>CM076578.1:1825712925-1825978000 GCA_034641835.2 Pinus albicaulis | reverse complement strand
GGAATGGGTGGGTGGCCATCAATAACCACCTGGATCATGAACACTAAAATAAACTCATAATTGTTGCAGCTACTGATTTAAGTTTATAGTGTAAATATCACCTTTATATGGCTTGATTTCAACCTTCACTTCCATTTTTAGTATGGACTATGAATATTTCATGGCACTCGAACTTGGTAGTTCCTTTTTGGATTCTTTCTTATATTCTCTCTCTATTTATTCCTAATCTGCCAATTTCTCCTCCAATATGGAGTTCACGTTAAAACCTTCATCTTCTTCGAATAGCCTAAGCCTATTGAGCAGAGTTTCCATGAAAATGCTCACATTGGTATTTATATCTACCAATTATGCTTCCAACCACACATGCCTTTCCACTATACCATATTGACGGTTATCATTAGATTCAAGGGGTTTTATGACTTGTGACTTAGCTTATTTATATCCTTTGAAACTCCCCACAATATACTCAAAGAAAATTGGGTTTCATACCAATATGATCATTAATTTTTCGTGGATATTTGACATTGGACAATTTTTCAAAAAAGATCTGATAGATTTACAATGAAAGTCTGAAATATATGTTGTGAGGGTTATTTCCTTGGACTTATATATTTATTAAGTTACTATTTTTATGCGTGTAATATATAAATGTAGAAAATAGAGAATAGACAAAAATACAGTCATTTGCAACCATAATAACACAAGAAAACTACGGAAGAAAACACTTGAATTTGAGTTTGTTATACTCTCATTTTTTTTTAATAGAAATGAATGTAAGTACAAAGAAGTGAAACCTATGGCCCATTGGTTACTAAAGTGAACAAACTCTCTTTGTTTTCTCTCTCCCTATCAACTTTCGGCTACTGTACTCATCTAGGGAACAAAATGAACTTGAATATAATGTTGCATATTTTCCTCTTAGTGACTCGGTTATAATGCAACCCAATAGCCTACTAGTGGTTACATTTGACTCCTTCAAATCTAAACTAGAATTACAATATTGACTCTTCTATTGTCTCCTTTATCATGATCATGTGGCTAGCCCATTTTTAATGAATAATTAGGTTTGACATGATATCCTCTCAAATCATAGTGGTCAAAACAAGGAGGTCAACTTTGGGGTGGCATAACTTTTGCATATAAACTCTGATTGAGGTGATTCTTTCACCGTTTGAAAATTATATGTGTGTAGAATAAATTAGGGGGTGTCCCACTTAAGCGACAAATTTTTACCCCAAAAAATACCATTTTATGCCTCAAACTGCTTCTAGAAGGTTTCAAAACCCAATTCACCAAACTGGGACTCGCTAGAAAAAAAATAAAAAAAAATCCTATAAACTTATTTCTCCACTTTTTCCACCATAAAAACCTCAAGATGAACAAAAAATAACATAATGATCCAAACCAGATCATCCACCTAACACATGTTGCAAATCACCAAAAATATTGTAACTAAAATCGTGTTAAAATCACTAGAAATATTATAATTAAAAGCACAAATGTTAAACAAATCTATTAATGTATTTCTTCGAGCCCCCAATAAAATTGTAAAGATATTCATAACTTGTAAACTTGTAATCAACAAATTATCAAAAAAAAAAAAAATCAGATCAAAAGACAAGTAAAGGCTTATTGAATCAGCCTCGACAAGTCAAAACACAAGAGAGGTAAAGGCATATTAAATCGACCTCGAAAAGCCACGAGCGAAAATCTTAGTTTTCTCACTTATAAATTTTCTCTTATCGTTATTTTTTATACTAATTTTTATATAGATTTTATTTAATATTTATTGAGTATAGAGGCTTATTTTACAATTCAGTGTGAGAGGATGTGTAAGTTGGTCCATCTATGCATTTCTTTTAAAACTTGTTGGCTCCCTGATTTGCAAGATTGGCAAGAAAAAACACTGCAGGGGCCACATCAGAACCACTTTGGAATCCTAGGACCTAGCCTTTCTGGATTCAGAGAGGGTTCTCTCTATATAAGTGTTTTCAAATGATATATCCTTATGCTCTTTGTTTATGATATTAGGATAGTTATGAAGTTAGAAGGACTTGTTTTTTTTGGTTGAATTAATTGATAGATTGACAGATCTGTGGTGTGACTGGTTGAAGGGATGCTTCAGCCGAATAGATAGACAATGACAAAACATTTATCCATTGGGCTATAGAGTCATAAAAGGATTTAATTTTTCATCAACTCTGCAAGGGCTTTCATAGGGCAAGTTAACTATATCAAGTGGATCTCTTAGATTAGATTGTGATATGAAACAATAATAAGTTGTGAAGGTAGCAAAGCTATAGTCAGTTAAGAATCTTCTAGCTCTACTTAAACAAGAAAAGCCTTTTAAGGTAACTGTTTGAGGAAAACCAAAGGACAGGGCATACCATAGACTTCTTTGGCCAGAATTTAATAAGAAAACCTTTAAGACAATAATCTAGCAATCTTAAGAGTACTTTGAGACAAAAGAAAACATTTAAGATAACAGTGAGAGTAGCTAAAGAGAAAACTGAAGCCTATATTCTTTAACTCAACACTCAAAAGACCTTCAAAGCAACATTTTGAGGCAGACCAAAGGACATGGCGTACCATAGACTTCCCTGGTTTAGACTCTACTAAGTATACTTCAAAGAAAGGCCTTAAAAACAATATCTCAAGTTGTACCAAAGGACAGGGCTCACCATAGACTTCTTTGGCTTGACTTTATTGAATCATTTCTAAGACAACAAGCTAGATGGAACTAGAGGGAAATTAAGAATTTTCCAATCAAACCTTGCAGAAGAAAACATGAAGATAAAGAATGCAGACAGAAATAGGGTGCCAAGACAGCATATCCTACTCTAAAACTTTTGTTATTTTATCAGAGAAAATGTGGACAGAATGGAAAACATAAGAAAAACAATGACAAATGAGGAAAACTTCACCATTAACATAGCTCAAGGATCCTATGAACGTGGTTGTATTATTGATGATCAAACCAGTTACAATACTCCATGTACTATAGCTCTCTGCAACTCAAAGATTTCCCAAATCCAGCCTAGCTGTTACACCATTTTTTGGTCATCTAACCTATTACTATTAGATGGACCTAAGTACACCATGTAAGACCAATTTTACCCTAAGTAAAATTGCTTTCACTATGAAAAAGAACTTAGTAAACCACATTTATTAAGTTGTTTATGGTTTAAACAGGAAACCCCATGGGGAAATATTAAATAAATCCACATTTGTTTGATTTTCCTTAAGGAACAATTAGTTAAACAACCATTTAATTAATATTCCTGGTCATATTTAACCCAAAACAGGAAAATTAATTAGATAAATCATTATTTATCCTATTATTTTCTAGGAATAATTATTTAAACCTTATTTAAATAATATTCCTTGTTAAATTTGACTAAATCATTTATAAATAATTGAATAAATCAATATTTATTTGAGTATTACTCAACCACATCCTTCAAATAATAAATAAATCGTTTATTTATTTATTATTTACAAATAAAAGGATTTGGCTAAAGTCAAATTCTTTTTCCCTCCAACAAATATAATAAAATATTCTATAAAAGTTGGATCTAGATTTGGTTAATATTATTTTAATTATGCACCAATATCTAGACTAACTCAATATTTTGTCATAAATAGAATGGTTTTTTCCATTCACTCACTACCTTTTGTTGCCTAAAGATCACTCTGGATCTATACTTTTGGTCTGACTTTGATCCTCCACCATTGTCATATTTTGCTACCGTTTTTCTTGTGAGCTCCCTTTAAGTTCCATTTTTTGTCTGGGTTTTCTACACCATCAAGAGAGAGAGAGATATTAGATCTGAAGTGTTGAGGACTTACAAGAACCCATCCCATTGAGGGGCACTGGTAACATCTTTCTATGTTAACAATGTTACCGATGAAATAGGTAACCTGACCTCAAAACGGGAACTCTAGCCCAAAAAGACTCAAAAAACATGAATAAACACCCCAAAAACAAACAAAAAAAGTGTATTCCAAAACGCACTTGGTTTTTTTTAAGGTCAAATTTCAACATTTTATAAAATTATGCTAAAAACAAAATTGTTTCTTGAAAAAATGATTGAAAAAACACCCCCAAAACAAAACCAGTTGATGCTGGAATAACAAAAAAAAAAAAATTGTCATATTTTTGACATTTTTAAAAACACAAATAACATTTTTTAATTTTTAAAATTCAAACATTAAAATAAACCTAAAATTTAAGAAAAAAAAAATTAAAAAATAAAAACATTTTAAAGCTTAAAATTTAAAAATATATAGGAATAAAAAAATAAAAATTTTAATTCAAACATTGAAAAAAACCTTTAAAAAAAAAAAACAAGTTAAAAAAAGAAAGAAATTATAAAAAATAAAATATAGAAATTAAATTTAAAAAAGAAAAAGAAAATGTTTATTAAATTTAAAAAATAAAAATAAAAATTTAAAAAACAATAATAATAATAATAATTTTAAAATAAAAAATTAAATTTAAAGAAATATATTAAATTTTAATCAATTTAAAACTTAAAAAAAAATACATTATTTAAATTAAAAGTAAAAAAAAGAAAAATTAATTAAAAATAAAAAATGAAAAATAAAATACAATAAAAATATTAAATTTAAACAAATATATATTAAAATATATATATATATTAGATTTTATTAAATTTAAAAAAAAAATGTTAATATTAAAATAACAAATTAAATTTAAAAAAGAAATATATTAAATTTTAATAAATAAATGAATAAACAAATAAATTTTGAAATAAAAAATAAATTTTAAATAATTAAAAAAAAAAAAACAAAACAAAACAAAACATTGTTAAAATAAAAAGTTAAAAAACTTTAAAAATCAATTAAAAATGAAAAATTGAAAAAAAATAAATAAAAAATATATATATATTAAATAAAAAATAAAATAAAAAACAAATTAATATGAAAAATTAAGTTTAAAAAAATTAAAAAAAAAATCTAATTTTAAATACACAATTTTAATTGAAATAATATATATATATATATATATATATATATATATATATATATATATATATAATAATTTTATGTAATTAAAATAATAATAATAAAAAATAAAAGATTAAAAATAATAATAATAATAATAATAAATTTTAAAAAATTAAATGAAAAAACTAAACATAAAATTTAATAATAAAAAAAAAATGAAAAAATGAAAAAATAAATAAATAAAATAAAAATAAAAATAATAAAAATTATTAACAAAATTTAGAAAATAATAATAATAATAATAATAATAATAATTAAAAACAAAAAAATAATAAAATTTAAAAAATAAAAATAAAAATAAATAAAAAGCAAGAAAAAACAAAACGAATTAAATTTCAAATATAAAAATTAAATTAAAATATATATATATATATATATATATATATATATTTTTTTTTTTTTTTTTTTTGAATTTAAAAAAAAAAAAAATTAAATTAAAAAAAAATTACATATATATATATATATAAATTGATCGTGGTGGCGCCGCCAATTGGCTTCCCGCCTAGGTGGCGGTGGAGGCCAGTCACTGGGCGGGCAGGGAGACTGCATGCAGCCCCCCGCCCGCCCAGCGGCTGGCCTCCGCCGCCACCTAGGCGAGAGGCCGATTCCGGGAATCACCCTCCCGCGGCGCGAGGCCGATTCCGGGAATCGCCCACCCGCGGCGCGAGGCCGATTCCGATAATCAACCTCCCGCCGCGGGAGGGCTATTCCCGGAATCGGCCTCCTGCTGCGGGAGGGCGATTCCCAGAATCGTCCTCCCGCCGCCGATTCCCGGGAATCGACCTCCTGCTGCGGGAGGGCGATTCCCGGAATCAGCCTCCCGTCGTGGGAGGGCAATTCCGGGAATCAGCCTTGTGCCGCGGGAGAGCGATTCCCGGAATCGGCCTCCTGCCTAGGTGGCGGCGGAGGCCGGCCGCTGGGCGGGATTCTGGCCTCCCGCCCAGGTGGCGGCGGAGGCCGGCCGCTGGGCGGGATTCCGGCCTCCCGCCCAGGTGGCAACAAAGGCCGGCTGCTGAGCGGGCAAGGGGTTGCATGCAGCCTCCCCGCCCGCCAAGCGTCCGACCTCCGCCACCACCTGGGCGACAGGCAGATTTGCAGCGCCACCACGATCAAAAAATTATTATTTTTTTTTAATTTTTAATTTTTTTTTTAATTTGATTTTTTTTAAATTTTTTTTTTTAATTCAAAAAATTTAAATTTTTTTTTTTTTTTAATTCAATTTTTTTATATTAAATTTAATTTAATTTGTTTAATTTTTTTTTAAAATTTAATATTTTAGATTAATTATTTTTTAAAATTTAAAATTTATTTATTAAATTTATTAAATTTTGATTTAATTAAAAAAAAAATTCAATCTTTTAATTTATTTAGTTTTCATTTTTAAATTTTATAAATTGTTTCTTTTTAAAAAAAAAAAGAGTAAATTTATGGATATTTGTTTTTTAATTATTTGCATGTGGTTTTTTTCATTTTTTTTGCTTTTTAATGATAGTTTTTTTTATTTTTATTTTCTTTTTCAATTTTAATTTTTTTTTTTTTTTTTTTTGTTAATTTTAAAATTTGTATTTTTTTTTTCTTATTATTATTATTTTTTTAATTTAAAATTTAAAATTTGATTTTTTCTTTTTTTGTATTTTATTTTTTTTTATCTAAATTTTAATTTTGTAATTTAAATTATTTTTAATTTTTCTATTTTAATTTTTTTTTATTTTTAATTATATGGTTTTCTTAATAACTTAGAAAAAAATGTTTTGATTTTTTTTTTTTTTTTTTTGGTTAATTTTTGTTTTTTTCATCTATTTTTGTTTAAATTTTTTATTTTTACAAGTTAATTTTGTTTTTGTTTACATTTTTATTGGTTTATATATATATATATATATATATATATATTTATTTATTTATTGATTTATCTAAGTTTTGTGTTTTATTATCAACATGAAAATCACCACTCTAAACAAAAAGGTTGATGCTACATCAATACGTTTCAAAATTAGCATGAAAATCACCGCTCTAAAAAAAAAAAAAGTTGATGCTGCATCAATACGTTTTAAAATTAGCATGAAAATCACTAACATTTTAAAACAAATATTCATACATCATAAATAAAAATATTAGTGTCAAAAATGTGCACAAAAAAAAAGGGGGGTGATTCTGCATCACCACTTTTCAAAATCGGGTGCTTTTTATGTTACCAAAAAAAAGTAGGTAACAGTGCAGTTACCTATTTCATCGGTAACAGTGTTTGTTCCCTTCCCAGGTTGCAAAAATACAAAAAATATTTAAAACAATCTTGTCTTGTCTATTGGATGCATGGATCAACTCTTGCTTTTATTTACTGCTTAATGTCTTTTAATGCATAGATCTAGATTTTGCAGCATTTATCTTGGTCAACTAATTGCAAATCTAAAGATATTGGCAGCCATCTTTGTTGTTAGGCCTATTTGTTATGCGCAGCTAAAGTGAGCCTTTTTCGTACGCTTGCAATTAAGATTCATACTAACAATTGGTGACTCCACAAGGGTTTACGATTACGACCTCTGTCGTTTTTCATATCCTTTCATATCCAGCTACTTCAAACCCTAGGATTTCTCTTCAGCTTCTTGTTTTTCTTTTCTTGATGTTGTTTTTAACCTATAAAACCCTAAAACATTGAAAATTCTAACTTCCGTGTTTTTTTGGACCTATTGCGTAGGTGACAGGCATCAGCGGCAGCTAAGACGCCAAAATTTTCTGGAACCTGCTCCCGAGAGTGCCAAAAGTGCAGGTCGCACTTTTTGGGCGAAAACCTACGACCTCAACCTCTAGGGCGCAAAAAATAGGCCAAAATCTGCGACCTCTGCAGAAAATAGGTCAGAAACTGTGACCTTAACTTTTTGCAGGAATTCTTCTGAGAATTTTCTGGGTTTGTCTGGGCCTTTGTTCAGGGTTGTCTGACCTCCGTCTCTACCCGTTTTGGACCTGTACTTGTTTTGTTTTACTCATCAAAGTGGGAACCTAGCCCCCTAAGGCTTCAGTACCCTCCACCTTTCGTGGAAGAGTTTTAGCTGCTGCAAGTCGTCTGGAATTTCAGTGTGTTCAGCCATTTTTCATATCTGATACCTCACCTTCAGATCCACTTCAGATTGGTTATTTATCCATCCAAAACACCTCTTTTTAGTTTTTTTTTGGTTTTCCTCTAGGGTCCCCTCTGCTTCCCTCCAGGTTATAGCCTTTCACCACCTCATTTATAGCAATTTTTCCTCTGATCTTTTGTTGTTTTTCTGCACCTATTTCCAGCAGATCTGACCTTTAGATCATTGTCCCTCCCGACTTTAGATCTATTGGCTATTTTGGTGTGTTTTTATTAGATTTTTTCCCACCTACAGACTACTTGTTGAGAGGCCCACCTCCTTAGGTTTAGATTAATGTGTCATTGGCTGTTTATTTTCTGTTATTTCAGTTTCATATACTATTATTTGCAAGTTTATTAATAGTTATGCAACACACTTTTTCTTTTATCTACAAGCATATGGGTTTAAAATTAAAATTTACGCACTTAACGCACACACCCTAAGCAAAGAAGAGTTTGGTTAACACCGCCAAGCAAAGACTTTAACATTGTAATCAATTGATCATGCGCCTCTTTGCCTTTATTTTGACATTGTAATCGGTTGATCCTACACCTCTTCGCCCTTGTTGGTCTCTCTTCCCTTTGTGTCGTGTTTGTGCCTTCATCATTGCACCCCCAAGGTGTGTATCCCAAAGACTTCTTGGCCTTCACCCTCAGTTTCTGGTAGGAATACTTACTCCTCCGCGTAGGATTTGAGTTAGTCCTCCACCGAGTCTGCACTCCGACTCCTCTTTTGGTTCATTAGGTTCCCCTTCTGGTTCCACCCCCGGTTCTCCCCTTGTCACCTTCACCATGTCTGTTTCAGGACCTCACGTTGGTGGTAGCCCCGGCCCTAATGTTGGGAATACTACTAGTGGGAGCGCAACAGGAACTACCCCGACTGCTCCCTTTCTCCCCTATATGGCAGGCCTCAGTCTTCTTGACTTTAACCAGTTGATCAATGACCCTATACGCCATGACACTGGTTGGCTTGCTATGCCAACCAAGCTCCCTTCCGACATCCCCAAGTTTGAAGGTATTGCTGGAGAAGATCCTACAAATCATGTTCGATCTTTCCACATGTGGTGTTCGTCTAACTCCATTATCGATGACTCTGTCCATCTTCGGTTGTTCCAACGTACACTTACTGGAGAAGATTTTAAGTGGTATGTTGATCAGGCCTCATCCTCTCATACCACCTTTGCGACTCTTGCTCAAGCTTTTTTGTCCTATTTCCAGCTTCCCCTCTGTTATGACATTGGTACCAAACTTTTGACTTCTTTCTGTCAATCGTCTCTGACCCGCCTATCCGTTCATGTCCATGAATGGTGGAGAAGAAAGAGCCTATGTCGAGCCCCTACCTTCGAAGACCGTGTCTACATGGATTGGTTCCTTAGATCCCTTTTGCCTGCTATAGGAAAAGATGTCGCATCACATTGCCCTCAAACCGAAGAAGCTGCTCTCCAGGTTGCATTAAAATATGACCTAATCTACGGTCAGTCTGGTTATTTTTATACCATCCTACCTGATCTACCTAGACCCGGTAGTGCCAACGCACCGAGGGAATCCCATGCCGTCGATGGTATCGTTGGAGCTCTTTCTCATCCATACGCTCAGCCTCCCATGGGCTATGGTTTCCCTCAAGGAGGGGCCAGCACCTCCAGCACTTTTCCCCCTCCCGGTAACATGTATCCAAGATATGGCATGCCTCCTCCTTTTTCCCAACCTGTTTACCACAATGTTACCCAACCTCCTTATTATCCGTATCCGCAGCATGGTGCTCCAACTCCTCAAGCATTAGCACCCCCGCCTCCCTTGCCTTCTCAACCCCCGAAACAGCAGCAACTACCCCCTCAGGGGTAGGTGTATGCACAGCAGGGCACGACTAATCCTCCTACTTCCAAAAAGAAGAGGAAAGGCACTCAAAATCAATTTTCCCCGGGTAATCCTGGACCTAATCCCCAAGGTAACACACCTAACACTGTTAACTAGCAACTGGGCACTTAGCCCAAGCAGGATAGGCATATTCGCATGAATAAGCCTTATTCTTGTTGTGGTGTTTATGGTCATTACACTCACGATTGTCCTCTTTTATCACAGATACAGCAGATGTGGAAGACTCAAGTAGCATCGAGAGGATAGCAAGCCTCCCCTTCCATCCCTCCCCATGTTGCGCCTAGTCAGTCAGTTGTGTTTACTAATCCTTTCCCTCAGCAAGGATTTGTGGCTACCCAACCACCTGAAGGTCAGGTGACCACTCAACCTCCTCCATCTGGTACCTCTTATTACTAGATTCTCATGATGAACTCTGACCAACCTATTACCGTATACCTCAACCTTCAGACTCAGTCCTGCTAGTACAACAAGCCTCCCACTACGTCTGCCCCCAAGCCCCCTTCTTCAGGTTCTACAGAGCCTCTTTCGACAACTAATGGTCCTTTTCATATCCCTCAGCCTAAGGCAAAGGTTCATACCAAGATCCCTAAGGGACCATTACACCAAAAAGTTGCTTCTGGTAAAGTTGCCCATTCGTATAGTATAGTAAATGATTTGGCACAATCTCATATTTCTATATCAACCCTGGAACTCCTCCAGTCGTGCACTTCACAACGAAAATCTCTACTATCTGCCATGGGTGCTGTATATCCTTCAGATGATAGATTGATTGTCTTCGATGTTGACCGGTCAGAGCATCCTCTTCTTCTTGCTTCTATCGCCTTCCAAATCCCAGTCAAGGTCCGGAATGCCAACCTTTCCCGTTGTATTATTGATGAGGGGGCATCCACCTGCGTGATGTCTGCTTCAGTTTGGAAGCAACTTGGATCACCTGAATTGGCCCCTTCCACTATCACCCTTGAGCGTGGGATGGCCACACTTCCCAGCCCATTCACCTGTTTCACAATTGTCTTATTACACTTGCATGCAAGACTGTTTACGTTGACGTAGAAGTAATTGACGCCCCCTTAGATTACAACATTCTATTGTGTCGTAGCTACACCTATGCGATTTCTGTTGTACCATCTTCGGTTCACCGCAATATGTCCTTTCCCCATAATGGAAAGATAGTCACCATTGACTAGTTGATATATTACGAACCGAAGTCTCAGACCTCCCCTGAGTCCATCATATCTTCCGTGGCCAATAAGAAAACCATCGACTCCTTGACCAGTGTCTCACCCGGAGTTTAAAAAGACTCCTCTTTGCTTGGTTCATTCCCTGGTCTCCCTCCTCCTCTCTCCGATCCCAGCTCATCGAATTTTTGCATGATGCAATCGTCTCAGGCTTTCCTCAAGTGGCCCACTTCAGCTAGTCAGCAACCCCACCCTTCGCAACCTGCTCCTAGCCCTTTGATTCAACCCTCTAGACCCCCTCCTCCTTACCCTTCACCTGTAGCTGGTATCCATGAGCCTCTCTACCCTCCTGGAACGGTTCCTCTAGGCCTTAACCATCTTGGAGCCGTCCTGCCTGGCCATTACCCCTTCGATCAGATATCGTTCCTAGCTCCCCCTCCTAGAGTGTTCTCAATACCTATCATGGCTACCCTATCCCTTCCTAACCTGACCCTGGGGATTCCCGTCCGGTACATCGATCCCCCAGTCGCTACCCCACCTGGTCAACCCAAACCTTATCTTTCTTTGACCCTAGTTCAACCGATCCCCATGACTCCTCTCGTTGCTACCATGCCTCAGCCACCTCAACAGGAGCCTTCTCCTGTTGCAACAACTCCGGGTAAAAAGGTAAAAGCTCGCAAAAAGGCACCGACCCTGCTCCTCCTTAGCCTCCAAAGCCTTGTGCTTTGTGTGATGTTGTTGGTCATGCCACCCATAATTGTCTCGAGTTGCTTCGTATCAAGCCCATGGTTAATGTTGCGTTCCCTGAGTCTATGGTCCCTTAAGCCTTTGTTTCTTCCTCGACTGCAGCTAAGAACCCTAAGATTATTCACACCAACCAACCTTGTGCTTTGTGTGATCTCCATGGCCATTATTCCCACCATTGTCCCCGCTTCACACATTACCGCGCCTCTTTGGAGGTAGTTCGGGAGTACGAGATTGAACAAAACCAGTCTGCCTCTCCCGTCCTTGCGTAGTATGCTTCGGGCCAGCTTGAGGATTTACCTGCTCCCATTGACATTCCCCCTCCTGATGTCGAGATGATGGAGCCTATGGCTACCATCCTCTACCTATTATCATTCATGAGATCCACAGTGGACGCTCCCTCTGAGACATCCCCTTCTGTTTCGCTCGACCTTCCTTCAGCGATCACCCTGGGCTCAACATCAATGGATCCCTTATCTTCTTGTTCTTCCGTCATCCCCTATGATGATGCGCATGTGAACCTTTCTTCTCATGATGACGAGTCAGGTAGCTTCACCGCGTCATGTGGTCTCCCTTCCTCCAGTCACTCCATCTTCTATTGTGATGATGACATCATGGAAGCCTTGTCCACCACTGACTTCATCTTTCCCGCCCATAAGCGAAATGGCACCATCCATGTCTATGGTGAATTTCGCGGCCTGAGCATAAGCTGCCCACAAGGTAGCTCCCACACACCACCTTCCCGACGGTGTGTGGGCAGTAGACATCCTACCCAGATCACTCCCTCTCGTAGTGTTTGTTCTATTTCTACTTTTCGCTCAGGTTGCCAGCACTGTTCATCATCCTCCCATTTGGTTTCTTGTGGCACCTTTTAGATGGACCTCCCGTCCACACCTTATATCGGTTATGCCGATGGTACAAGTCACTACTCCCGGAATCTAGCCTTGGCAGGTTGGGCTATTTTCCCCCCCTTTCATTCACTTGTTCTCTTGAATGGTGTATGCATTGGTACTGCCACCAATAATAAGACTGAATATGATGCAATGCGAGGTTTATTAGCCGATACCCTTTCCCATTGCATCCTCCACCTTCATGTTCATTTAGATTCCCTGTTTCTTGTCATGCAATTGAATGGTGTATATCGTGTGCATAATCCTATCCTTTTTAGAAGATATTTACGAGTGAAGCTTTTAATGCGTGAATTTTAAATCATTACATTTAGTAATGTACCTAGAGCACAAAATCACTATGTGGATAGCATTGCAAACAATATTCTAGATTGGCACTTACCACATGCATTTAACACAAGACAATAACATAAAATCATCAAAACAATGCATATCCATAATATGTGTCGTATAACATGTTTTAGAGTCCATCAACTCTTATACATATGACATGCCCATAGCATGTTACAAAAACTCAAAAAACTGGGGGCACCACCTACCCCTACACACTAATCACTATCTGGAGGATCCCGAGCCAATGGCTCTACTCCTGTAGCTCGTAGATTGTGCATCCCCTATCCGGCCATCACCATGCAATGCATGAACCCTCACCACTCTGAGGGTAGACCAATACATGGCTCTATGTACTGGTCATCTATGTCTTTCCAGCCACGCTCTGAGACACCGGTCAAAAGCCTCTCACATCTATGACATATGTCCTCCAGGAGGGATGTTGCATCCTCATTTTGTGGTGCTCTCGATCCACTAGGTCCTGCAGCTCTTGATACTGCAGGTCGTCCCATATACCCGACCACTGGTGTTGTATATGCATACCAAAAGTGAAAGAATCAGTACCATCTACAATATTTTGAAACTTTTCAATGCACATAAAATATTAGCAACTTATCACTTACCATCGGGTCCCCATACTCGACTAGGAGGCAGTGGCAGGTCCGGGCCCCCACGATAACTCATCCCACTATAGGGATAGTCATATATGTACAATGGGATCTAATCCCAATGAGCAAAGAAATCGGGTCGGAACACCCGTCCGATCGCCCCACCTCCTCCTCTGCATAGTAGTCGCCCCCACCGGGGCATCCTAGGCTCCCTCGAGCCCCCATCTTGGAGCTGTATGCGAGGTCAAAGTGTCGGGATCTTCTCAAAGAAGAGCGAGCACAACACTGTACCATATGCACAGTCATGGTTCACTTGCCGCTTGCATAGAGACAACTATCGTTTCAACGACGACAGCATCATCTCAGCCCACCCATAGTAGGTCCCACTCAACACACTCTCCACAAGCATCATCTGCCCTTCAGTGATGTGGTGGAGTGCCTGGTTGCCCAGGATCCGCAGCACCACTGTGACCATAGCACAGGTCTCTAACCTATTTAAATCCCCGATGGGTATCCGTGTCCCTTTGACATGGAGACCTGGTTGACAATGGCGCTCTAAAAACTCCATGATGTTCCACCCTTGTGGTAACACTGGCTGAGTATTACCTACCATCCCAAGTGGTGGGAGACCAGTCAGAAAATATATTTTCTGGACCGTCAACTCGACCTAGTGCCCCTGCACTATAAATACTTCATGGTCTGGATCCCAATAACTAACAATTCGGGCCAACAAGGGCTTTCCAGCTCTCATCGGGGGGTTCTCCAAAAAATTCAGAACCCCAAACCTGGCCAATGCACTGCGGACACCCTGACCCTCTCGGATCTCCGACCGTAATGTGTCCAGGTCTCTCTCTCTCTCCAGTTGATATGTAATTCTGCCATATCTGCACAAAACCATCATATTTGTCAGTGTACAGATAGGAAAGACTATATCCAAACATAAAAACCCAGTTCTCAGCCAAAAAACAACACAGAAAAACCCCTCTATGTCAGGTCGCACTTTTCAGGCCCAATCCTGGGATAGGTCGCAGTTTTCTGCCCAAAACCTGCTATCCAGGTCACAGTTTTTGTCCGCTACGATCGCCACAAGATTTAGGGCCTTCTCTCCTCTCTACATTCACCACAACTCCACTTGCAAATGAGTGGATTTGGAGGGAAAATGCCTTATTAAAAGAGAAACCCTTGATTTTTATTTCTCATGTTGTGGCCAAATCGTAGCTCAGTTTGAAAAATCGTCTATACCATTGGAAAGCTCTCACCGAGCCCTCAAATAGGTATCTGTTAGTTTTTCATGATTTGATACTTCACCAGGACACATTTTGTCCAAGAAGGGTCACTTCACCACTCCTCAAAATCGAATTTCTTCACTTACAACACTTGTACTTGGGCCACCACTTTGCCTCCATACTTGCCCTTGCTCATGCTGATTTTCGTCATGAGTAACCATCATGTACTCATGTTTTTATGGTCCCCATTGAACCTTTTCTGTGTGGAAAAATCATCGAGTCGCCCTTGTTTAGAGCATCTGAGTTGATTCATCATTGCATCCATGGAGTCTATCCCAAGTCCTTTCATATCCCACTATAGTCCTCCATCCTTCATTGCTTGGTTCCTCTCTCGCATCGCACATTATGGCCTTCAGTCCTACTGTCCCCTATCCCTTTTGATATTGTGTCAGTTGATGCCAGGTCGTCCATGCCCTTTATTCTCTAACAAGGGAAGTCGTTCGTCCGCTACTCAGTACCCCCCATTTCATCATCATCCCTAGTGTCAGTCTGTCAGTTGCTCTACTATTTTCTCTCATGCCTTAGTTGAGGATCCCTTATTGCCTCACTTATGGAAGACCTCCTTCTGTCGACATCAGATCATTTATTCCAAAAGACAGGTCTAGAGGGTGGTGTACCTTAGTTCCATCTCCCACTCTTATTCGGTGCTTCAGATCAGGCAAAGGGACTCCTTATTTCCCTTTGACTTGATTGTTTCTCAGCTCCAGCTCCTTCCAGCATGATCGAGATCTGTATACTTGATGGTTCAGTGATGTAGCAGATTGTATCGGTGATGCCCAGGTGTGTGTGAGATGTTTCAGACCTCATGAGGGGGTGGCCCTTCAGGTAGCCCCCCACATGCCCGGATGACCTCTTCATTACAACATTTGATGCAGCTCCATAGATTTGATGATATCGGCCTCAGCCGCTTGCAGCGCCTTTTAGTTTGCATGTATCAGTCAAATTTTCAGATCCCTTTCCTATTTACAAGGGAACTGTGGTTGTATTTATGCCTCATGTACTCATATATTATTGTATAATTCCTGGAAATTATCCCACGCACAGTATGTGTGTGGGATTCATTGTCATGTTTTTATCTGGCTCATGTTTATGCCAGCATGTACTATATAGTTCAATCCCTTGTTTACTGGACGCATTATTATTTGTACTTTGTCTTAGCGGGCATAGGTATGCCTCCCCCGCCGCCTATGGCACATGTACTCACTCATAAAAGAGATTTGTCACATCTGTAAGTCTCGCCTCCTCAGGGTCTAGTCCTCTAGCGCTTTGGTCTACCTTATATTTCTCTCTCTCTGACTTCCCCTTCGGTGTCTAGTGATTGAGTTCTTACAACGTACTTCGGTCAAACGATTAGCTCCTGACGCTTGCACGCTGGGGGGGAATATGTTACACCATTTTTTGTTCATCTAACCTGTTACTTTTAGATGGACCTAAGTACACCATGTAAGACCAATTTTACCCTAATTAAAATTGCTTTCACTTTGAAAAATAACTTAGTAAACCACATTTATTAAGTTGTTTATGATCTAAACAGGAAACCCCATGGGGAAATATCAAATAAATCCACATTTGTTTGATTTTCCTCAACGAATAATTAGTTAAAAAACAATTTAATTAATATTCCTGGTCATATTTAACCCAAAACAGGAAATTTAATTAGATAAATCATTATTTATCTTATTATTTTCTAGGAATAATTATTTAAACCTTATTTAAATAACATTCCTTGATAAATTTGACTAAAGCATTTATAAATAATTGAATAAATTATTATTTATTTGATTATTACTCAACCACATCCTTAAAATAATGAATAAATCATTTATTTATTTATTATTTACAAATAAAGGGATTTGACCAAAGTCAAATTCTTTTTCCCTCAAACAAATATAATAAAATATTTTATAAAAGTTGGATCCAGATTTGGTTAATAATATTTTAATTATGCACCAATATCTAGACTAACTCAATATTTTGTTATCAATAGAAGGGTTTTTCCATTCACTCACTACCTTTTGTTGCCTAAAGATCACTCTAGATCTATACTTTTGGTCTTACTTTGATCCCCCATCATTGTCATATTTTGCTACCATTTTTCTTGTGAGCTCCCTTTGAGTTCCATTTTTTGTCTGGGTTTTCCACACCATCAAGAGAGAGATATTTTAGATCTAAAGTGCTGAGGACTTACAAGAACCCATCCCATTGAGGGGGACTGGTAACATCTTTCTATGTTCCCTTCCCAGGTGTCAAAAATACAAAAATTCTTTAAAACAATCTTGTCTTGTCTATTGGATGCATGGAGCAACTCTTGCTTTTATTTATTGCTTAATTTCTTTTAATGCATTGATCTATATTTTGCAGCATTTATCTTGGTCAACTAATTGCAGATCTAAGGATATTGGCAGTCATCTTTGCTGTTAGGGTTGTTTGTTATGCGTGGCTAAAGTGAGCCTTTTTCATACGCTTGCGATTAAGATTCATACTATCACTAGCAATCCTCAACTAGCTCAGCAGCAGAAATCAGTCAAATAACCACCAACTAACCAACACTAAAAATGAATCTCATATGCAATATTTATCTGTAAAATGAGGAGGTGGTGCTAAGCTAGGGTTTGGAATGTCATTTATTACAGATTTAATGATTTTTGACCTTTGAGACCATGCAAGGCCCAAGGCAAAAATATCTGAAGGTGTTTCTTTGAAATAATAACTACTAACTTAACCTCTGAGTTAAATTTTGTGAAATGTTTGACTTTAAGGCTTTTTGCAATAACTTTACAATAACTATTGTTAGATGAAAAATATCTTTGACTGTTTATAATAACTGTTTAAGGTTTTATTGAATGAAAACATGTTGTAGGTGGCAAAAATATCCTCTAAAGAAGTAATTGTTGTAGGTTTAGTCATTCGAATGTGTTTTTGGGCTTAATTTGCCTCTGTTTTATCTTTAAACTCTGTATTAGGCCTTTAAACTTTGATTTAACCTTTATCTGTCTGTTTCACTTTCTTTTCTCTTTATTCTGCCTTTAACTCTATTTTGTTGGCTAATCTTTCATGATTTGTCTTTGATCTGTGCTTATCCTTTTTAACCTTTAATCTTCATTTCTTTATCACAATCCTCTAACTGTCTTTCTTCTCACTGTGCCTTATGTCTGTGTTTTTTTTTGGTGCAGGGATGTGTTCTTACTGTGCTGGGGGTTTAAATAACCATTGATGATCATGTTTCACCGGGGTTTTTTCTTGTTTTCACGCCTCTAGGATTTTTTAGAAACAAAATGGAGTTATGGATCATCACCCAGATCTTTAATTGGGTTTCTTGGACCATTGGAATGCATTTCATGCATTCCGCCATCACACCTGCACATTAAAAAAAAAAATAGTTTTTAAAACCCGTGGGGAGGGTTTTCTACGTTTTTTAGGGGTTTTCGGGTTGTCGAAGGGCGGAGAATGAAGCTTTGGGCTTAGTTCCATAGGTGGAACCAGCAGGAAATTTGAACATAGGCGGAGGTATTTAAATTTTGGCGCATAGGGATAAGTGGTTTTTGAAAACCGGGGGGTGTTTTTTGCACGGTGGAGGAGAAGGTAATGGTTTTAAGAAGGGGCATGTGATACCATACAGTGCATGTCGCGTGGCAAGGCGAAACTGCTCATATCGCAAATCTTCGAAGCGTTAAATTCGGCGCTAAAAGATTTGTGATATGCGTTATGGGCCGTCAGATCTTGGAGGGGAAGATCAACGGTGCGGAACGGTTTAGGATGGGGCCCGGGGAAATACGACGTGGCAGGGCTTTGTCGTTTAGCACGGGGTTCGAAATATACACGGGATTTGTTTATAATAAGGTTAGGGGCTATGTAATAAGTAGGGTAATGGTTATATGGGTGTGGGGTTTAAATGCATGCAGGCGAGGGCTTAAGGAGAAGGGGCTTAGGGTGAAGAAAATAGGAGTGGGGTTAAAAAACATTTAAACATAGGGTTTAAATATTTTACATAGGGCCGAGTTTAATAAAACAAAAGAATCGGGTTTTTCTTATATAAAAGAAAAGTTTTTATTTAATAAAAGGCGGGGTCCCGATACTTTAAATATTTCAATTAAAACAATGTAAAAGAGGGTATTTTTCATTGTTTTGGAAAATAGAGGAAAAAGGATGAAGAAAGGGATTTTAAAGGGTTTTTTTTGGGAGGAAATGGGTTTTTAGAGAGGGAAAGGGGTGAATAAGAGTGTGGGTGGGGAGGGAGAGTGAAAATGAGATAAACAAGCCCATGGTGAGTCTTTTTAGAGCAGCAAGGTGAACTGAGAAGGCAGGGATGAAATATATAGTGAAATAGGGTCATTTAGGATAATGAAGACAGTGATATTTCTAAAGATCACTGATAAGACAATAATGCTATCTTTAGGTGCTTGTAGAACATCCACATCACCTAGTGAATTCTATAAAATATAGGAGGATAACAAAACTAAAAAACAAAAAATTAAAAATATATTCTAAATAGAAAAATAATATCAGATATAATTGAAAAAAATGAATATGTTGTAAAGTAATTAGAAGTAAAAAAATGTGTGACTAAGATATTTAAATCTTATAATTTGGTTTTTGATAAAATATCTTTATATGGATTAATATTAACATATACTTAAAAATATGTTAATAATAAAAAACCATTTTAATATAATTAGAAGTAAAAAAATGTGTGAGTAGGATGTTTAAAACTTATAATTTGGTTTTTGATAAAATATCTTAATACGAATTAATATTATTGACATATACTTAAAAATATATTAATAATAAAAACCATTTTAATTTGGGTTATAAAATGTTTCCATCTATATGTTATGTAAAATATTATAATGTCAATTACATTTACATTATATATCATTTAAAAAAATGTATGTATATATCATGAGAAAATTAAATTTTTATGGTTAGAACTGTCATTGAGTCCTATATATACTCTATTTAGTATTCAAAAATATAATTTAAATAATGAAAATAACATGTTATATTTTATACTCTAAAAAAATTGCTCATATTTCTCTCCACTCATATTAAATTCGTACTTACAATAAATCTATAATAATTTATTAAAATCTATCAATCTTAAATTATAACCTTTACATAAGTTAACTCATATTAAATCCGTACTTACAATAAATCTATAATAGTGTATTCAAATCTATCAATCTTGAATTGTAACCTTTACATAAGTTTGTGCTTACATCCTATTGCATTTTAATTTTAGGAGAAATATATAAATATATGAATATATAAATATCTGTATCAAATTCATATGAGTGTTACATTTCATAAGAGTGTTACATAGTCATTTTATATTTTATACTAATCATTTCATAAGTAATGGGAAAAAATAAATAGTATAAGAAATATGGTTATGGATTTGCTCGCCCCTCCTATCAATCGGATCTGCTGCTTTATCTATTGCCTATACCTTTTATGGAAATTGATTGATTGGAAAACGGAGAAAACAACTCAAAGCCGACACCAAATAAGTCACGATGACTTATCATAAAAGAACCAAAGACCAAGGCACTGCGAAGGTAAACCATTTATTATTATTATTTTTTTAACTATAGCGGATCGATTATTATTATTATTTTGACTATATTAATTTTTTTTAATCATATTCATAATCAAACTCTGAAATATGAAAGCAGATTAAAGCATTAGAGAATGAGGAGATTAAAGCATTAGATAAAAATGAGTCGAATAATACTTAGTGGGTGACAAAGTCTAAAATTAAAGATGGTCAAATCTCTTAATTTAAATTTTATTAAAATTTTAACAAAAGGTAAGAAATCATAAATTTCTTTATAAAATAAAAATACAATTTCATTAATATAACTCTAATATATTGATAGTAACTAAAATAAATAATAATTATTATAAATTAAATTAAATATTAATAATATAATAAATATTAACAATATAATTATGAGCTTTGTTAAATTTGATTTAAATTATATTAATAAAATTGATAAAATTTTCAAAAAAAAAATTGATAAATTTACATTGAAAGTTTGAAATTTATGTTGTGAGGGTTATTTTTCTTGGATTTATAAATTTATTAAGTTAATTTTTTTTTTATGAGTGTAATATAGAAAATGTAGAAAATAGAAAATAGACAAAAATATAGTCATTTGCAACCATAATAATACAAGAATTATCTAAGAAACTTTTATTAGAGAAAACTCAACTAGAAGGTGAGGTTGTTATACTCTTGTTTTTTTAATAGAAATGAATGTAAGTACAAAGAAGTGAAACCTATTGCCTATGGGTTGTTAAAGTGCATAAACCCTCTTTGTTTTCTCTCTCCCTATCCACTCTTGGCTACTGTACTCATCTAGAGAACAAAATGCACTTGAATAGAATAGCACATCTTTTCCTCTTAGTGGCTAGGTTATAATGCAACCCAATAGCCTACTAGTGATTACAATTGACTCTTTCAACTCTAAACTAGAATTACAATATTGACTCTTCTAGAGTCTCCTTCATCATGATCATGTGGCTAGCCCCTTTTTAATGAATAATTAGGGTTGACATGACATCCTCTCAAATCATAGTGGTCAAAACAAGAAGGTCAACTTTGGGGTGGCATAACTTTTGCATATAGACTTAGATTGAGGTGATTCATATACTTAAAAATATGTTAATAATAAAAAAATCATTTTAATGTAATTAAAAGTAAAAAAAATGTGTGAATAGGATGTTTAAAACTTATAATTTGGTTTTTGATAATATAATAAAACTAAATATTAATAATATAATTATGAGTTTTCTCTGATTTGATTTAAATTATATTACTAAAACCTTTCATTATAGCAACAATCGTATTGAACAATAATTGTTAATAATGAGGCATAGATTATAGAAAAAAAATTAAGATAACATCATCTCGTGTAAAGAATCCACGAAAGGCATCCAAAGTGAGGAGTAGAAAGTGAGAACAGTGAGCTGTGAACAAGTTATTGGGTGGAGCGGCAGAGTCCACCAAAAATGAAAACTGCAAAATGCCATACTTTATAAAAAGATTGCAGTACAACCAATGATACATGCAAGCAGCCATGTCGGGCAAGTCCCACACCTGCCATTAAACAGCACAGTCCCGGCGAGCCTTATTTCAGCTGCTATCCACCCATTAATGCTCCCGACGTACCAATGCCATGCCATTGCCATGCTCCATGGTCATGCGAGCCATCTGGGGGCAAAAGTGTATTCCCAACGTACCACCCGTGATTACCTGCAGAGGTAAAAGGCTGCCACGAATCTTGGAACTGGAGAATTTATTGTTTTCATGGTGTGCATTCAGATTCGTGGTAAATTTCAGTTTTGCACTGCCATTTAGAAGTACATCAATCCCACGTAGTTACCATCCGAAAATGCCAATGATGCGGCGGATTAAACGATGAAGAAATTTTTCAAAACATGAAATATAGGTTATGGGCTTCCAAAAACAGAAACTTTGGCTACAGTGAATCAAAGTTGTGGGCGACAGCCAAACAATAACTTGAAACTTCAAAAGTTCAGAATGTTAAAAATCTAAATATATTTTAAATGAAAAAGGATATAAGAATGTTAAATTGATTTATTTATTTAAAAACTAATTTAACAAAAAAAAAATAATAAAATCATAATTTTAATATAAAAATAATTAATATAATTCAAAATAATTTTAATAGGTTAAATTTATTTATATATTAAAAATATAAATATATTTTAAATAATAAAAATATTATCAAAATATTAAATTTATTTATATATTCAAAAATTAACTTAAACAATAAATATTATAATTTTAATAAAAATTATTAATAGAAAAATCTAAAACTTAAAATAGTTAAACATTGCATTTACGATTAGAATAGTTAAACATTATATTTAAATTAATAATACATTTAACTTTTACGATTATAATTTCTTTTGTAAATTGTTAAAAAAATAAAATTCAAATATCTTAAAATTATTATTTCTATATTTAAAAATATAATTTAAATAAATAAATTTTATAAATTTATAAAATATAGAAAAACACAATGTTTAATGAATATTTTGTCAATCACTTTCACTATTATTATATACATGTGTACTTTTTTTTAAATTTAAATTTTTATATTTATATGGTACACTTTTAATTATATATATAAATTTTTATTTTTTATTTTTATTATTTATAGCATTGTCTCTAGAGGTGGAGAAATTGTTAGGATAGTCAAAAGTGGCTGGAATGAGAGAAAAAAACAAATTAAGAAATCTTGTACTAGCGGTGCTTGAATCATGTTTTTGATGGTGGAAATCGATTAAGCACCATCAAAAACCTCTAAAACACTTAAAATATGGAAGTTTCATAACTATAACTAGGATTTACAAAAATACAGTCTAATTAAACTACCGCTTATTTATATCATCAAATTATTTTATATAAATATTTATCATCATTTATGTCTTCAAATCTCTTTCACATATATATATACAAAATTTCATCTTTATTATTTTACATACATTTTCATTGTCTTCTCGAGCATCAAAAAGTACTTGCATTGATTACATTGGTTGGAAATGCCATCAAATCTTTCTCTCACACACTTTCATTCATCCTCATCATTTGGACCATCATGATGTACTTGTATCGATTAGAAAGTGTGAATATTATTTGATGTGAGAACAAAATGCTTATGATTTTATTAAAATTTATATTATTAATTTAAAAAAAAAAAAATTTCATATATATATAAAATTTGGTAAGACTATATGTTTATTATGTTTAATATATTATTTAAATGAGGAATTGAACCAAAAGTCTTGCTTTAATGAAGCATCCAATTACTATTTATTCAAAATCCATAAACCTTTATATACCTTTATTTACAAATACATATCTTTTTAATTTTATTATTATTATTTATATTATTAAATCACTTTTACATAAATATCTATCATCTTTCCTCTTCATTTAAGGCGAGCCTTATTTCAGCTGTTATCCGCCCATTAATGCTCCCGACGTACCAATGCCATGCCATCGCCATGCTCCATGGTCATGCGAGCCATCTGGGACAAGCAGTAGGAATGTGGTGCCGTAAATGATGGGAGCCGGACCCGGAATTTAAGTCGTTCCACGTACAGTAGTTGTACAAATTATTCTTTAGCACGCCAAATCTAAAACAGTCGGAAATATTGGTTGCCCTAGACTAATATGGCGCCATCTGGGACAAGCAGTAGGAATGCGGTGCCATAAATGATGGGAGTCGGACCCGGAATTTAAGTCGTTCCACGTACAGTAGTTGTACAAATTATTCTTTAGCGCGCCAAATCTAAAACAGTCGAAAATATTGGGGCGAGCCTTATTTCAGCTGCTATCCACCCATTAATGCTCCCGACGTACCAATGCCATGCCATCGCCATGCTCCATGGTCATGCGAGCCATCTGGGACAAGCAATAGGAATGCGGTGCCGTAAATGATGGGAGCCGGACCCGGAATTTAAGTCGTTCCACGTACAGTAGTTGTACAAATTATTCTTTAGCGCGCCAAATCTAAAACAGTTGGAAATATTGGTTGCCCTAGACTAATATGGTTATTTTTGCTATGTCAATACTGCCACGTGTCATTTCAATCATGAAACTAGTGAAAATGCAAAACTTCAGATGACTGTATTTTTACTATTTGAGAGTTTAAATGAGAACTTTTATATCATCCCAGACGTCTGGACGAGATGAAGATGACGGGATTGTAAAAAAGACAAAACCTCAAAATCACAAAAACAAAATAATAAACTAAAAGCAATTCAAAACCATATTTTCAAAATTGTATATGGACACTCCTTTATTTTCGGGAAAAAATAAAATGTGATATTGAGATCTCAACAAATCCTTAATATTACTATTAAATATTAAATCTTCATAAACCTTAATATTATTATTAAATATAAAATTTTATTCACAAACTCTAAGATTAATATTAATATTATTGATAAATCTTAATATTATTAAAAGTACTCATATTCATAATATTAATCTTAATAATTATAATATTATTATTATTTATTTTTTTGGAATATACAATATCTATAATTATATTATATAATGATAATATTATTAATAGTAAATTTTATTATTAATAATTAATTATTTGAGGGTTGTGAAAGTCGATAGTGACCATTTTAGAATGTGAAGCTTTTACATATCAGAGAAAAGTATGTAGATATTCTCGCAGCTAGTTCTTGGGATAATTTATTTAGGGAAGAATTTGTCGAAAAGCTAAAAGTGTTTATTACAAGACTCCACAAGAAAATGACCCAATACAAGAATAAGATGGAAAAGCAATTTGTGCCATAAGCTATTTTTAGCCTAATAAACTTTAAAATAATTTCTTTCTTTCTAGACCATTGGGTATTGTTTCTTGAGAGGCCAATCATGTAGTCTGTCAATCTAGAGTGTACATAGTTTGTCCATCTGGCATAAAAAAGAGGCCATCACAGAGGGAGCAGAGACCAAACCATTAAACATATTATATTATTAAAATATAATATTTTAAATCTCTATTTTTTCTCCATTTACCATAATTTCATTACATCTCCTAAAATTGTTAAAAATTATATTAAAAATAATGTAACTATATTACTTGCAGCTGCTTGAGGGAGGATTCATTACCTGACATTTGACAGGGGATATTTATAAGGGTCTAGTCACATCATGATATGATTGGGGCAATTTTTTTATTCAGGAACCATAGGAGCTGAGGCAATCTCTAGAAGTTTGGTCGCATCATGATATGATGTGGTAATTTTGTCTTAAAGGACAATAAGATTGCTTTGATATCTCATGAAAACAATTCTGAATTCTCGCAATTAACTTTCACCGTATAAGTAAAAGCAAAATTATGTGATAGAATTTCGCAAAGGGTTTAAACACAGTACCCAAATAAACCAAGTATCATTGATTCATTGGGGAAATAAATTAGTCAAAAAATGTCATAAGCTTAATTGAATCAAACATCTATAAAGCACAGAGAGCTTTGAAAATATTTTTGGCTGCTAGTGTTTTTCCCTAGTCTATGCTTTAATGTGTGAATATTTTGCAGATCTCTTTTGTAGTTCGTTCAATGGCGAATCTCAATGATCCGACGAAAAAGATAGTTTCTCTTGCAGGCATGGTTGCCGATAAAGCAAGAACTTCTTCGATTTTGTACAGCTCCATGTTGAAATATGGTTCTAGTCTTCTGGTGGTTTTAGAGGTTCCTTCCCTCAATGTCGCTTTGGATGAGGAAGCTTTCAATTGTGAAAAATATTTTGTGGAGCAAGGTTTGATATTCAAGTTTAATAGGTTTGGCCATGGCTAACAGATCTGTACAAATGGATCTCTGAGACTTGGAAACCTCTTTTGAAAGATGAACTAAACACTTTCTATATGGCACGAGGTTTTTTTGTTGTGGTTTTTGACAATATCGAGGACAAGAAGGTCATTTGTGAAGATGGGTCGTGGTTTTGGGGTAGTATTGGTCTCTTCATGCAACCCTAGACTGCCACTTTTGATTCGATAACGGATTTAATATCCAAAACTCTAGTTTGGGTAAGGCTTCTGAATCTTCCTCTACATCTTTGGAATTTTCGTCACTATTCTTTATTAGGAATGCTTTAGGAAAGTTTTATTGTAGTAGCGTGAAATTGAATTTTTTTTAAGACTACTTATTCTAAAATATGTTTGGAGATGGAATTCAACAAGGCTTTTCCCACCAAAATTAATTTGACAATTCAAAATTATGTTTGACTCGAAAAGCTCGACTATGAAAATGTTTCATTCCAGTGTAGAGCATGCTATGAAACATGGTATGTAATTAAAAACTGCCCAAAATGTTCACAGAACAACAAATATTAGAAAAAAATTGAAGGCCCAAATGGTGGAAAGGAGCTCAGGGTGATCTCAGGGTGTTATGTTAAGGCACTTCATGGCGTAAAAGTTACCTGCTCGAAAATACAAATTCAAAAAATATATTATTATGTTTGTCATATATTAATTTTTTTATAATTAATAATGATAATAATAATTTTTTTTTAAGTTTTAATTTAGTTAACTTTTAGAGTAGATGGTGATAGGGTGTTATTTTAAGGCACTTCTTGGTGTAAAAGTTACTTGTTCGAAAATATGTGGGAAAAAACTCATCCACACTAAGGTGAATCCACATCTCAAAAAAATCTTACACACTTCTTTGTATTCATACCACAAATATTGTTTGTGCCCTATTTATAGATAAATAAAGGAATTGTTAATATATATATAAAACCAAAAAAAAACTTAAATAATACTACACCACTTATCAATAAAGTTTTCATCTTTAAATGTTAGTATTGAACTGGTAAAGGCTCAAAACTTTATCAATTTTTGCAGATTTTATTAGAAGGCATGTATGTTGTACTTTAAAACTTTAGTTTTCCATTTCATAAATTCAAAATTAAAATAAATTTGAATCCATATATATGCTCTCTTCATGTACATGATACATCTATTATTATAACTAAGCAAAGTTTCATGGTATGATATGGTTTTACATGCATGCAACATTGAATAAGATATAAATTTAAGTAATTTAACTTGCAAAATTTATAAGTTGTAAATGAAACAAAATAAATCCATTCTAACTACATTCATCAACAGTAATGTAACATTGATAGAATATAACATTAAATCCACATCATGAATTCAAAAGTCAATGAAGGCATTGTCATATACACAAGTTCACATTCTTGTACTTGTATTCCAAATTGGTCTAGTTATACATTTTTCTCTTTTACAAAATGGGCCCATGGCCCATGGTATTCCCAACATAGATAATGGAAGGTCGCGCCCATAAATGAAATAATGGAAAAATGACATCATCACTGATTTATAAATTGGGTCTATACGTCACCCTCGCCGTGCTTCGCACTCCCAAGTGCATTTCAAAATTGATATTGCTGCAAAAATTAAATAACTAATTAGTTGTAAAATCCAAAGTGCATAGAATCAATTGCCGTTAATTCATGATAAGATTTTGATCAACTACTCATTCTCACCATGAAGATCTAAGGCAATGGAGAAGATTGTCCTTCCTCGACAGATGGTGGAGCTGTTGTTGATGGATATAGGCATGGTTCATGGGTGATGGATAAAGGCATAGTGGAAGTGAAATCGGAAAAATGTAGTGGGTGTGGGCGGTGATACACCCCCACCGGTTGTACGATAGTGGGAATCACCCTAGGGCGAGGGATCACCCTAGGGGGGGAAACTGGAATGTCAAAGGTGGATGATTGAAACAATGAGAAGGGTGGATGAATAAATGGTAGGGGTGGGGATTGGGAAGAGTTTGGGGAGGTGGTTATAGGCATGGGAGAATTTATGATGGAGAAAGGTGGTCGGTGTGGGTGACAATAAATCCCCACTGGTTGTACAAGAGGAGGAATCACCCTCGGGGAGGAAATTGGGATGTTAATGAGTGGAGCAGTGTTCAAACTGCTATAGTTTTTTTCACCAACATGCTCATCAAATAATTGAATTCGACAACCTGGAACGTTGTGAGATGTGGGTCCCTCGACTGTAACAATAAAAAGTTTCATATAGTTATGAAAATGCATCGAAAATGATAATATATCGTATTTCACATAAAAAAAAAATGCATGCCATCAAATTTCCATACCATTTTTCTGTATAATAGAATGTTGCACTAACTCAGGTATGTGGCCCACACTTCTTTGGTGTTGAGAAGATAACTCCAGTTTCTCATCCATGTTTCTTTTTTTTTGAACGAACTCGTCCAACCTTTTCAAAATGTGGTTTATCTTTCCCTGATTTTGACTTGCGCCCACATTGCCTTTTCTTTTTTACTGGGCTCAAGAAACTATGTTTTCTTTTAGTAGTGATCTTTGATGGAGTTATATTATTGAAAAACATTCTATTGTATTCTTGACATGCTTTGTCTACCAAACTGTTCAATGCATTTGCTTGCTCCAAATTTGTAGGTATTATGGATCTCAATTTCTCATGAGTTGATAAGTTAACACGTTTCATCTCATCATCTTCAAATAATGCACTATCTCGTCGTACATTGGTTGATTGAACATTATCAATGCTTGTTTCATTATAATAACTTATATTTGGAGGAGAATCAATGCATGGCAGAAGCTCTGTTTGGATTTCTAGGCCCAATATAGGTGTTTCATTCAAATCAAATGAAATTGTAGGCCTTTCTATGGTAGGATTAGTGATATTAGGCAATACATTTTCACCCAAAGTAATGTTACTCACCAACATCTCAACTTTCAGTACATGTTTACAAACATTTCCATTCAAGGCCCAATTGCAATTACAGAAGTGTAGATTGGAACCTTTATATATGAAATTGTACCAAATATCACGTGTATCCTTATTTTGGCTACAAACCCAATAACCATTGTTACTCTTTTCATCAGGCACGCAATCTTCATTTGGGATTTGTCTAGCTCTACACTTGGATGAATTCAATTGTTCCCCAATTTTTCTAGGCCGTACAAAACCAGCTTCTTTTAAACGTTGCATATGATTGTAATATAATACAACCTTTGTCAACAACACATATATTAACCAATCGACACGTCTATGACTTGCATTATTCTTTTCGCTTAGGTACCTTTGCTTGATATGCCGATGATAAGATTCAATGGCATTATTTGTATCCTGATTGGAATGTGGAAAATTTATGTATGCTTTTGCCCACATATCTGTAGAAAGAAATTTATTAGCTATGAATTAATAATACATATGACATGAAAAATAGTCATTAAAGTCACTTACAAGAAACTTACATATTTTTTTGTTGGCTAACCAAGTTGTTTTAAAATATTCCAAAAACCTTGGTTGGTCCCTGAATCTTTCAAAGAATCTTTCAACTGTATTTTTTACAGATTCATCATCTTCACATGTGTGCATGATTTCTCCTAAAGAATGAAAAATGTGGATTTGGTTTTCCCTTCCTTGGACTTTATTTCCAACATTCTTCAACCATGCACGACGAACATGCTACACACATAATAATATATTACACTTGATTGAAGACCTGGAATAACACAATTTATTAGAGGGAATATACATTAACAATATTTTTATGTCTCTTATAAAAGAATAAACACATCACCTTAACGCTTCAATTTCAGCAGTAGCATCATCTGTGATGAAAGCTTGAACCTGCCAATCTGCTCGCTCTTTCTTCCCAATGGAAAAGAGAGTTGACATCCATTTAGAAAGCTCAGCTATAGTATTGCGTGATGATATCACCCAAGCTACCGGAACCCCATTGTGATGTTCGTCGAAAACCATTAAGGTGTACAGTTGATACTACATTACAAACAATGTACATAATTATATTTATGTAAGTTACATGCACTAAAATGAGGTTGAATAAATAAATCAAATTTAGAATAAATTTGTACTCACCCCATACTTATTTGTACTAAATGTTGAATCCATTGAGATTATATTATTGTGAGAATATTTTAGCATCATTGAGCGCATCCACTTTGGTTGTATGCCTATAATAAAAGGGATGTTTTCAACAAGATCTTGTTTCTGGTAGAAGAAAAAGCTCTCAGGGTGTTCCTTATACCAACATTCTACACTGTTTGGATCACTTTGATCTTTAACATACTCTAGCCTTATAGTATCATTGTAAATGTTTAATATATCTTGTCTTGTCATATATGTATCTCGAGATGTCCCTGTGTATAACTCACCAAATCCATCCTTCATATAAGAGATGAACTTGTCCCATATCATTGTAACATTAAAACCTCTTTGGATTAAATGTAGGACAATAGATCGCATATCCCTTGTTAAATAAGAGAAAATATAACAAATTCTCTAATGCACTAATTTCATCAATAAAAACCAATGCTTATCAATTCCAATTTTTATTTTTATGTTTTTAAAACAAGCATAAAAACATGTAAATTCAAATCAAATAAATTGATCTAAATCTATGATTGATTTTCTAGAATGTAAACTATGCAGTTGTAATCTATGCACAATTCACTTGAAAAGTATGCAAATGTAATCTATGCACATTTTTTGTTCTTATTCTGAAAATGAGAATTCTAATTATGCTCCAGGTCCTGGAAACGGAACCATTTGTTGGCTCGAGGGATCCTGACCCAGGTTCGGAGTTCAAGGTTTGCTAACAAACCCCTATACTATTGGCCCTTTCGGCAGTAACCTACTTGCGCAGGTCAAAGTCTCACCCGAAGTAGTATGGGTGGGTGCTGGAACTAGGTTTCCGCACCCTGAGAAAGGATAGGTAAGACAAGTAGAGCTGCGTTCAGTCCTATGATACCCAGATCACCTTGTTCTGCATACGGCTAAGGATGTCTCCATTCGCATCCACGTGTGCTAGATCTATACTTATATAATTTTATGACAGTAGCACAATATTGCATAAATAGAACAGAACAGATCTAGATACAGAAAACACACTTACACAGATCTTTCGCAGCTTAAATATAGAATGCACATAAAGCAGTAATTACCAAGATTCATACAGATCGTACTCACAGATTCAATTCTCTATCAACCTTTCTTATTCGTTCATTTATCAGTTCCTTCTTACAATCCCCTTCCTAGCCTGCGCACACAACAGCAAGGTCCGCACACAGCTGGACTCTAGATCTCCGCGCACACAGCCAACAGGAGTCCTTTCCCCAAAAACCCAAAAAGACAACTTAAACCACAATTTGCATCAATAGCTCTTCAAATCCTCCCCTTATAATACAAAATATTCCTCTATTTATAATAATCTATCCTATACTTTCCTATGGTCCACAAACCATGGTTTTTGGACCCCTGGTTATTTTACCAATTACAATGCTTTCAAGGCTTTGACCCACCCCAAAACCCCTACACTAGACTAAATCTAATGAAAAGTATTCAAAATGGACCAGTTTCGCAGCTTGTAGGAGACCCTGTTCCAACAAAGGACAAGTCGCCCTATTAGGGAACTCAAGGAAGCCTACATATAAGAGCATTTGGTCTCATTCAAAGGAGCATCGATCAAGCATCTTAGAGAAAACCCTCTATTTATAAAAAAAATAATGGAATAGGTTGAAAATTAAAAAATAATAAAATGTTATTGACTAAATCAAAATCTAGCCGTTGTGAAAATTTTATTATATTTTTTTAGAGGAAAAAGATATCCAAAATGGTCAAATATCTTTATTTATAAAGTGGTTAAATTAATAAACAAATAAAAATGATTTATTAATCACTCTGTGAAGATTAAGATAAATATGAACTTGAAACAATTATTTAATACTTATTTAATAATTATCTCATAAGGAAAATAGGAGATAAATATAGAATAATAAAAAATAATGATTATTTAATTATTCCAAGGTCACTAAGTCAAAAGTAATAAGAAGTAATCATCAAATAACAATTTAATAATTATTTCTAGAGAATATTAAATAAATAATGATTTATTTAATTATTCTCATGGGGTTTTTGGATTTTAATGAGAAATAATTTAGGAAAATGGTTCACTAAATTATTTCTTATGGCGAATGTGAGTTTTACCTTAGTAAAACGCATCTTGCATGGTGTATTTCCATCAACCTAGTAAGAAATGGTTAGGCGAACATTTTTTGCGTGATAACACACCATTCCAGATGAGGAAGGCCCTTACAAAGTTTTTTGAAAGCAGTAGTCATGCTAGAAAACTCACTTTGAAGGACAAATTGAGGAACATTTGCATGGGAAAAAAATAAGTCCATTGTTACATATTTATCCAGGTTTTCTCAAGTGAGAGATGAACTTGGAGGTGTTAGATAGATAGGTCCACCAACAGATCTTGTGAGCCTTGCTCTTCTTGGACCTCACAGATCTCGACACAGTTTCTAGGATGCGGTGAATGGAAGAGAAGCTCCCTAATTGGGAGAGACTGTTGTTAGATATCGTGCAGGAAGAGATAAGGAGCACAACAAGGGATGGAGTCTCTTTTGAGACAAAATATGAGAAGGAATTTGCTTTAGCTGGCAAAGGGAATAAATTCAAGGGGAAGAAGGCCCAAGGAAAAACCAAGTCTAGACAAAATGGATGCAAGGAAAAGAAGGATACAAGACCTTGCATGGAAATCCAACGAGCATGGTGTAGCAGTAGAAGGAGGAGAAGAACTCTCTTCTTAGTTCAAATTGGAATTATCTTTGATACCTTGCATGTCAATCTTAGTTCGAGGCAGTGTGTGGTACATTGACTCAAGGGCTTCATTCCACATGAGAGAGAATAAATATTTTCTCAGTAGTTTGGAGGAGAAACACATGCAATTCAATATCAAGCTTGGAAATGATGGCAGATACATGACCAAAGGAGTTGGTACAATGAGCTTTAAGAGGGACTTGGGTTCCTTTCCCCATCTCAAGAATGTGATGTATGTTCTAGGATTGACTAAAAATGTTGTCACAATAATAATCCTTGAAGAAAAAGGGTATGATTTAGTATTTAGTAAAGGGAAGGTATACCACAAACATTCTGCTTCACGACAGGTCAAGCGGATTGGTGTCAGGATCAAAAAGCTCTACAAATTGGAGGTTGATGCATGTGCAACCTTGAGAAGCAAGGCAGAGAGTTCCGAGAGTAGAGATGTGGTGGTTGAGCGAGAGTAGGATAGAGCTCTCAAGATGGATCCTTAGCGAGCATCTCATTTTTAGGTTAAGCTAGGTGGAATTTCGGTTGACCAACATGAAGATGATGAAGAGGATCATAGCCTAGGGTGAGTGGAGGCAACCACTCAGTCATAGATTCCAGTATAGGGAATTTTTTATCCAAGTGAGAAGAGGATTTGGTTAAGGGAGCTCAAAAGAGAGTTGAGTCTCCCGGCATTAAGAAGCAGACACCTAAGTACACAGGGTACATGTCACTTATGACTAAAGTGACGAACTCACACAGCTTGGTGGGAAACAATGGGTCTCCAAATAAATTTCCCCAGAAGGAAGCAAATAAGTATTCTAGTTCATAATGATAAAGTAAATTGGTAAGAGGAAGAACTTGGTAGAATTCAAAGAGCGCATCCATATGAAAAGGTTCTTCCAAGAATCCTCTCCTTATGCTACCACTTGTAGACTGGAATCGATATAGTTGCAGGTGTGATCCAAACTATGAAATCATTTTGCAATAGATAGTATTGACAACCTATATGAAAGTGTGAGACATCATGGCACACTTGTATTTTTTATTAATAAATGCTTGTGCGGAGAGCTTCCATTATGCAATGAGCTTTGTATCGAGAAATTTCATTATGAAAGCACAACCTTTAATCAATTAATTAGTGGTAGAGGTATGGACTATGTTGCATGGTAGTCATTCCTCTTGTTAATATTCATTATCCTCTTTAGTTTAATACTAATTTAACTCTACATCTACCCAATTCCTCATTAAATAAAAAAGGGGAGAAATAACATTTAATAGTTTAACATATAGAAGAATACATGCATGAAACCATTTTTAACTCCTTAAATAGTATTCTAAGCATATACATCCCTTATTTGGTGCAAAATATTGTTGTACAAGATCAAATTTCAAGTTGGATTCCGCGAAAAAAACATCGCAATGTTTGGTAGGATTTGAAACTACAAAGGATAAATTAGCATCATCGTTGGCATGCATAATAAACACAAACAACCTAAAGAATGTTAATCATGCAATGAAAAGAAAAATTCTCCATTGGATTGGCAATACTTGCTCCTAGGAAAAGGAGTATCTTAAATGTATAGTAGAACAATTCATTCAAAACCCAATTCATGAAACTTTAATTTCAAACCAAAATATTTGTTTGATTGAGCTAAAGTTGTTACCAATGACCAATTTTTTGAGTGACAGCCTCTAGGAATATAAAACCATAAGCCATTATGCTCAACAAAAACTAGAAACTCTAAATGAACAAATTTCATTCAATCCAAATAATCATATTTACCCATAATAGACAGAAAAATTATACCATTTGAAGCATCACACTTAGGATAAGTGTGCATATGAACGATTGAGAAAATTACCTATCAGTGTTTCATCTTAGCCCAAACTCCTTTGATAGGGTGAAAAATGTTGAAATTGCACATCATTAATAGCCTCACTAGTTACAACAGAGTGCCCTCATCATGACCCTAGTCTCCTTATCACAAGTGTTGACAAACTTCAAGTTAATTTCAAGTTGCAAGATGATTTCTTAAACCCTAGGTGCATAATTGTTCGAGAAACCCACCTTTAATATATATGCAAATAAAAATAAAGGGCAACCACTATATTTTAAGAGTGAAGGAAGAGAAAAGGTCTTTGGATGGATTGATGAGTTTGAATCTGAAAATTACTACAGAAATGGACTTATGATATGTCTCCTAAGAAAGAACCATGGAAGAAATCAATGCAATTATGGGGTCAAAATGTAGTTGTGAATATGTACAATTATATCGATATAAACATCACTGACAGACACATGGAGTAAGTCATATATCTATTTGAGGATGTAAGTTCAAGAATTTTCTTTTTTGTTTGTCCTTTTTATTGTGCTTGAGCTTGTGGGAACCTCATGAGCTAGATCGTTTACTTCTAAGGTTTCATAGACATTGGAATGCTTCATGTGTTGTGATGTTCGGAAGATTCTAAAATTATTAAGGTCTACATTAATGTGTTATCACTCTTGTTTAGCCAATGAAGGGAGGCAATCAATGTTCTTCCTTTGTTTTTGTTCGTTTTTGCATTTTTCTTTTGCTAAGAAATAAGATATTTTAATATTTCCAAGGTAGAGTACACAACTATAAAAGGAGAGGGTTGCACCTAAAAAGTTTGGCTCATAGATACCACAACATAGTTTACAGAGTTTATGTTGCTAATAATTTTGGTGGCGATTCTTTGAATACTATGTGCATAATTGTTCCAACAAATAGAATGGTGGTTGTTCATTTTGCGATTCATTCCTACATAATCCCATAGATAGTCATAAGGAAGGAAAAAGTGATGATTGTTACAATTACTTGCAAGTTCACTTTTAAGTAAGTTCACAGTCGTATTTTGCATATTAGGATAAACTTTCATATGTTTTGGAGGCATGCAATTCCGAATATTTTTTTATGTGGTTGAAATAATCCTTAAGTAAAATGAAAAGCACATGAAATATTACATGAATATGAAAAAATACTTGAATCATTGGTGAACATATAACATGAAGAACTATGGTGTGAAAATACAACATGCTCTGGTGTAAATAAATAAGATGTCAATAGTGGTTGCTTAGATTTCTCCTTCCAAAACTCAACTAGTTTGGGCCATACCCATGACCACTATGCATGAGCACTATAGTGGCAAGGGTAGGTGCTCACCAGTTGGCCTACCCATGGGAAGTAGAGGCTTCCCCATTGTAGAGTAGGTCCCAAGCTACTAGCAACCTAATAAATTTGTTCAAGGTGGGAGGGATATGGGAGGTAGAAGCTATTGCTCATACTAAAATCATGTCACATAGAGGTAGAGGGCCAAAATAATACCAAATCACAAAATGTAACAAACTTCAAACAACTTCTATGGCAATAGAAGGAAGAAAATTGATAAAGCTTAAATGGTGGTTTGCATCGACGGTAGGTAGACAAGAGTAGTGGCAAGTGCACAAAACCCATGTGTCAGGTGCATTGATGTAGGTGCATTGAGGTAGGGGCATGTGCAAAGAAGAGGTGGATTTTGGACATACATTACTACTTTGCAATTTATTTTAAAATTTTGGTTAACCTATACATTACTACTTTTTAATTTGCATTAAAGCTAAAACCTTATTTAGGCCAATCTAAATTTTGAAATGAAAAATAATAATACGCATACTAATAACAAAACCTTAAATGAAAGTGTCCAATAAAAATTCAAAGTATACCTTCTATCATTACTATTCATTTATATCCTAACTCATATATTATAAAATAATATTACTGTCAAATTTATATCATAATTCATATATTATATGCATAGATTCATCTTAAGTACACATCTAACATGTCAATTTATATTATAATTCATATATTTGGAGCATAGATCCATCTTAAATACAGATCTAACATGAGTAGAAAGGGATGAAATTTCTTCACTTACAAACTTTTTCAAAGTGCAAAATACAATATGTTATTTTACATTGTTTAAATTGTATTTCTGAATGCTATATAGAGTATATATAGGACCAAATAAAAAGTTTAACCATAAAAACAATTTTTTCTTCTATATATATATATATATATATATATATGAAGTTGATATATAGATATAGTTTATTTAAATATTTTGTTGAAATATTTTTGAAAAGTATAAGATTTAAACAATTCACACATTCTTGTTAATTCTAATTACTTTAGAGCATATTCATTTTTTTTTATTATAGTAAACATTATTTTCTATTTAAAACATAATTTTTATATTTTATTTTTATTTTAAAAAGGCACCTAACAAACTTGCAAATGCAAATATCTTTTAGCTGTAGAATAAATCTCTCAACTCAATAAAATAATTAAAAAAATATATTATCAAATTAAAATTAATATAAATCAAAATCATCAGAACTTATATATTACAAAATAATAAAAAAAATATTTTCAAATTAAAATTAATATAAATAAAACACATGAAAAAATAGTTATAATTTTTTTTTTTTTAAATCAATTGAAGATTGTTGTATCTTGCTATTCATGTTGAGGGAATCAAAAGTTACATACATATCCTGTATAAAGAAAGCCAAGCTTCACCAAAAAAAATTGTAACCAATCGTGTCCAAACAGTCCAAGTCACCAGGGAAACTACAACGTACATAGAGTTCAGATATTACAGAATAACTCGGAGTATTAAAAGATTTCCTCAGTATAATTAAACTGCATACCAAATCCAGTGTAAATAAAACATTATCATCCAGAAAATACACAACCGACTAAGTTAACATTAGCTGTAGCAATGCATTGCCTTGTTCAGGTACTAATAATAACGAGCAGTGATCAGGAAAATATTTTTTTCATAAAGAAATATACAAAAGAAATAAACTATGTCACTGCTGAAGCCGCCTCTTCAGGTTGCCTTTTGTCAAATCTTCTGTAACATGATGGCGTCGTGCAGTTTCTGAGCCCACCATTTAGAGAGACTACTCGTGCTAATGGAATTTTCGATGAAAATATCTTGCCAAAACCTGTAAATGCGTTTTTGCTCAACCAAAGGGAGAGTTTCACCTACGCCAATAATACCTTTCTCTAGTGCACTAAGAAATGTCTCTCGAACTCTACGTGCCTCTGTCTCCCGTGAAATTCCATATCCATGTTTAAGACTATTTAGGAGTTTCACCATTGTATCAGCCCAATTGGTAAGAAAATCGACACGGAATGACATTGAAGTAATTATCTCTCCATTTCCCATAACCTTCAATATCTCATCAATTAAAATGGTAAGCATGTCACACCTAGTAGAGAAATATTCTAGAGCTCCACCAGCTAGTGCATTACGAAGATCGGTATCTTCACAAAACTCTTTGACCACTGTTGCCAACAACTTTGCATCGCACTTCCGAATGACGCCCAGTAGCCAAGACAAGTCAGAACAAGCCAATTTCGTGTTTGTTTCGCCCTTCGCCTTAACAGCTTTCACTTCTGCCTTAAACTGGTTCAAAATGACATGTCTGCAAACATCTTTAATAACTGGTGATGGATTTAACTTTAAGTAGTCAAATATATGTTGCTCCACAGTGCTGCGAAACTCTGATGATTCATAGCAAGTCATCTGCAACAATTCTTGTAGAGATTCCTTCACCATCTTTATATCTTCGCAATCTGACTTGCTTTGGCTCATACCAAGTCTGGCAGCTAAATCAGGCAATACAGTTATGTTCAAAGATGACAACAACACGCGAAGCTTGGCTTCTTGTTCAGTACTCCAGCGCACAACATCTAAATATCGCATGCATGACTCCATACAATCACGAAACATCACTTCAGAAGCAACTGGTAAAATAGCCAGTGCTTCATCCACATCCATGAAATTAAAGCATTCGTCTGTATCATAAGAATATATTAGCTGAATACATTTGACGTAACTCTCTGGATGGTAAGAACATGTTACCTTCATTTCAAATGGTCGCTTAGCCGAAGACCCACTTTGGGAAAGCTTGGTTCCAAAAAACTCAGCCTTCTTCAACACATGAGAATGAAGTAAAAGAGGATTTCCGGGATACTCCAGTCCAGCTGAATCGATCAAATTCAATCTTACGTCGGCCGTATTCTTGTCCCCAAACTCTAGTGGCTGCGTATAATCCATTGCTTCCTGCAAGCGGGCTTACAAGTTCAGATTTGAAATGGTTGTTCTGTTTCGATTTTGGGCGGGGTTAAAAATTTGAATTTCAAATAAAAATTCAAATTTCAGCTGGGCGTGCTCGATGTATCCAGCGAGGATTAATGGCGGCGATCCCCAAGCGCAATCCCGGATGTGAAAATATGTCAGGTTTTTTAACTCTGACAGAGTCATGCGGTGATGGAAAGCCTTCATGCCCATGGTATGCCCAGTAGTACTCTTAAGGGCATTAATGGGCGAATAGCAGCTGAAATATTGGTTGCCGCACAGTCCCACTCCTGCAGTAAAAGACCAGGCATTTACAACCACAGATACAGCACGAAGACTTTAAAGAATGGTACAATCACTAAATACAGAGCTCTGGAATTATTTATCACATCAAAAGCCCACTATTTTTTGTCTTTTCACAAAATAGTACTTGCAGGTTGAACCGTTTTGCAGAAATCTCCCAACAAACTGTCCAGTGTTCACTGTTTGGAAGAAATTTCGCAACAGTCTGGTCAGTTTTCATTGTTGAATGGATGAAAGATCGGATCCCATCAGTTCCCTCTCGAATTTTTTAATTGATGGAGCCAAAGCTTTCATGGTGGCATCGTATACATACAGAGTGCCTTCCACCCAAGTCACATTGTTTTTCATCGATTGCCTCACAAATTCCCTGCACGGCTCTCCTCTGGTAGTGATGGCGTTATGATAATGGTAATATCTTATCTTACCCTCTGTTTTGTGCTGTGTTTTGCCTATCACGTTCTCAGACATGCGAACTCCAGTGGCATACACATTTCTTGCCTGCACTGCATACTTGCGATCTCTCCTTATGCCTCTCTTCACATCCCTGAATAACAGCTTCTCAAATCCCCATTCTCTGCACAACAAAGCTATGACATTGAATTTCAAAACCAGAAAACAAAATCCAATATTTACTTCGAATTAATTGAAAGTACAATGGGTTTTACCTGGAATAAGGACTGTTGGCCAAGATACTGTGCAGTCTATTCTGCAAGCAGAGCTTGTTGGACATGGAATATTGCTCAATGGTGAACTGGGTATAGCCATAAAGTTCCTTCAACACATATTGCAGTTTTTTCTGCCCAAGAATGTATAAATACTCATCAACATCGAAGAAAAATGTCCACTTTGCCATGAATTTATACCTGTGCAAGAAATTGTTTACAATGAGGAACTGATTGTGATAATACCCATCAAATTTCTCTTTCTCTGTTATATCCTGCAATGTCACACGACCAACTAGAATCCATGGCTCCAACACCTTTCTAACTTGGGGATGAACTCCACCAGCATCGTGCAGAACAAAGTGCGATGTAGGCCCAAAGAATTTGGCATGGTAAGCCATCCACTCTCTCATTCTCTGAGGACTCAGGTCACCATACAGCGAGATAATCATAGGGTGGAGCCTGGCTATAAACAGAGCCATTTTAAGTGCCCTGTTCTTCCTTCAAAGCAACGATCCTTTCTGGTTTCCCAAACTCGTCACCATGGATTGCATGAAGAATGAGCTCGCCACCATAGCCATCGACGCCCACACTCTGAGAAAACGAGCAATTGACAACCACAACTGTGTAAACTCGGCCATAGCCCCAATCAGCATTTTCTCGGCCTTTCCCTTTATTAATCTTCCAGAAGACAAATTCCTAGGTATCCATTCTCATTCACCTCCAACTAGTAATGCAAGATAATATAAAGGGTAAAGGCACCTTTTAGGTCCCTGCATATACCGATATCTTAGATTGATGGAAGGTGGCTATGGAGGTGTCACCAACAAAATTTTAATTGGGGAGGGTAGGGGGTGTTGTTGGGCACAAAAATTAGTGATTTATACTATAGATTTATGACAAAAACACAAAGATACAATAAAATTTGACTTTTATTAATAAATAGAATGTGTTGAAATTGTAAATAATGTGGAATGAAACAAACTCGCTTGATTGGTGGTAGTTTATTTCTGAGAAGAGATTTGATGGCTACACACATTCACCAAAGTGCATTAAAACTAGCCTAGATCCATCTTAACTACGGATTTATCAAACGCCGAGAGGGATCAAATCTCTTGAGGTGCAAACCTCTTTTTTGAGTGCAAAACTTGAGGAAAGGTTTGCACCTCAAGAGATTTGATCCCTCTCGGCGCTTGATAGATCCATAGTTAAGATGGATCTAGGCTGGTTTCAGTCGTGTGCGACCAAGGAAAATATATCGATAATATAAGGAGCATATGATTAATTTTATCAATAATATGTAAATACATCTAATATTAATATAACCATTTTAAATATGCTAAATATGTTTGAGATTTATCGATTCATTTCAATTTCAAATTTGCTTAGTTACCTGAGTTTGTTGAGATGATAAATATTGTAAAATAACTTTAATGATGAAAAATGATGAAATGAAATTTTTGAATGCAAAGTGACAATGTAATAATATTGAATGATAGAAAATGTGAATAATAAGAATGTAGTAAATTACAAATAGCCTTCATTGTGATCAATATCAAACTATTTTCTTCTATTATTCTTACTATCACCCTTGTTAGTTTTGTCATATTTTCATATCGATTGTATGAAAAAGGCAGCTGAAATCATAAACCATTTAAATATTTAGCTTGAGCTCTTGTAGTAAACATCATACTTTGTTTCTCTTGCTCTCCAATATTACTAGGTTTAATAAATCTACATTGTAAATAATTGTTTGTGCTTACACTGAAATCAATGCAAATTATTAATCCAACCACTTTAAAATTAATGTACCATCATACATCCAATTACATCAGATCAGAAATCAACATACACTAAAGTCAATGCATTGCAAGTAATCAAATAGGATTAGAAATCAACATCTACACTAAAGTCAATTCATCTAATGCAAAAAATCAAATAATATTAGAAAACAACATCTACACTGAAATCAATGCATCTAATGCAAGTAATCAAATAGGATTAGAAATCAACATGTACACTCAAATCAATGAATCTAGTGCAAGTAAGAAAATAAGATTAGAAACCAACATATACACTAAAATCAATACATCTAGTGCAAACAATCAAATAGGATTATAAACCACCATCTACACTGAAATCAATGTATTTAGTGAAAGCAATAAAATAGGATTATAAATCATATATATTGAAATCAGTGCATCTAGTGTAAGCAATCAAATATATTTAGAAATCAACATCTACATTGAAATTAATGCATGCAAACAATCAAATAAGATTAGAAATAACCATCTACACTGAAATCAATGCATTTAGTGCAAGAAATCAAATAGGATTAGAAATCATCTACATTAAAATCAATACATCTAGTGCAAGTAATCAAATATCATTAGAAATCAAAATCTACACTAAAATCAATGCATCTAGTTCAAGAAATCAAATAGGATTAAAAATTACCATCTGCACTGAAATCAATGCATTTATTGCAATAAATATTCCTCCCTCTCTCCCCCCTCCATATATATCTATATGTCCCTCCATATCTCCTTCTTTGTCTCTTTATCTCACCCCCACAAACACATACTCTCTCTCCCTCCATATTTATCAATCTCTTTGTCCCTCCCTCCCTATCTCCATCTATCTCTTCTTTCTCTTCACCTTCCATCTATATCTCTATCTCCCTTTGTCTCTCTATATCAACCCCAAAACATACACTCTCATTCTCCAATCTATTTGTCTATCACTCCCTCCTGCCCTCCCTGCCTCTCTCTCTATTCGTCTTCTCTCCCTCTCCCCCGCTTACACTAGTATAAAATGACTAATTAGTTACTAAAAAAACGACTAAAATTTGCATATAAACAACTATTTTTCAGTCAGTGACCAATAGTAGCTAATTTACAGTATCTTATAACGCGACCAACTTTTGGTCGTTTTTAACTTAGTCATTAATTGGTTATCTCAATTTTGTTATCTAGTTGTATATTTGGTCATTGATTTAATCACTGATTTGGTCACTAATTTAGTCATTCATTTGTTCTTTCATTTGGTCATTCATTTGGTCACTGATTTAGTCATTCATTTGGTCAACTGATTTAGTCATTCATTTAGTCATTTATTTGGTCTTTGATTTGGTCATTAAATGTCACAATTAATGACCAAATATACAACAAAATATATTACTATATGATCACCCGAGAAAACCAATTAATGACCAAATAAATATGACCAAAATGTTGATCGTGTTATAAGATACTGTAAATTAGCTACTAATAGTCATATATATGCAAATTTAGTCATCGTTTGAAACCAATTAATGACCAAAGAAATATGACTAAATTTTAGTCGTGTTATAAGATACTGTAAATTAGCTACTAATAGTCATTTAGATGCAAAATTTAGTCATTATTTGTAGTCACAAATTTATCATTTGCAGTAGCCATTTATTCATTATATAAACAACTAATTTAATAGTTTATATTCATTTCATTTACTTTCATTAATAATCATTATAAATGACTAATTTAGTCGTATATTCATTCTATTTGTGTTCATTATTAATCAACATAAATTAATTTGTATGATTTAAAAAATGTCATACAATGTGCATATTCATCTAATATGAAAACACAAAGTCGCATATTTTAATTACAATACTAAACAACATCAAGTGCAACTATAAATAATTTCAACCACATAAATTATATTATATGAAATGTTAAAGTATTACAATATGAGTTTCCAACTTAATATTAGTTGGACTACAATTTACACATGAAATGATGTTTCATCACTTCAAAACATTATTGTTGTATTGTCAAGGCATTACAGGTGAATTCACCAACTCTGAAGACTTGATCATCAGTCTTTATATGTGTGTCTTATGCGAGATATTGGCTCTAAGGGTATCACCAGACCAGTTCTCCTCTCTCTTTTTGCATTTGTCGCTCCAATGTTATTGCTCTCCTCTTTTTTCAATTCATGCTTCTTACCATCAACACTGATTTCATTTTCTGAAAACAAAATAAAATACAATGCAGTGTAAGCAATGAAAGACAATGACACTAGAATATAACATAAATTAGACTATAAATAGTTTATACAACATATACTTTAACATCAACAATGTCAAAGCAATTTTCCTTCAACATCAATTTCTGCAAAATAAATGTCACGTTATACTTTCCCATTTCTCAACATGCTACATACGATAAATTGAAAATCACATAAAACCAAGAGCAAACCCTTTTCTAACCAAAACAAACAAACAAACAGTGCCTCTAATAAAACTTCATTATAATATTAGCAAATGAAAAGAGAGCTAGTGGACCATTTGTGTTGTTTGAATTTGCCTATTTTTGTTATAAAGTGCTCGAGCTTCAGGAACCAACTAATGTGAGCACGAGCTAAAAACTAACAAACCATTCACTTGTCAACATGAGAGATCACAAATAAAACACAAAATTGATCAGGCATTAAAATTGTGAGCAGACTACCTTGAAATTTTCTTCTTGAGAAATACCTCAAAATCCCCTCGTTTCTAATAAGCTTCATGGCTATGTACCTCCATCCTTGATTTCCTTTACTATATCTTGAATAAAGAATATCCCTTCAACAACCAGTTTTGCGAGAATCCTATCAAGTAACTCAAGAGCCTTGGGCGCATCAATAGTAGCATCCTCCAATGAAAATAGTACAATCTCCAACCTAGAAACATCAAAATTATATATAGTTATAATTCATAATCGCACATGACCATAGACTGTAGCAGTCTTGAAATAAACTCAAACTTGAATAAGAACAAACACAAACAATTTTGTGGTTTATATGATAGCCATTTGATAATAGCTCACTCAGCATCCATGTTTCAGGCAGTATTTGTTGTCTTTTTATGTGGAAAATTTTCCAATGGGGCTAGATGTTTTGACCTTTTCTGTTTGGATCTAAGCTTAATATGAATAAGTATTGGATTTTTGTTTTAAATGAAAACATAGGTTCTTCTTTTTCCTTTTCCATTTTTCTCCTTTTACATATATATGTTGTGAATTGCGTAATTTTAAACAAAATAAACAGTCATGTTAATATGTTTTAACATATTGCAATTTTAAAAATAAATATACAATTTTAAAATTTATAGCTAGAGTTTTGGATTCAATTCAATTTGAACCAAATAAGAGAGTGGCATTAGTCACAATTTTACTAATATACTAATACTGATAACCAGAAAAGTTACTAATATACTAATACGATGATTCACTGGAAACTTATTTCCATTGAGCTTAGGGGGATATTTGATATTGTTGATGCAATATTGAGTATAGTTGAGAAGAGAAATATTATTACAAAGGCTTACCAAAACTCCACTCCCAGTCCTTCCAAAATGGAGTCGACAGTCCAATGTTTATTTTCATTAGATCTTGTTGTGGATCTACCAACTCCATATTTGAATCTTTATTAGGGTCGAGAAGGTCATTCTCTTGAGACAAGCACTACCAATTCATATAATATCAAGTAGTTTAATCTGACATGTCTCCCCAAAAGAGGATTCCTTTCTTGTTGAATGTGTGAGCTTGAAGGTGAGGCAACTATCGAAGGAAATCACCCTACGTCTCCAACACCAAATGGAGTGTGTGCCAGATCCCAATTTTTCTTTCATGTTCCATCTAGCCAAGCCCACAATTGCTTTCCATGCTACCCAATTACTTTTGGAAATTCAAATAAGTGAGCTTGAGACCTGGAATTTGGTGTGTTAAATTTTCTTAACCCTAGCAACTGGAAAATGTAGTTTCTAGTAAATTTCATTATTGTAAATTAACTAAATTTTCAGCTTACTAAATAAAAAGCATTGTTGGTATTTAACAGGTAAATAAAATAAAATCAGCAGTAGCAAATTGGGCACCAATCCCACACATGCATAAACAGAAAATCTACACATAAAAATTTTGTGTTCATTAACATCTTATCATACAAGGGTTTCCTTACTAGGAACATGGTCCTTTGTGGAAAATTACAATCTCCAAAAACTACAGAAATTTTATGGGCTTCTGTGCAAGCTATACTACCTGAATTCTCCTAAGCACCCATATGACTTGCCATATGCTCAACCTGCAGTGCAGCCTTTCTGTCACCAGTGTGGTTGTTTGCACCCCTGCCCACAACACGTGCAACAATTTACTGCTTCCTATGGCACGCGTGATTGCTCTGCTCACTTTGCACAGCACATGCGGCCCTACTGCAGCACACATGATTGTTTTGAACCCTCCACACAACTCATGTTTCTCTCTTAAGATGAGTATGGCCTCATTATGCCACTGTTGTTGGCTGATCTACAGAATTCTGCTGTACAACCTTATTGGGAATGATCCTTGCTGCAGAAATCACTCTGCTACAGATTTCAGACCATATACACTTGGATGAAATTCCCTTTTCATCCAATCACATGTCTAGACACTCAAATCTGTTCGGAAGTACCTGCCCAGTGCTACTATCATAAACAGGTCGAGGATGAAGGAGATGATATCACACAAAGAAAAATCCCCCCTGCACTTTCCCCACTTGTTGACATCATACTAGTAACAACAGAACTTTCCATGGAGCATCACCCTCTACACCCCTTGACACTCATATGGTAGCCAAAATAGACACTTGAGTGGGAAGTTTGATCAAACCAAGCCCCCTGACATCCTTGGGGATAGTAACACATCCCAAGGGGCCAAGGGAAGACCCTTTTATTTGATTGAGACCATGGTTACAATATCAAAATCTGCTCTACTATTGATATCAGGCCTTGCTACGCAACCAACAAGACACAAAATATATTTGCAAGTCTAGTAGGATTATGCAACCATGGTCAACTTCCTTGTAAAGGGAAGGTCTTGATGATGCTAAACGGGAAGTTTCCTTTATAGTTGTTGAAGTCACCAATTGTACATGGATATTGGCAAAAGATCTAGACTAAAGGGAATACCCAAATATCTAACAACTAGCCAGGGTGGGGTAAATTTCCAAGCTGAGGGATTCTAGTTAGGAAGAGAGTCCAACCCCACCAGGAAAAAAATAGATTGTTAGTCACTAAACACATCACTTGATGCCAGGTTTATTATGTCTAAACAAGCATGAGCATCATCAACTAAACTTATCTAAGCACTATTTGGTATGTAAAAGCTAATGTATTAGTGAACAATGTGTTCTCCATAGTCACGCATCTAGGTCCAAACTCCACAAGAGCTAGCATATCAATAATGAAGGTCCATTCCACTTAGTCAAAAGCTTTGTCAAATGAATTTCAAATAAAAGGGGTTGTTGTCTAGTTTTTGTGCACATTTGAAGGTTTTACATGTTGAAACCATGGTATTGAGATTACTTGTTTGTACACAAAACTTGTGTTATCATTAGAAAACCTAACAACCTTCCATGGCATTGACTACATCCTTAGAGTCTCTGTTTTAGCCATGATCTTGTGTGCCACACTAAGCAATTAAATTGGATGCCAATCACCAATTGTGTTTGTGGCTGCTTTTCAGGGAATGTTTTTTCCAAATGACAAAAATTGTCACTAATCATGGCTCATGGCCTTGTAAAATTCACACATAATTCCATCTAGATTCTATACCTGGAGACTTGTCATTCCTCATGTAGCTAAGTGCTGAAAAATCCTCCTCTTTTGAGAAGTCGTCGTTCTTCAACCTGTTCTAGTCACCAATAAAAACCTTATGAGGATTGACCCTACAATAAGCATTTCCTGCAGCCACTACATGATCCATCACGGTATAAGGAGAAAAATATTTTGAAATTGCAATTTGAACATACCTCTAATGTCAATTGGAGTGCCGAAAAAATAACCATTTGCATGGAGCAATCCAAGATCCTCTTCATTGCCACTTTTCTTTTTAAAAATTCAAAATAGAATTTTGAGCCCTCATCTCCCTTATGAATCCATTGTAGCCTGAAATAAACTCAGGCACCCTTGGCAATATATTCCCCTCTGCTTCACCTCCCTTTGAACCATTATGTCCTACCATGCATCCTCACCATAGAGGGACACATTATGGAGATCCTCTTCAATAGAAATGCACACCTACTGAAGTCTACCTTGCTGCAACTCCTTTCTGTCTTTTGCGGGCCATCCTCCTACCCCAACCTCATGGATTTGAAAATACAATGTCTTTGGTTATAGCTTATGATCCAAGTAGATTGAAATGAATTTTTTACTATTTCTCCAATGGAAGTATGTAATGTCCCTAGGTAATTTTTGGCCTTGGTGTTCAATCCTTATCTAGTGTTTTCAACCAATCATGAAAAAAATCATAGCAATAGTGCACATTTATCAACTCAGATAATGGTAAGTACCCTTCTATATAATTCACTAATGATATAAAAGATATTTAACAGTCATATGTTTCTTCAACAAACCACCACAAGTTAGGGCTAACTACGTAATGAACAGTAGACCTAGACAACCAATAATCCACCAATATAATTCTGACTGTAATGTCAATATTCAATAGATCAACATTCCAACTGTAACCCGCACTAACACTATCCAAGTTTGTTTGATAATATACTAATTAACAACTCACTGTCTAACTGTGCTACCTCCAAACTTGTTTGTTGTTAAGAAGAGCTTGTGACAGCCCTTTCTCATTAGAGTTTCCATCTGCAGTTGGAGTAGTCTCTTAACCTGGTCAAATCGTTGTTTAGATCTTATGACAGCCCCCTTTTGATCCAAATTTCACCCGCAGTTGGAGAGTTGATCATGTTGCTGCATCACGCCAACAAACTACAGGTTCTGGAGGCCTGCTTGGGATGTTTCATTATCACAGACCTTGCCTGTAATTATTGGGGAGTGGTTTCAAAGCTTCATGTGATCACAGACCCCTAAAAGAGATATCCGTTGTGGCCCTAAATACACTCAGGAGGAAGGCTGCATACAAGTGATGCCCTAAATGCTTCAGAATGGGCACTAAAAACCACCTAGTAACCTAATGATCTCCTATTTGGTTGAGAATAACCTCGCTACCTCCTATTTGGCTTCAGTGCCTCAGAGATGACCCCTTGCAACCTTACCTTTCCTTAACGAAGGGTTCTGAGCTTGGGTGCACCATAGACAAATCACAGAGAGAAGATCTTGCTGCCCAGAAAAACTAATGATGGCCAGGCATCCCACAGAAATACCTTCGTTGTCTTGAATAGGACTTCTTGACCAAGAACAACCGATGGGAATGCATTTCCATGCTTGCCAAAATGAATCATAGATGCTCCAAAATATTATGTTGCAAGAGTTGTAAAGGAGAGAGGGGGATTAGCAAGGGTGGGATCACCTCCACCAAAACTAATCAGGAGAATAAAGGAGTCTTAAAATTCTCAGAGCTCTAGCTCAAAGAAAATCGAGATAGTCCATTCCAAATTGATGATGAGAAAATGAATCTATCTCTTTATTTATAGATTCCTCATGCGGGTCTCTCTTCCTAATTTAATGTGAGGGTTTACAAGCATAGCCCCCAATTCTGCCTTTTTGCTCCAACTACCCCAAATTTACCCAATGTTGCCCCAAAACATTGGATAATGGGTTTCCCCTTTTATCAATGACTATATCGTATGGGGTTGGATAGGCTACTTCGTCCTCCCTTGGGCACTTAGTCAATAGGGAACATTTTAAATTAAGGTAGGAAAAGGGTCTAGTCTCTATTTTCTTGACACCTATGTACTTAGAGAAGTGGGAAGGCTTGGCCTGATCGATATGTGTGCACATAGAACTGACATTGTTGTAAAATTAATCATTAGTCATGTGTTGCAATGAAAAATTAATCATTAGTAGATACTTGCATCACACCATGCTCTAAATGTTGTATACATAAGTGGAAAGCATGGCTCTTATTGTATTTTCCATATAGTCAAGTGTGTTTGAAGCCTTTAAGATCTTTGTTCATGCATTCTCAAGCATATATCGGGAAATTGTTAGTTAGTATCTTCGTAGTTGCAGTGACACCATATGGATTATCAACAAGTATGGAACTTGTTTGTCTAATTAATTTGGTCTTTCATAGCATATTAAGGACAACTTTGGCAAGTTCCTTTCTTTATGGGGAAACCATTGTGAAAGAGAGCCTTTTCATATGTATGACTATTTGTGGGACAAGAACACAGGAAAGTGGTTGTCATGGAAAGCTCTTGTCATTCTGAAAGACTTCAAGAAATTGATTGATTCTTCTGCAATATACTGATGATTCCCAAAGAATGTTTGTTCAAGCTAAGTAAATAATCTGGATATTCTTTGCTCCATTTGAAAGGATTGGAAATGGTCTCATGAGATACCATTTATGGGCACTATTGAACCAAGGAATTCTATGACAAGAACCGACAACTCATTCAGTGGAAAGCCATCTCAACAGGGAGTGGAATGTTTGAGACCATGAGTCAAGGTGGCCCTAGAAGTGTCATGATATTGGAAATCCCATTTGCATTTTAAAACTAAAGTACTTAGATTGTTGGTTCTTCACAATATTTTGCTGATAAGGGATCAATTGCATTTCATTTGTCTAACGAGTGGTTATTGTATGGCATGTTGTAACTTTGAATCTATCTTTCAAGGCCATCAATATTAATCTTTGTTTTAATCTTTAATTTTTTTGTTTCTTGTGTTCATTGGAATAATTCTCTATTTGGGGGAAAATGGATGGTTCGAGAAGCATGTACAACTGTGGGATGTTATCTATCTAACAATCCCTTCCTACTTATAGAAGTAATACAGTTGGGCAACGTTTCATGAGATGAACACTTGTTCAATTTGGAAGAAATTTCTATATTTACTATTTAGATCAAGTTTGACTATGTAATTTTTTTCCAACATTGTCATTTTTAGGTAAGATGTGGGCAGTCTTTAAGTTGGGGTCAAGGAGTGTTAACTGTTATTTCTTTTGTAGGCAAGAAGCCCTTATTTGACTACTTTTTGGCTCTTGGCTGTAACAACTGTAATTCTTAATGCAATATTTGTGCCATTTTCCCCTAGAATATTGTTTTAGGGTGTGTATTACTTGCAAGTCTAATCCATAGGTGTGAGAAGAGGTTAAGGGTGCAGCTGTATTTTCTTTATGGTAATTCTCTTTGTTCTGGGGCGCAGTAAACAGTAGCTTGTAAAGGAAGTCTAGAGGGCCGAGAGACCTATTCTAGGGTCTCCTTAATTAGCCGTAGCCACTAATAAGCCAACGCAATTGGATCAAAGGTTGCAGACCCTTGGACAGAAGTTGTGATCCCTGACAGAGGATTGTGATACCTTGCTGTAGCATATCCCTCCATGATCTTCTGTTGAACATCTTTGTTGCAGGACGCAAACAGAGGACCATTACTACAGCTAGTCGTTAAGTTGTTTGAGAGAATGAAGGCATGGTTAATTCCTTCTTTCTAGGCCTCATATTCCCAGGCTTGAACACAGGCTGTAATGGAGAAAGATGGAAAATTCAGGCAGCCCTAACCAGTATTCCGAATTGCAGTCTAAGGTCAGATCTTCTATTTGGAAATTCAGTGTTGACTTTAAAATCATTGTACTCTCTCTCTCTTTGTTGAACATTTGTTTATGGATAATAAGAAGAATTGATCAAGGGTTTTCCCCGACTTCGGGTTTTTCCCTGGCTTGCGCCATATTCGTGTGTTATCTTGTCTTGGCTTGTCTTTTGCTTTGATCATCTGTGTTCTTTCTTCAGTTACTGTTTATATGATAATGAGCTATGTGATTGCTAATGGAATCTAAATGGCTTATGGGATAGTATGTTCAGTGAAGTAACTAAGTAAGAACATGCTCCAAAATTAACATGGTTTCAGAGCCAGATAAGGTCAATCCCAAGAAAGAGAAGGAATGCAACCACAAGGAATGTAATCAAGTTTCCATCAAGCAAGGGACTGTTAGAATTCCGGTTTGGGAATATGTCATAGTTGGTCTCAATAGCTCATAGGGGCTTCAAATCAAATTTTCAAACCATTATTGCAGAGTCCTCCTTCAACATTTAATGGAAGCAGCCAACAAGGAGGAGAGCAGAGTCAATACTGTTTTAGGCAGTGTCTCTCTTGCTAGATCAGACCACAGGTTAAGAGGTAAGTATTTATGGTTTTTCTGTACTTTTTTGTGAAGGGTTTGTCTCTGTTTACAAGGCTGCTGGAAGGTGCTGTTACAGTAGTATGAGGAGAAGGATTTGAGAGGGCCGAGAGGCCTAGAAGGGACCTCCCACCCTAGCCACAGTAATCTCAAGAGACAGTGCAGGCAAACAGGGGTGGTTCCTTGTCCTAGAAGGAGATTCTCATTCTGCTCTAGGCCACAGAGAAGGGATTGCTTCTGCAATAACTCGGAAAATTATGTTTTGAGGCCTAGATTAGACCGCATTCATCCTAAGGTACAATTCAGTTAAGATCAAGTATATCTTGGTATATATGAAGACCTTGATGTAGCAAACACGTGAATTGTAGGAGGCTTGAGGAGGAGCCTTAAAGCCCTTCCAGCCATGCTTTGAATGTATAGTATAACAACATAACAGGAAGCATAGTTGGTCATGAAAGCACAGTGATTTGAAGCAGGGTTCAGCAAGCTTACTTTTCAAGGAAGTCTCTCAGATTTTCACTCTTGATACTGCACCTATGAAATAATTAGACGTTCGTTATCTAGCTATGGTCTTGGTATGATTTGCCTATAATGTCATATGGCATATGCTTCAGTATGATTCTTTGCATTATGACATTTTGTCTTACTTCAGTCATATATATGTTTCTCATATTACTCTACATTGGTATGGCTTCCCATATTGGAAATAATGGGTATCAACCCATTCCTATATACTCTCAACTTTGTGTATGGATGTCACTGTGCAACAACTCCAATATGGTATTTCTATTACAGCAGTATAAGCTTGACCTCGATTTCATCAGTTGTATATGAATAATGATACAATACATGAATATATGGAAGTTCATCCATCCGTTCAGATATGGATTCTCTGCTCTATTCTTATGGTATATTCCCACTGTCTATATTTGTTGAGTTTTGCATTGTATACAGAACAGTAATATTACCCTATATATGGTGTCAGGAATCCTATTCGAGAATGATGTTGTAGTGGAGTAGCTGCAATATCCTCCATCTAAAATATCAATGCTCTTTATCACTTTGGGTTGTATTGATTGTGTTCACAGTCATGTTCCTTCAATAGTGTCATCATTCATATATACAGTCACAGTCTGATCTTCTTAGCATCAAGCTTATTGATCGTTGTTTAGTTTCGAGAAGAATCATTTTTTCACTTTGAAGACCTATAGTAGCATCATTAAAGGAAGCAATTTTGTAGGTATATGAAGACCAAACCTCCCTTGTGACAGAAATCACTACAAGAATTCAGGTTGAACATTGGACATTCCATTAGCATAAGTCAAGGATGCATCAAGTATTCAGTCTTTAATGACAAGCATCAGAAACTGGAGGGAAGAAGACAGTTCTTCTTCACCAGTTTAAAGTGCATCAACTATTTGCCACATTTTTATGCAATAATAATGAACCTTGGAATAAATTCAGTATCTCAGATGTAGTATTTGTGGCTGAGAAGAAACTTGGCATAATTTGAAATTTCCTTGGTCTATCTAGATGTTAAGATCAGGCTAGAAGCCAGTATCCATGGCATAATCAGGCTTGGAAATCATTCCAAGGCTAAATTCAGAGTAATTCCCTTGGTATCTTTAATTTCAGTCATTCTTGCAATTTCAGTAATAAGGTTCTATTGATATACTGCTATTGAGATCTGTCATTTGAATAGGTAGAACATGTGAGAGAGTTCACCTACGTATTGCTGAGGTTTGGTATTCTAACGTGTCATCTTAAAAATAAGGAGTATATTGATAAAATTCTGAAGCAAGAATTAAGAGGGAGCTATATTGATGACTTTGGCACATGGACCAAAGGAATAGTGACTGGAAAAGTAGCAGGTTGTAGATAGCTCTATGAATATAATTTTGGCAAGGTCACTTTCCTTATATTTAAAGGGAGTTATGGACAAGCCATGATGATTGGATTGTAAGGATGCAACTACTTCTGATTGATGACACTCTCGTTTGTCAACGTAAGAGGGAGTTGACTTTCGAAGTCAAGATGTAAGACCTAGCCTTGATGCACTATTCCATACACTTAAGGATTGATGGTAAAATGGTATGCATATGTATATCTTGTGGGATACCTGATCACCACCTAATCAGACATATGTCTCGCTATGAAAGTTCTCAAGTCAATTTATGGGTGAGCCCCATATATTGGACAACTGCTTATTGAGATATCTCAGTGATTCTACATCCTGATGTATACTACTAAAATCTAAGGTTTCATGAATATTTTGATGATAAATCGGTTGAAAATATGATGGATGGAAAGAGCACATCTAAGTGTTATATACTCCAGCACTACTGCAGTCGGATGTATAAATTTAAGAAACTTCTTCAATTGTCATTGTTGTATATTGCATAATAGGATTCAGAGAATCCAGTGTTTCACATAATACCACTTTATATGGTACAACAAAGGACATTCCTATTTTATGTCATGTTTGAGTGATCTCACATTGAGCAGGATGCCTGATGGACACTTTGCTTTCTAGAAATACAAGCTTAGGCTTGTGATATCCCTGGTAAGAGGGAGTAAGATCAGTTAAATATTTTCTTCATCAAGATATGCAAGAAGCAGAGGATTGCTACATGATACCAAGATCTCTGTTGGATGTTTTCTACCACTTTTTATCTATTTTTAAGGATCCAGACAAGGAGAAAGAACCCTTGAATTTCAAATGACTAATGGAAAAACAAACAAAGACTAACAATGACAGTTATTCCGTGAACAGTTGATTGACACTTGAAATAACTAGTAACACAGCTTCATAACTTGATTCTTTCCCGATGACAAGTATTTGTGTGATGTATGAATTCAAATTGAGATCAATCACAGACATGCTTGGAATTAGAAATAAAGCCTACCAAAACCACACTAAAACTAAATTGTAAAGATAAACCAAAAATCTAGATGTTTGAATTTCTATACTAAGGTTTGTTTGGCGGCATCCTGTCTAGCTGCAATGATCAAATAAAATGTACATTGTGGAATTAGGGAAGATCGTGTTGATTATGGTAGCCAAAGCAAAATTTATCAAACAAGTAACTTGCCAAAGAAATTTTGTGGGGGCAGTATGCAACAACCCTTTTGATGTATGTACACAATACACATGGAATTTGTTAACAAGAAGTCATAATTTTGGAGTGTCTGGTATAACAGACAATACATGGAACCTTCAAAATGCAAAAATCTAAATAGAAGTTGAAGATTGAAACAGGGGACTCAATTGGAGAGAAGGATTGATTTCACACAGTTCCTTCATGTGAATAAATGGAAAAATAATTGCAGGCCGATGGTATCAATAACAACGTAACACCAAAATAAGTAATATTAGAGATGAAACAAACCAATGCAAAATAGTGATAAGTTAACAAGGGGAAAATGAGTTTGCTTTGGTTGCAAGTCAAGGTCATTTTGTACATTCTCACAGACTTAACAATATAAGTCAAAACAGTGAAGGATACAGGTATTTGCACAAACATGCCCTGTTATCACTTGGACTCTTCAATGCCAATTTACCATCCATCCATCTATCTACATATGCTTGAGTGTGTATGCATAAGGACACGGAAAGGGCCTTAAAAAAGGATTTGTACCTAACATTGTCGAATTCTTCTGTGATAGTAGTGACACCCTATCTATCCAATAGAGTTGAAGGGTAAGTCACATGGAAAATTCAAACCCAAGTACAGGCACTTTTAGCATATTGCTTGCTTAAAGTTATATAGATGAAACATCTGAAAATGAAACCCGCCAATTTTTTCAGAACTAAAAGGGAGTTGTGGTGAATTTTAAGGAGATGAATAAATTTAAGTCCGGCTTGATCAACCTCTTATGGGTTTCTGCAAGTCTGTTTGTTGCTTGCAGTGATATTGTTTTGGGGATTTCCGAGGGCCGATGGTTAGCCTTATGAAGAAATTCTCACACCATTATGATTGAAAGATGTGGTGCAAAATTCAAATGATAATAATCCTTATAGAAGTAAAACCATGACGAAAATGAAGTTAAATTTAATAGTGTATAGTTTCTAACTTGAAATTCACGGGAAGACGACCTTTGAAATAATTTTTTTTAAACTAGTAGGTTGAGGGTAAATTTAATAGAAGGGTTTTTTTTTTTGAAAAAATGAAGGGGGGGGGGGGATTTTATGGTTTCTAGGTTTTTTCACTCTATGCATTGGGAAGATCAATGGCGGTGGTCAATGTAGCTCTGATGGCTTATAGCAATTGCCTCACCACTTGTACGCACATGCAGGGTCTTCATTAAACGCTCCTTGAAATCGTAACCGATCTCCCTTCGAACTCCTGTTTAACACTCATGGTTTTTGGTTTACGCGTTTTTTAGTTATCTGTTGCATCGTTGTTCTATTTTTGCATCCTCCCAGCGTGGAAGCCAGTCCATCGTTTGAGACTCTCCCTCACAGTGCGGAGTTTGTAACATTTTTGTGATTCATCTCTCTATGGTCTCAGTATGGTTAGCCCCAAAGACCATGTCAACTTAGAACCGAAACCGAAGGACATTCTGTCGGTCTGGGGGTTGGAATCAACCCAACAAAACCTGGAGAAGGTCAAAATGCCAACGAGGTCTCCACTTGGCAAGCGAGGTGTTGTTGAGCTAGACTGGGAAGTCGGTGGCAGTTTAGGTTTTTGGAACAGTCAAGAAGCCTCTCATCAAAGACGGTATCCTGGCTGCAGGCAACGAAATTTTCAATCGGTCTAGAGAATGCAATTTTACAAAGAGCTGAAGGTTGTGTTTCCTTGACGAATTTTCGGGTAAGATCTTTATGTCTCTCTTATTCCTTAACCAGTGGTATCGAAGACATGGTAAAGGGCAGTAGTCTGCTAAGGCATGAAGGTTTAAAATATTGTTTAATTGAGGAGGTAAAGGCGGTGTCTCCGGGAGTGGGTCAACATTTGGATAAGACTCGGGGATGCAAAATCCCGCTAGTTGTTTTCTCTAGTCTGGTCTCTGAGCAAGCTTTGTTTTCAGAGCGTTCTGGTGATAATAATGAAGGGTTGTTTGGGGAGAATCTATGTTAAAATTGGACAACTAGGTCCAAACTCCATGTTGTGATGCTCAGATGAAGATACCAATATTTTTATTGGGTTCCTCTTTCGGATAGGTGCAAGATCGATCTAAAGATCATCTTGATTCGATGAGAAAAACATTTATTTTGAATTTATTTTCTAATATATTCAAATATGTGCAGGTCGGATTTAAGGTTTTGTACCCCAGCAAATGTGTCACACACCCTCAGTGATGGATATAAATAAAGTCAATGTTGGAGGACATTTCACTCATCTCCTCATCACACATATTTATCTCTCCACTTCTGATTGGTTTGAGCTACTTGGAGGCAATCTGTGGCTCACATGTGGGAGAAGGACAAAGACATTTTCTGCTGCAGCTAGGGTTTCCACCACAGGCTTGACTAGCATTGACTTTGGTCAACGCATGGTCAAAAGGAGCTGAATTTTGGAATAGACTTTGATTTTTGCATGTCGTGCATTTTGGCACAAGAACTGAGGTCAAAGGTTGACCGTAGACCGTGCTACATTGACTTTTACTTATTGTTGTTCTGCATTGACTTTTCTAGGCAGCGTTGGATTTTTTGGTTGACTTTTGAGTTGACTGTTTGGCTGATCTGAGGGTTGTGTGACATTGTTGGTTAGATGACTAATTGAGACTTTGTTGGTTGAAGCATCCTGTTGACCGCCGTAATGCACCAACACACTTATCTATTTCTAACTTGTCTTCTGTCGATCTACTGGTATGTTCTATCAGCATTTTACTTAATGATTTATGTGATTGTTGTCTAGTATTGAAGAGAAAGAAAAGCTGCATCAAGCATAGAACATCTACATAAATTTACATGGTATCAGAGCTAAGGTGAAGACAAAGCCCTAATTTGTAGCAATCACCGAAGAAGAAAATGGGTTCCACAAACTATGGCTTCAAGAAGGATGACAAATTGACTGGGAAGGATGACTTCCATGCTTGAAAGATGACATTGGATCTTAAATTGGAAGACCAAGATGTCATGGACTATGTGCAGGGTAAAATACAAGAACCTCCATCCACTACTACTACCAAAACAAAATATAAGAAGGGGGAGATCAAAGCAAAGCTGATGATCAGGGACTCAATTCACTAGAGTCTGGTTGCCTACATCTCTGAGCTGGGCACATCCAAAGTTGGTCCACATGTTCAAGGCCAACAATGCGAATCAAGTCCTATTCTACAATAATTAATTGAAGAATCTAAAGAAAGGCAGGGATGAGTCTATTCAATCATATTTTCTGAAGCTGACCGAGATCAGGAACAATCTGCTAGCTATTGGGGAGACAATAGCTGATCGAGAGATGGTACTCACCGCACTTGGAGGACTCTCATCTGAATGGCATGTGTTCAACACTACCATTCTCAATAATAATGTGATACCTGACTTTGACGAAGTACTATCGAGATGCGTTCAAGAAGAGACAAGAATGAAGGAGTATGAAAATGAAGGAAATGCTGCCTACGTTGCTCCCTCTAGAAAGACCCTCTAGAAAGAAGAACTTTGATAAGGAAGAGCAGGGGCCCAAGGAAAGAAGGGAAAGTGTTACACTTGTCATAGGCCAAGTCAGTATGCTAGAGAATGCCCATTCAAGAAGGATTCTCCTGATGGTGATGACAACAACAACAACCGGAGGAATGGCAATCAAAGGAACAACAGGTTCAAGGGAAAGAGGAAGGCTCCCTCTGGCGGAAATGGTCAACCTTTCAAAAGGTCAAGAAACTCCAAGTATGAAGAATCAAATGTTGTTGATAAAAGAAATGAATACATTCTTGTATTTTCCCTCTGTGCTGCATCTCTACCCGACACTATGGATGTCTTGTTGATAGATAGTGGTGCCTCAAGGCACATCACTGGGTTCAAGGAAGCACTCTCTGATATAGTTGAGAAGGATACCAATCTGAAAATTATCCTTGGAGATAATGCCACATATCCCGTGAAAGGGACAGGGACTGTGACCCTCCACTTGTCTCAAGGTCAAGTCCTTCGCTTGCAGGATGTACTCTATGTACCGAATTTGAAGAAGAACCTTGTGTGTATATCGGCCATGGAAGACAAATGTTTCAATGTGGCATTCATTGATGGAAAGGTGTTCATGTGGAAGAAGAGCTTCAAGTAAGCTATCACGATTGGGTTTAGAGTTGATACACTCTACCAGGTTGGAGGAAGTCCACTGGGAACAATGACATGTGATACTATCCGACAAACTAAACTATGGCACTGGAGGTTTGGACACCTTCACTACAAGTGTCTTTCCCGGCGGGGTGAAGGTGGTGACAGACGTCTTAAAGCTAAAATAATCATGAAGGTGTATGTCATGGTTGTGCCAAAGGAAAGCATACAAGGGGACCTTTCCCCTCAAGTGTCACAAAGACATCTGATGTCTTGCAATTGATCCATTCTGATCTATCTAGTATGTTGCCCGTGACATCCTTGGGAGGATGTTCTTATTATATGACGTTCATAGATGACTTCTCTCGCAAAACCTGGATATACTTCTTGAAGAAGAAGGATGAGGCTTTCATGTGGTTATATACCTTCAAAGCCTTGGTGGAAAATATGACAGGGAAGAAGATCAAGATTTTGAGGACATAAAATGGCACTGAATATGAGACAAACGAGTTCAAGGACTTTTGCAGAGAAGCTAGCATCAAGAGGGAGACCACAACTGTCTATACTCCTGAGCAGAATGGCGTTGCTGAATGAAAGAACAAGAGCATTGTGGAAGTTTCCCATGCCATGCTATGTGACCAAGTTCTACTGAAGTTTCTGTGGGGAGAAGCTGTGAACATTGCTGTGTACATACAAAATCGATGCCCGCATTCCGCTCTGGACTCCAAAACTCCCGAAGAGGTTTTCACTGGTAAGAAACCTAACGTCTCACATTTTAGAGTTTTTGGATGTCCTATTTATTTTCATGTGCCGAAAGAGAAGAGGAGAAAGTTGGATGCTTCTGGGAAGAAAGGAATGTTTGTGGGCTATAGCGAAACTTCGAAGGCCTATAGAGTCTATGTGCCTGGTCAAAGGGAAGTGGAGATATGCCACAATGTCACTTTTGACGAAGATGCTTCCCTGAAGAAAGTAGTCAATCTTCCGAGATCTGAGGAAGATAATGAAGCAAGGCCTAGAAATCAAGAAGAACCGAAGGATGAGACGATGCCTGATGTTGAAGGACCGATGGACCCGATTGATCCACCTCCTTCACTGGGGAAGAGACCATCATGGCTCAGGGACACTCTCGAGGATGTTGAGGGACATATGGCCCCAAGGGGGGCATTCCGTGAAAGCAAGAAGCCGAGTAGATACCAAGGGTATCTAGCAACCATGAGTATTATTGTACAATCTAAGCTTGGATCTTTCGAGGAAGTCATAAAGCATAAAGTATGGAAGGATGCTATGCACGAAGAGTATGAGTCCATAATGAAGAATGATGTCTGGGATGTGTTTCCAAGACCAGAGGACAAAGTAGTTGTCACCTCGAAATGGCTCTACAAGATCAACCATGGATCTGATGGAAGTGCTGAAAATTTCAAGGCAAGATTCGTTGCCCGTGGCTTCTCTCAAAAGGAAGGCATAGACTATGATGACATATTTGCACCTATGGCACGATATACCACCATTCGAGCTATCATAGCCCTTGCTGCTACGCAAGGGTGGAGTCTTCATCAGATGGATGTGAAGACCGCATTTCTGCATGGTGCGATAAAGGAAGAGGTGTATGTAGAGCAACCTCTGGGGTTCGAAGTCCAGGATCGAGAGGGTGCTTGTAGGGCTGAAGCAATCACCCAGAGCTTGGTACGAGAGGATAGATAGCTACCTGATGAAGTTGGGCTTCGCTCGTATTAATGTTGATCCGAACCTTTACTTCAAGGTTGATAGAGAGAAGCCTCTCATTCTGGTGCTGTATGTGGACGACCTCTTCCTGAAAGGTGCTAACCCTCTCATTCATCAATGCAAGAGGGAGCTCGCTGCTGAGTTCGAGATGAAGGACCTAAGACTGATGCACTACTTCCTAGGCCTGGAGTTCTGGCAGAGAATTGGCAAGATTTTCTTTTCTCAAGGAAAATACATTGTGAAGCTTCTGGAAAGATTTGGTATGGTGGACTGTAAGTCCGTGTCGACACCGATGGAGCTCAACTTCAAGTTGAGTGGCAGCGTTGCTGGGCCCGTACTGGAAAATCCTACTAAGTATCGTCAACTCGTAGGGGCCCTGATGTTCTTAGTGAACACCTGTCTAGATATATGTTTTGGAGTGAACACTTTGAGTCAACAGATGGTTGAGCCTCATCACACTCACTGGGTTGGTGCCAAGAATTTTCTGAGATATCTTCTGGGCATGATAAACCATGGGCTGAGATACACTACCGAGAGTGTGACACTCCTCAGATATACTGATGTCGATTGGGCTGGTAGTGTGGTGGATCGTAAAAGCACATCGGGATGTTGCTTCACACTTGGATCTGATTCGATATCATGAATGAGCAAGAAGCAGAAGTCGGTGGCTTTGAGCACCGTGGAGGCCAAATACATTGCAGCGAGTATGGCCTGTTGTGAAGCAGTCTGGTTGCGAAAGCTCTTCAGTGAGTTATTTGAGCATGTGCTAGATACCACCTTGATACTCTGTGATAACCAAAGTGGGATTCGCTTGTCCGAGAATCCCGTGTTCCATGATCAATCCAAGCATATTGATATTAGGTACCACTTTATCCGAGATATGGTACAACGAGGCGTCGTAAGGCTCGATCATATACGAACTGATGAGTAGGTCGCGGATATTCTCACAAAGCCCCCGGGGAAGGTCAAGTTCCTAACCTTCCATGAGATTCTTGGTATCGTGGAACGACCCTATGATGAGGGTCCTGTTGGACGATGAGATCTGGGAGCTCTGGGGGGCTTTGGGGATAGCTTCTCGAAGATATAAGCAACCACAGGGCTAGGCTTGCTGAACCTTGTTGGTGTGCTTGGGCCCCACCGTTGTGATGATTGAGTTGGTTCACCTCTCATTATCTATGCCCCATATGCATCCTACCCATTGAGTTCAGGGCTCATGGGAAGTACCTCTCATTTGGCCAATGATGTGGGAAAAGCTAGAGACTAATAGCAAAGAGTAATGGACACATCAGAGATTTCCGTACTCTTTATCTAAGATGGCACGGTCCAACCACTTGATCTGGGATCAAGTCTAGTGAGGTTTCGGGCCTCCTATTGACTTCAGGTCAGAGAAACCAACTTTGGGTTGGTATGAGACTCTTTGTGAGACCTGTAGAGGTTTCGGACCTCTGGGCTAAATCTGTCAGCCGGGAATAATGGATTTGTGACTGACCCACTTCTGTTCTGAAATAAAGAGCCGACAAAGCAAGTTATGATGGGATGATTCACGATGTTGAGTTGCACAGGTGGATGGAGTTCTCCCTAGTTGAGAGGGAGTGTTAAAATTGGACAACTAGGTCCAAACTCCATGTTGTGATGCTCAGATGAAGATACCAATATTTTTATTGAGTTCCTCTTTCGGAGAGGTGCAAGATTGATCTAAAGATCATCTTGATCCGATGAGCAGAACATTTATTTTGAATTTATTTTCTAATATATTCAAATATGTGCAGGTCGGCTTTAAGGTTTTGTATCCCAATAAATGTGTCACACACCCTCAGTGATGGATATAAATAAAGTTAACGTTGGAGGACATTTCACTCATCTCCTCACCACACATATTTCTCTCTCCACTTCTGATTGGTTCAAGCTACTTGGAGGCAATTTGTGGTTCACAAGTGGGAGAAGGACGAAGACATTTTCTGTTGCAGCTAGGGTTTCCACCGCAGGTTTGACCAGCATTGACTTTGGTCAACACATGGTCAAAAGGAGGTGAATTTTGGCATAGAATTCGATTTCTGCAGTCCGTACATTTTGGCACAAGAACCGAGGTCAAAGGCTGACCGTAGACCGTGCTACGTTGACTTTTACTTATTGTTGTTCTGCATTGACTTTCTGGTGCGACATTGAATTTTCTGGGTTGACTTTTGAGTTGACTGTTTGGCTGATCTGAGGATTGTGTGACATTGCTGGTTAGCTAACCAATTGAGACTTTGCTAGTTGAAGCATCCCGTTGACCGCTGTAACGCACCAACACACTTATCTGTTTCTAGCTTGTCTTCTATCGATCTACTGGTATGTTCTATCAGCTTTTTACTTAATGATTTATGTGATTGTTGTCTAGTATTGAAAAGAAAGTAAAGTTGCATCAAGCATAGAACATCTACATAAATTTACAATCTGTTTAAGGGATTCTCAATTTTGGAGGAGTCATATACAAATTTTCGGCCTGCAGAAGAAAGTAGGTAGGAAGGTAATATCTTCTCTCAGAAAATCCAAGGAATAGATAATGACATCTCTCTGGGGCTAAAGGAGAACCACTCGCTTCTTGACCCCAAGACTCAGTCTCCAGGAGTCGAGGCACCTCCTCAGAGCGGCGGGTCGCCGGTTTCTTTGCTAGAACAACCCCCTGAGGAAGAACTACAGAATGATGAAGCTCTCAGCACTTCTTTTGGTATTGGGAAAACCTTTGGCTCCAAGAGAAAGAAGGGGAAAGTAATCAAGAAGGAGGTTAGGCCAAACTTGGTATTGGGAGTGGAAATTCTGTTGGACGAGGCCTTAGCAACCTTAGAACTTATCCCAGTGGGGAGTGCGAAAGGTCGTCAATATTCCTCAAATTATATCGCAAAGTGGATACATACTACTTGGAGTGGAGGTCTGACCACTCAAACAGAGGTCATCATCTTGACCAAAGGTTGGTTTATGGTCAGGTTCACAAATTAAGAAGCAGTGGAATGGGTTCTGGAAAGGAACTGGGGCTTTGGCAATTCCCCAATATTCTTCAAAAAATGGATGCCATTATTCGACGCACAAAGAGAAAGGCTCGAAGAAATACCGGTTTAGGTGCATCTGTCGGCCCTCGTGCCCCAGCTCTGGTCGATGGGAGTGCTCAGAGTCATTGGAAATATGTTGGGCACATTTCTTGAAGCGGATATGTCATTCTTGGTGACAAAAGAGAGGAAGGTTGCTCAAATATTACTTCGGTTGGACCCAAGAAAAGGGCTAGCAGATAGGATACAGATTCAAGTGCATGGCCACTCTTTCTCTCTGATTCTGGATTGTGAGAAGTTTGCATTCTTTTTCCATAATTGTCATAAGTATGGTCATCTGGAAATGGATTGTCCTTTAGGCTTCCGTAGACGCAAGAGAAATCGGGAAGAGCCCGAACTTGAGGGAAGTTTTGGGGAAGAGGTGGAGGTCGAGGTAAAATAGGAGGAGTTGGATACTCAGCATGATGGCTTCATTGATCGCATGGAAATTTAGCTGCCACCACAGGGGGGACAGGCAGAAGCAGTAGACACAACTCGAGAAAGTCAGGGCGAAGTGGAACTCACGCGACAGGTGCCTCTTCCCGCGGGTACTAATACTCCACCTACTACTCCTATGTCTGTTAATTTATTTCCTCGATCTGTTTGTCTCAAGCTTAGTCCCTCCAGCCATAAACCTTTTGAGTCTTTTTCCCTCATTTCTAATCTTATAGCTCTTGAAAGTATCATCTCTGCCATTCCTGAGTTATCTTTATCCGACATTCCCCTATTACCTGAAGAGCATCCCTCAGGCCCTGTGTGCCTTATAGAAATTCCTCATTATAACCTCAAGTCGAGAGAAAAAAAATATGGTATTGTTATCCCTATTGGAGGTCTTGGGATCCACTTGGAACCCTTTGTTCCTAATAAAACGAGAGGCAGAAAATCGAACATCTCCAAAGCAAAGTTGAAAGAAAAACTTGATATTGATGATGGCAAGAAATTATCCCTTAAAGGGGAACTTAGAGCAGCGATGTCCCCTGTCGTGGTTTCTCGATGATTGTGATGTCCTACAACTGTAGAGGGTTGGCCAGTGCCCACAAAAAACTGGCTCTAAAAAGTCTTTTCAGTTCAGAGCATTGCGATATTATCTTGCTTCAAGAAACATGGGTGAAGGGGACATGGTGATGAAGTTTTTAACCCAAATTCTTCCTGGGTGGTCTTTTTTGGCCCTTGATGCATCTGGGAAATCAGGAGGATTGGATTTGGGATTCAGAGATCGGAGCATCAAACTTCTGAATTCCTGGGGGTCTGATCTGGCTCTCAGGGACGAGATCTTTTCTTCTGTCTCGGGTTACAATTCTCCATTATAAATATCTATGACCCCTGCCAAGATAGAGTAAGCTTATGGAACTCTTTCTTATCAAAGTCTCTCATAAACAACTTTATGATAATTGTGGGAGGGAATTTTAATGTCTCTTTGGGTTTGTCTGAGCCTTGGGGGCCTCACGCCCAAGCAAATCCCCTAGCGGAATTTTTTCTAAATAAATTCAGGAGGGGTAACTTCATTAATATAGATCCAATCAAGCGTAGTTGAGTTTACCACTATATGTATCAATACAGAAGGTATTATATTTGAGTTCAGAGTGATTGATTTATTTGTGTGTGGACCTATATCATTTATCCAGGTCTCTTTTCTTTCTCCACTCTCTTCCTCACCTACAAATGGAATCCTTAAATTTAAATTAATATATGTACATTTCAGCCTATTGTGAAGGACTACAAGGTTTTTGTGGCAAGCAAGATGGCCTACCAAGTATTGAGAGTAGATCACTATTGAGAGGGATCCTCTAACATCGTCTCTTGGAAAGGGAGGATCATGATAGTATTAGAGGATAATGGGGTGGGAGATTTTATCAAAAACACAATTCCACCACCGCAAGGTCCCCAACAGTTGGCCCAACATAATAAGAATGACATCGAAACCAATTTGATAAAAATAAATTTTGATAAATATTGCTTTTTAATTTTATCAGGGAAAAAGTTTTGGATTCACCTAAAAATATGCACTTGTTCTGTGTATTGCAGATGTGGATTTAAAAATTAGAATATGATGAGTCTGGCCCCTCAATTATTCACAGGAAGTGCTTCTAGAATTTTGGACGTTTGGTAATTCTATCTAGAAGGAGAGTTGGATGCATATGCCTTGGTAGTTTTAGGTTCGATGGAGGAATATCATTGTAAGGAGATGATTTTTGTATTTATTTATGCACTAACTTTCTTGAGTCGGTTTTTGGGTTTGGGTTGTTCATTGTGTTGGATTCATGAAATAATTTGAGTCTGCGCTAAAGGATTGCATTGGAATCCTTACATTGGCCAAATTCAAGTCGTGCTAGTATTTTCCGCCCTATTGTGCTTGATTCATTATATTTTCTTACATATATTCAGATGGATTGGGAAATATTTAGCATGTGTGAAATGTCTCTGGACGATTATGATCATTGTAAGAGGATGAGCTGTTATCATGTTGTTGAAAACTTGTTGCATGTTTTGTTTTGAATTTCTTTGCACGATTGTAGCTTTGAACATAGTATTTACTTCTCACATCCTAATATTCCTAAAAATGACTTCTCAAACTCTATTTAATCAAATAAATGCATCCCAACTAAATGGGTGCATAGTCATTATCATGAATTCGTTTATTATCACTTTGAAAGATTGGCACAAAAAACTTAATGAATAGATGGGTCATTTTAGATACATCTTAAGAGAAGAAGCAATGTATTCAATAGCCATAAGATAAAATCAAAATAAACAAGATCTTGTGAATCGTTGAAAGGATAGACACACCTATACTAAATCTAAAAAATTGCCTTGTGATAGAGATCAACGATAAGTACCTTGTTCCAGTATATTTTCTATTTCATTTGGTAGCCCATGACCATTAATGTGAACAAAATCAGGATTACCAATAGATCTGCCCACATCAAGTGTTCTTCCAAAGATCTGCCCAAAGATATAATATAGTCAGATATTGGTATGTTGCAAGAGAGCATTATGGTGGACAGGCTGAAGTTGAACATAGCCAGTCTCTTTAATTTCAAGATATGTACATGTTTCAGGGATGGATTAATAACTTACTGAAACATTGGTTTTGTACCAGTCACCTATAAGCAGAGTTATATCACCATCAGGTAGAGGGAATAGAACAAGGATCATGGCCCTACTAGCTACATTTAGTCTTTCAAAGCCCCCTGCAGCTTTCTGCAGATACAATGATGGAAACTAATAGTATCTACCTATTTGATCCTGCACTTGGAACTTGTGCATAAAATTATTTCCTGGTGGTATGGGGCAGTTTGTGCTAGGTACTCCATATTGCCACGAATTTATCCATTATCTGGTGGTCTGTGATCTTCTATAATAGCTGGGGCCTCACTAGGAATGTGCATGTACTGTTTGATGTGTTCTAGGTTTTGTATACTTTTAACAAACGATGTGTTCAATGATAGACCATAAGAGAAGGCCATCCCAACTAAACCTGCACCAGTTAAAATTGTTAGGAATGATCATCTTATACATAAAAGCAATCGGTAACAACAGAAATCACCCACAATTTACATTTAGTTTCATTGTTCATACCAGGATTGGATTTGCCCTGTGTGAGTAGAACCATAGCAAGAGTAGAGGAGTAAAAACCAGTTGCATTTAACACCTCTAGACTCTTAATCAACCATTCAATGGATCAGAAAGTGTGGAAAAGTGGGCTTGATTTTTTTTCAATAAGGTCTAAGTTCTTCTTCAAGAACTGATCCTCAACCCTGAAAGCCCTAATGGTCATTGTTCTTACTATTACTCGCCAAAATGATTTACAATGGGTCATTTTGTTGTACCATTTAGTAACGTCAGTTATAGCAGAAGAAAAATAGCCTTCTCAAATACCACTACCTTGTCTCCTGAATTGTGCGTCGTCGGCATGCCATTTCCCTCATTCTTTCCGCCACTCTGTGCATCATCGACATGTCGTTGCCCTCATTCTTCCCACCACGCTGTGCATAGTCGGCATCCCATTACCCTCATTCTTCCTGACACGCTCCATAGAGGCCTTCCTCGATTTTTTTAACGTGATCGCTGCTTCCTGCTAGCTGTGCATAGTCCGCATGCCATTTTCCTCATTCTTCCGGCCACGCTTCGTACAGGCCTTCCTCAAATTATTTTTTAATGTGAGTGCTACTTCTCGCCACGCTCCATAGAGGTCGTCTTCAAAAATTTTAATGTCATTACTGCTTGCATGAATTAGGCGCGATTTTTGAAAGCTATTAAACTCTCCATGTGGTGGGATTCTCTAGTGGCTTTGACAAATAATGTCCACGGTTTTTACGTGTTGTTTTCAAATATGGTTTTCATTTAGTGATTTTTTTGAACAAAATTTGAATATGTATTTTATATTTGAGTGAATAAAATAAAATAAATATTTTATTAATGGTTGGAAAAATAAAAAATTTATATGTAAAAAGAGACAATTATGTTAGATATCATGAAGGGGTAGTATTTATTTGTGGGGAAATTTTGACAAGAGCGATAATAAATTAGGGTAAAAAATATTATTAAGGGAAAAAGAGTAATTAGTTGGTTGGTTGGTTAGTTTAATTGATTGTTATCAATGTTGTAGTATTTGTTTAGTTTTTTATTTCCCCAAGTTAGGTTCAAATTCTTGATGAGACATTTGTCCTATCTTTATAATACTAGAAAAGTAGAAGCCTCTAAAGAGTAGGACCACCTCGCACGTGTATCTCCAAATGTCTTGACCTTTCTTACTAAATCACGTGTTATTAGTATATACTAGCAACATATTAGATATACTTTTGGGTTATAGTGGCAATCATTCCATTTCGTCTCAAGTATAGCTCAAATCACTTTGATTAATTACCAGTGTTGGATTTCTCTATAAACTTTTCCTAGAAGTTAAAAGAACATGACTTTCAATCTAGAAGGGCAGTTTCCCCAAGGAATGCGACCACCCCACATGTGTATTTAGAGATGCCTTGACCCTTTCTAAATCATATGTTATTATTATAGACTTGCAACATATTGAATATACTCTTGGGTTAGATTGGAAGTCATTTCAATTCATCTCAAATGTAGCTAAAGTTACTGTAATGATAAATATATATTATTTTTTCTATTTATGACAAGGATATTGACTATGTTAATATGTGTTGTGGTTAATCATTTTAATAGCAACTTCTATGTTGGTTTAGTAGTGATTGTATAAAAGTGTTCTAATTTTATCATTATAGATGGATTCATGGACCCCTTTAAGGGGGTCATTGCATCTACCTAAATTTTAACATTGCAGACGAGGGTCTCTAAATTTTAGCACTTCAGATGGACTCGGAGACCCCTTTGTCTCTAAATTTAATACTGCATATAATGGATTCAAAGAAGGGGATCTCTGAATCCATTTGCAGTGTTAAAGTTTAGAGACAAAACATTATTCATAATTTTAACACTGTAGATGGATTCATAGACCCATTTGTCTCTAAATTTTAATAGTGCAGCTGGATTTAAAGACCCCTGTGGTGAAATGTAACATTTCAGTATCAAAATTTCAATTTTCTATTTCTGGAGTGACACAATTAAAAATTACTAACATAAATGACAAATTCATATACTTGTTGTACTTATAATTTGGTCATATTTTTATTCTTGGACTATAATAGTCATTTATGTTGATCATTATTAATTTAGTCACTTATTATCTAGTCATATATTTTAATCCTAGACTAAATTAGTCATTTATGTTAGTCGTTTTTAGTTTAGTCACTTATTATTTAGTCAAATATTTTATCCCTACACTAAATTAGTCGTTTAAGTTAGTCATTTTTAGTTCGGTCACTTAAAATTGCTCAAATTTAGTAGTAATTCACTTGAAATAATTGTGGTGACTAACGTTTTTAGTCACCTAGTCACTAATTTCATCATTTTCTACTAGTGTTATATCTCTCTTCCCTCCTACTATCCTCCCTCCCTCTCTCTCCATATTCCTTATCTCTCTCTCTCTCTCTCTCTCTCTCTCTCTCTCTCTCTCGCGAGCTTTCACTCTCTCTATGTTTCTTCTTACCTCCTTCTCCATCATTATTTCCCTACCTCTCTCCACTCTCTCTCTTCCTTTCTCTCCCACCTCTCTCTCTCTCTATCTTCACCTTCCAAATTTGTTAATATATGTGTCTCTCTCTATCCTTCTCTCCTCCCTTCTCTCCATCTCTCCTTCTTTATTTCTTTATCTCACCCCAAAACATACACACTCTCTCTCCATCTCTCCCTTGTCACTCCCTCTCTCTCTCCACTTGTCACTCTCTATGCATTTCATCTTCCCTCCCTCTCTCATCCTATCTTCCTCCCTCTCTCCTGCTCTCTCTCAAGTCCCCTCTCCTTTCCTTCCTCTCTCTCCATTTCTCTCCTACCTCCCTCTCTCTTCCCACATCACTCACTCTCTCTCTCTCTCATTCCCATAAAATCCTCTCACTCCCCCCTCACTCTCTTCCTCTCTCTCAAGTCCTCTCTGTCGTCCTTCATCTCTCTCCCTTTCTCACTTGCCTCTCTCTCTCTCTCAAATCCTCTCTCTTCCTCCATCACTCTATCTCTCTTTCCAACCATGTTACTATATCCCTCCCTTTCTTCGTCTATCTCCTTCTCTCCCCCCTTGTCTCAATCACTCCTCCCATGTCTCTTTATCTCACCCTAAACATACATACTCTCTCTCTATCTCTCCATTGTCACTCCCTCTCTCTCCACTTCTCACTCTCTATGTCTTTCTTCTTCTCTCCCTCTCTCCTCCTCTCCTCCTCCCTCTCTCTCTCTCTCTCTCTCTCTACCCTCCAATCCTCTATCCTTCTCTCTCTCTCCCACCTCCATCTTTATGTCTCTCTCTCACTCTCCCTCTCTTACCCTTCTCTACCTCTCTCAATCCTCTCCCTCTCTCTCTCTCTTCATTCATCCTCTCCCCTCTCCTTCATTTATCTCCATGTCTCCTTTGTCACTTCGGCTATTTCTCCACCTCTATCATATGTCTTTGTTCTTCCCTCCCATGTATATCTAGAGTTTATATATATATATAACAAATCTAATATTGTATTAATATAAAGTTATTAAATTTAATAATATTAATATGAATATTAGATTTAATAATATTATTATTATTAATATTAATATTCTAATATTAATGCTAGGGTTAATAACGTTTTTATTTATTTACGTTACCTTTTTATACCTCTTTTATAAATATAGTATTGGCCCGTGGTATTTGGCCCATGGTATTAATAATAATTTGTCCAATGGTGTTTGGCCCATAAGATTCACCTAAATAAAACCTCTTTTTTGAGTTTTTGTAAATACAAAGAGGTTTATGAAGTAAATATAAAACTAAGTTTTATTTATTTACCATACCTGTAGAAAAAGAGGTTTTATTTATTTACCATACCTCCAGTTTATTTATATTTTTATTTATTTACTATATCTCTTTTTTAGTGTTCTTAAAACTCTTCATATTTTAAATTTATATTGTTTAAATTTATTTTTAATTTATTTTTAATTGTTTATTTATATGGTGGTGTAAATTATTTTTAAGCCGACATAATTTAGATTGTATTTTTATTTTATTTTTTATTTTGGCTTCCGACATACTTACACTTTCGGGTCATGATGGGCTGTAGGGTTAATAATGTTTTTTTTTTCATGCTATTAATAATAATTTATTCCATGGTATTTGGGCTATAGACTTCATATATAATTAGATGCTCATTTCTAACCCTATTTGATATATTTTTATTTATTTACCTTACCTATTTATACCTCTTTTATATTTAAATATTTACCATACCTCTTTTATAAATATGGTATTTGGCCCATAGGCTTCACCTAAATAAAACCTATTTTTTGAGTTTTGTAAATATAGAGGTTTATGGAGTAAATATATAAAAAAAAAAAAAAAGGTTTTATTTATTTACCATACCTTTAGTTTATTTACTATACCTCTAGTTTATTTATGTTTTTATTTATTTACCATATCTTTTTTGAGTGTTTGTAAACCTCTTCATATTTTGATAAATTTATTTTTTAATGAATTTTTAATTGTTTATTTATATGGTTTTCTAAATTATTGTTTAAGTCGACATTATTGAGATTTTATTTTTAAATTTTCTTTAGTTTTTGTTATTTTGGCTTCCGATATACTTACACATCGAGGTTATACTGGGCTGTAGAATGCGCTTCGGCGCAATGAGGCCAAATGACCCTTTTTAACATAAAGTAGCAATGAGGAAACCCTAAACATCAAAAAACCAAACCCTAGGAGATGAAATGGCAAAAGATTTACGGCCTCAATGTAGTTAGTTGGTACATTAACTTTCCCAGGTCATAACTTTTTCATATGCTCTTTGTTTGGCATGCTCGATATCCCATTATAAAGGTATAGTCAATAAGCACACATTCTATTGGGCCCAGGCTAGAGTTGATGACTAGCCTGGACCCCTACCATGTCAAAAAAGCACCATTTAGGGCCTAAAAACAAACCTAAAAAAAATATAGAAAAACTATCAATATGAAGAACTATGCTTTCAGCTGGTGGAATGGGAGCGTGAGCATGAACACTAAAATAAACTTATAATTGCTACAACTAGTGATTTAAGTTTATAGTGTCAATATCGCCTTTATATGGCTTGATGTCAACCTTCACTTGCATTTTTTAATATGGAATATGAATATTTCATGACACTCAAACTTGGTTGTTCCTTTTTTTATTCTTTCTTATATTCTCTCTCTATTTCTTCCTAATCTTCCAATTTCTCCTCCAATATGACGTTCACGTTAAAACCTTCATCTTCTTCGAATAAACCAAGCATATTGGGTAGAGTTGCCATGAAAAGGTTCACATTGCTATTTATATCTACAAGTTATGCTTCCAACCACACATGCATTTCTAGTACAAAATCTTGAGGGTTATCAATAGATTCGAGGGTTTTATGACTTTTGACATAGCTTATTTATATCCTCTACAATTCCCCACAATATACTCAAATAAAATTGGGTTTCATACCAATATGACCAGTTATTTTCCGTGGATATTAGACATTGGACAATTTTTCAAAAAAGATATGATAAATTTACATTGAAAGTCTGAAATCTATGTTGTGAGGGTTATTTTCCTTGGACTTATCTAGTTATTAAGCTACTATTTTTATGCGTGTAATATAGAAAATGTAGAAAATAGAGAATAGAAAAAAATATAGTCATTTGCAACCATAATAACACAAGAATTATCTAGGAAACCCTTACCGAAGAAAACCCAACTTGAAGGTGAGATTGTTATACTCTCATTTTTTTTTTAATAGAAATGAATGTAAGCACAAAGAAGTGAAACCTATGGCCCATGGGTTACTAAAGTGCATTGTTTGCTCTCTCCCTATCCACTCTCGGCTAGTGTACTCATCTAGGGAAAAAAATGCACTTGAATAGAATGACACATCTTTTCCTCTTAGTGGCCCGGTTATAATGCAACCCAATAGCCTACTAATGGTTACATTTGACTCCAACTCTAAACTAGAATTACAATGTTGACTCTTCTAGAGTCTCCTTTATCATGATCATGTGGCTAGCTCTTTTTTAATGAATAATTAAGGTTGACATGACATCCTCTCAAATCATAGTGATTAAAACAAGAAGGTCAACTTTGGGGTGGCATAATTTTTGCATATAGACTCCAATTGAGGTGATTCTTGCACCGTTGGAAAAGTATATGTGTGTAGAATAAGGTTAGGGGGTGTCCCACTTAAGCAGCAAATTTTTACCCCAAAAAATACCATTTGATGCCTCAAACAACTTCTGGAAGGTTTCAAAACCCAATTCACCAAACTGGACTTGTCTAAAAAATAATTAAAAAAAAAAGGAAAAAGAAAAAAAGAAAAAGGAAAGAAAAAAGAAGAAAGAAGAAAAAAAGAAAAAAGAAGAAAAAGAAAAAGGAGGAGGTCCCATAAACTTATTCCTCCACTTTTTTCACCATAAAAATCTCAAGATGAATGAAAAATCATATAATGATCCAATCCAAATCATCCACCTAACACATATTGCAAATCACCAAAAATACTATAACTAAAAACAAAATGTTGATAATGATGATTAACATCCACTGAACATGAATATTAAACAAATTTATTGATATATTCCTTCGAACATCCACTAAAATTGTAAAAATGTTCATAACTTATAAACTTGTAATCACCAAATTATAAAAAAAGAAAAAGAAAAAGAGCAGCCAAATCACAAGAGACGTAAAGGATTCAGAGACGTAAAGGCTTATTGAATCAGGCTCGACAAGTCAAAACACAAGAGAGGTAAAGGCATATTGAATCGACCTCGAAAAGCCACGAGAGAAAATCTTAGCGTTCTCACTTATAAATTTTTTGTTGTTATTTTTTATATTAATATTTTTATATTTTATATTTAATATTTATTGAGTTTAGAGGTTTATTTTACAATTCAATATAAGGGGATGTGTAAATTAATTGGTCTATTCATTTTTGTTAAAATAAATTAAAAAATATGTTCTAAATAAAAATATATATTAGTTATAATAAGAAAATGAATATGTTGTACAGTAATTAGAAGTGAAAAAAATGTATGCCCAAAATATTTATAACTTGGTTTTTGATAAAATATCTTTATACTAATTAATATTAACATATACTTAAAAATATGTTAATAATAAAAAACTATTTTAATGTAATTAGAAGTAAAAAAAAATATGTGAATAAGATGTTTAAAATTTATAATTTGGTTTTTGATAAAATATCTTAATATGAGTTAATATTGTCATATACTTAAAAATATGTTAATAATAAAAAACTATTTTAATTTGGGTTATAAAATGTTTCCATGTACATGTTATGTAAAATATTTTAATGTCAACTTAGTATACATTTTATATCATTTAAAAAAATTGTGTATATATCATGAGAAATTTAAGTTTTTATGGTTAAAACAGTTATTTGATTTTATATATATTCTATTTAACATTCAAAAATATAATTTAAATAATAAAAATAACACATTGTATTTTATACTCTAAAAAATTTCGCACTTCAAAAATTTGATCCCTCTCTCCTTATATTAAATCTGTACTTAAAATAAATAATAATATATTAAATAATTATGAATTATAACTTTTAAATAAATTTGTATTCATCTTATTGCATTTCAATTATTAAATCCTCATTGGTTAGTAGGAGATATATATATAATTATTAAATCCTCATTGGTTAGTAGGAGATATATATATATCTTTATCAATTTCATAGAAGTGTTGCATAGTCATTTTATATTTTATACTCATAATCTCATAAGTAATGGCGGAAAATAAATAATGTAAGAAATATGGTTATGGATTTGTTCGGCCCTGCTATCAATCGGAACTGCTGCTTTATCCATTGCCTATCCCTTTTATGGAAATTGATTGATTGGAAAACGGAAAAAACAACTCAAAGCCGACATCAAATAAGTCAGGATGACTTAACATAAAAGAACCAAAGACCAAGGCACTACAAATGGTCAAATCTCACAATGTTACATACATTAGTGATAGTAAAAAAAATAAAATTATTTATTACCATTTCGCATTAGGATTATTATTAATTTTCATGCTATGGTATTTATATAGTTGTAACAAATTCCTTGACATAATTATACTATAGTTTCATAAACATAAAAGTCATATCATATTTTCGGATTTTATTATCAAATCATAAAACATATTATAACATTAACAAGTCAACTGTTATATAACAATAAACGATAACATTGTTCTTGACTTGACCTATCACTCGCTATACTCGAGGTGTATCAACAAGGTGGCAATTACACATGGCATTCAAGACTTTAATGGACTATGAGTATGGTACTGATGGCATTTAAGTTCACGATCCAAATTTAGATCTATTCCTACAGCTATAACCCTACTGCGCCTCTCGAGGGGTACCCGATGTGTCTTGCTTTGATCTAGGCCGTTGGATGGTTTTGAGTGTTCCGAGGTGTTGAAGATTGAGCGAGAGTGTTATTCATTGTATCGTTGCCATTTCAGAATTTCCTCATAGACTGTTGTTTCACTTCACTCTTTCTTTTGCAACTGTGAGTTCGGCGCTCGCCGAGCTCGATAGCTATGAATTCGAGAAAGCTTATAAATTGTTTTCCACTGTGCAAAAACCCTCACACAACAAACAAAGGTAAGCGAATGTTTTTGATTTCGGTTAAGCTAGGATTCTCCATTTTGTTTTCTTCTGCTCAGCAAGCGACTGTATCTTTTTTTGTTCGATTCTGTTATGGGTTTTATATATTTTTCCTTCCTAAATGTCTTATGCCTCGTCATTGAGGTCATTGTGTTGTTTTATTAGTCCAAGAGCGCATCTATAATCTGTTAATTATTATGCTTACGAAACTCTTTGGTTTGCCATAGATAAGGTTGCTCATGGCGAACCCTTTCGAGAATTTCCCAGGTAATAAAATCTCGTTTTCTGCTACATGGCTTCCGTCTGTTTCTTTCTTTATTTGAAACCCATAAGATTATATGATTGAACCCTCATATTTCTTGTTTGACAGTCAACTTGCTGGTATAGTTTATAACTTGCAAGGCAATTTCTTTTCGATAGTTTCCACGATGGTATCTCCAGCTTCGTTCTTACCCTACAGTGTTTAGAGGTATGATCCGAGGCTTAATAAACGTGATGTCTGGCTCGCGGGCTTACCATACTTCAATATTTTCGAACCCGAAGTCCCTCAGACTTCGGTCGGGGTTTTGATTTATTGTTTTTCCATAAGAAATCTCATTTTTGAGAAATGTATTAAAGACTGTGTAATTCGAGTCTTCCGACGGGGTTTATACAGTTAACTATTTAGGGTTTCATCCCTTTTTTAATTCATTACTCTACAATAGATAAAGCTATGGTTACTGAGTATGGGTTTAATTCCCTAATGCTATTTTTTCATGCATTCGACCAAGACTCAGTAGAATCTAAAATTGTTATTGCAATCGTTTTGTATCATCCGCTATGAATAAATGTTCCATTTCTTTTGATGCATTGTTCTTGGTTTAAAAGGCTCAACTGCCATGCCCTTGGCATTTGCATGCAGTGGCGGTGATGTTTTTTCTACTGCATTGAGTATGAGTATTCTCTTATATGGTATAACTTCTGTTATTATATTACTTGCATCTGTATTTTAATATTACAAAAACAGTGAAATGGTTAGTCCTGAAAAAACGTTCCGCTATCTTGCTCCTGTTCAGATTTTCTATGTTCAAGGAAGTTAGGTTCTATTGCTAGCTATGAGCAATTTATTATTATTCTGTTCGGAATTCGAATGTCTGATTTCTCCGTTAGTTTGTATATAGGAATTCCGGGATTCTGTTTCTTCCCTGCTTTGTTCTATGTATAAAGAATATTTTACACCCTTGAACATAGTTTTTTTTTGTAAATGTTTTACTTGAATAAGTATTGTTAATCTGTTGTTCTTTCATAGGTTTATGGTGACCAGACCACCAAACTGTTCCGTGTATAGATAGGCAGGGTTCGAACGAAGTATTCTGGGTTTTTTTCCCTAACTCCCAGAGTTAATAGTTCAAACCCGACTGTTAGGATATACAAATATTGGATGGAATTTTTCAACAGATAACTTAATATAACATAGCAGAAAATTTTCAAGAAATCTTCTACATACTAAAATTTACAGAATAACAACTTCATGAAATAGAATTAAATTGTCACAGAACTGTTATTCTCTTCATATCTAGTTAAGCTCATTCATAATGAGAACTTATCTGTGAAATGTAAATGTCTTGCTGATATTCGTCCCAACCTTAAGAGCGGAAATAATGTCCAGCTCTTCCCCCATGCTTCCACTGGAAAGCTCAAGTTGGCAGTAGACACAATTCTGCTATAACCTCAGGACCTCCAGTCCAGTTAGGTCAGAATCCTCAAATTTTCAGAGTATATTTCCACTAGTACACTAGCTTAGGAAATTCTCTCCATTTGTCTCTCTATCCACCGAACCCCTGCTCCCTCTTGGAATAACTCTCTTATTCTGAGTAGAGTGGGTGACTGCTCTAACTGCCCAACCACTTTCCAGTTCTTGGAATAGCATTATTATCAGCCTTTATCACTTTCAAAATTCTTTTTTTTTTATTATTTCCAACAAAAAGAAAATAACAAAATGGAAAATAGCCTTTCCATCCACATAACAATTGTCTCTCTAGTTTTCATTAACAATAATAATAAAGATTACTTAACTAATTTAACCAATTAATTAGCAATAAATGTAGCTGTCACACACAATTTAAAATTTATTAAAATTTTAACAAAAGAAAAAGAAATCATAAATTTCTATATAAACTTAAAATACAATTTTAATTAATATAAGTTCATCATATTAATAATAACTAAAAATATATAATAATAATTAAAAATAAAACTAAATATTAATAATATAATTATGAGTTTTCTCTGATTTGATTTAAATCACATTACTAAAACCTTTCATTATAGCAACAATCGTATTGAACAATAATTGTTAATAATGAGGCATAGATTATAGAAAAAAAATTAAGAAAAGATCATCTCGTGTAAAAATCCACGAAAGGCATCCAAAGTGAGGAGGACAAAGTAAGAAGAGTGAGCTGTGAACAACTTATTTTGCGTGGAGCGGCAGAGTCCACTAAAAATGAAAACTGCAAAAGGCCATACTTTATAAAAGATTGCAGTACAACCAATGATACATGCAAGCAGCCATGTCAGGCAAGTCCCACACCTGCCATTAAGCAGCACAGTCCCACTCCTGCGGTAAAAGACCAGGCATTTACGACCACAGATACAGCACGAAGACGTTAAAGAATGGTACAATCACTAAATACAGAGCTCTGGAATTATTGATCACATCAAAAGCCCTTACACTGTTCTTTGTCTTTTCACACAATAGTACTTGCAGGTTGAACCGTTATGCAGAAATTTCCCAACAAACTGTTCAGTGTTCACTGTTTGAAAGAAATTTCCCAACAAACTGTTCAGTGTTCACTGTTGAATGGATGCAAGATCGGATCCCATCAGCTCTCTCTCGAATTTCTTAATTGATGGAGCCAGAGCTTTCATGGTGGCATCGTATACATACGGAGTGCCTTCCAACCAAGTCACATTGTTTTTCCTCGATTGCCTCACAAATTCCCTGCACGGCTCTCCTCTGGTAGTGATGGTGTTATGATAATGGTAATATCTTATCTTACCCTCTGTTTTGTGCTGTGTTTTGCCTATCACGTTCTCAGACATGTGAACTCCAGTGGCATACACATTTCTTGCCTGCACTGCATACTTGCGATCTCTCCTTATGCCTCTCTTCACATCCCTGAATAACAGCTTCTCAAATCCCCATTCTCTGCACAACAAAGTTATCACATTGAATTTCAAACCCAGAAAACAAAATCCAATCTTTACTTCGAATTAATTGAAACTATAATGGGTTTTACCTGGAATAAGGACTGTTGGCCGAGATACTGTGCAGTCTATTCTGCAAGCAGAGCTTGTTGGACATGGAATATTGCTCAATAGTGAACTGGGTATAGCCAGAAAGTTCCTTCAACACATATTGCAGTGTTTTCCGCCCAGGAATGTATAAATACTCATCTACATCGAAGAAAAATGTCCACTTTGCCATGAATTTATACCTGTGCAAGCAATCGTTTACAATGAGGAACTGATTGTGATAATACCCATCAAATTGTTCCTGCTCTGTTATATCCTGCAATGTCACACGACCAGCTCGAATCCATGGTTCCAACACCTTTCTAACTTGGGGATGAACTCCACCAGCATCGTGCAGAACAAAGTGCGATCTAGGCCCAAAGAATTTGGCATGGTAAGCCATCCACTCTCTCATTCTCTGAGGACTCAGGTCACCATACAGCGAGGAACCACAGTAGAGAAAATCATAGGGTGGAGCCTGGCTATAAACAGAGCCATTGTAAGTACCCTGTTCTTCCTTGAGAGCAACGATCCTTTCTGGTTTCCCAAACTCGTCACCATGGATTGCATGAAGAATGAGCTCTCCACCATCGCCATCGGTGCCCACACTCTGAGAAAACGTGCAATTAACAACCACAACTGTGTAAACTCGGCCATATCCCCAATCTGGGAGCATTTTCTCGGCCTTTCCCTTTATTAATCTTCCAGAAGACAAATTCCTAGGTATCCATTCACATTCAAATCTTGGCTTCCCATAAACATGGAGAGGCTTAGAAGCAAGCCCAACTACAGCAAACGTATCTGGACCTCCCCTGTATGCCCCCATTTGAATAAACAAATATGCAGCATTGCCATAAGGGCGAAACACTCTCTTGTTCGGATCTTCTTTCACATGAGTTAACTCATTGCTTCTACTGGTGCTGTTCATGGCTATGCTGGCATTATGCATTGCCTTGCTCGTCTCATTCAGCTCTGTTGTTCTGATTTCGACACTGTATCCACCAGGGTTCGAATCTCCCTGGAGAAATGCTCGTGCCAGATATTTACAGGAGGAGAAATCTTGTCTTCCGAATGGCAGAAAGTGGCCTGCTATAAGCAAAAAACCCATAATTATGATCGTCCTCGTCAGAACTTTAGCCTCCATGCAGCTTGAAGTAAATCCAGACACCTGTTTCCCCATTGTCATAGCAAAAACCCAACACAGCGAACTGCTAAAAACTAGAATTCTCCGTCACTTCTGTGCCCAGCAGCGTGAGAAAGAAGAGGGAATTAAGCAGGCAGATGTGCACCGCCAACTAGTAATGCAAGATAATATAAAGGGTAAAGGCACCTTTTAGGTCCCCGCATATGCACTTAATTTTTTCTAAGCATTAGATTCCATTTCCTTAATGGGAGAAATCTCTCCAACCTCTTTGGATTTGACATTGTTATGCAACACTAAAGAAACTGGTAGGTTTGTTTACCATACCTAACCAGAGGCATGTACCTATTTCAATATTGTGAAACTATTTCGAAGGGTTCTAAGGGGAAAAAGTGAAGAATGCCGGTCTGGTAAGAAAGAAACTGTTTTCTAAAAGTTAAAAAGCCCAAACGCACGAATATTACTTCAGCGGATTAGAAAAGTAGGTTAGTGTAAGAACGCTAAAATTACAATTATCTTGTAAAAATGGAAAAAATTCTTATGGTGATAATGATTTCCAGAGTTTTACCACAGCACATGTCAGGCAAAATATTGTTTATAATTATGATTGTTTATAATTATGATCAGTCTCCTCTGCATATTTACAAAATAAGTATGTTCTTAATAAAATAATTAAAAGCAAAACAAAATAAAAATTTAAAGATATTGGGTTATAAATTTATTATTATTATAATTAAATTTATAATTTTTTAATTAAAAAAATTAGATCTATTAAATTAAATTTAGTTTATGAAAAACAATGTGCTAAAATCAATTTAACTATTTCTTAAAAATAAGTGGCATATGAGGTTATACATAAAATAGATAAACATTTTGATTTATAAGATGGTCTCTCTCAGACTTATTGTTATACAATTGGTGGGCTCACTTATCTCTAGTGGAAGTATTATTTCGCTGGTAAGCTTAAGGGTTGGTCATTTTGATTCTTTTGTGAATGATTCCTCCTCTTTTGTCTATGAGTTAAAGAGCTTAAAATCTGAACAGAATGACACTCTTATTAATTTTCATGTTGTCTTGCTTTATACCGATATCTTTATCAATGAGGTTGTTGAAGTGATCAATCACATCATTGATCCAAACACAGCCAAATTGATAGAGATTTGTTTTACCTCTACCATTTTTAGATTTGAAGGAGAGTTCTATGAGCATACCTGTGGTGTTGCCATGGCTTCTCCGCTCTCCCTTGTGGTTGCCAACGTTTTTATGGAAGATTTTGAATCTAAAGCCTTGGCTTCTGCTCCTTCCAAGCCTAAGCTTTGGAAGAGGTTTGTGGATGACACCTTCATAAACTGGTCTCATGGTCGTCAAGAGTTAGATTCTTTTCACCAACACCTGAATGATTAGTCTAACTCCATTAAGTTCACTTTGGAAACAAAGATGGATGGTAGCCTTCCTTTTCTAGATGTGCTCATCTCTAGGAATGATGATGGCTTTTTCTCTCACCAAGTCTTTCGGAAGAAAAACCACACAAAGCAGTGTCTTCACACTAGCTCTCATCATTTTCGAGCTCAAAAGGTTAGTGTTTTCAACGCATTGGCCACTAGAGCTCTCAGGGTTTCTAATGATGAGCACTTGGAAGATGAGAAAACCCATCTCCTTGGAGTCTTTGAGAAGAATGGCTATAGTAAGCGTCACACAAGCAGTGTCTTCACACTAGCTCTCATCATTTTCGAGCTCAAAAGGTTAGTGTTTTCAACGCATTGGCCACTAGAGCTCTTAGGGTTTCAGATGATGAGCACTTGGAAGATGAGAAAACCCATCTCCTTGGAGTCTTTGAGAAGAATGGCTATAGTAAGCATCAAGGTATTAGAGTTTTCTTAAATGCAAGCAGAGGTTTGTAACCAAAGAAAGATCCAAATGAATTAATTGGTAGTGTTCAACTTCCTTTTATACATGGTACTACTGACAAAATTGCTCGGATTTTAAGGAAACATGGGATCTCTTCCTTATTTAGGCCTTTGAACACCATTCGTGGTTCCCTCCGATTTGTTAAAGACCTGTTGGACCCTAAGAGCATGAAAGGTGTCTATTTGATCCCATGTTCCTGTGAGATTCCCTACATTGGAGAAACTGAGCACTCTATAAATAGGAGAATTCAAAAGCATGTTGTCAATATTTGGCATTGTAGGACTCGGTTATCAGCTCTTATTGAACTCTTGTCGAACATGTTGGGAAGACTAAGCACCAGATTTGTTTGGAGGGTCCAGGGTCATCGTTAGGGTTGAGCATTTCCATCACCGCAAATTTAGGGAAGCTGTTGAAATTGAGAAAAGGTCTCAGAGGCTGAATAGGGATGACAAGTGGACAATTAGCAGTTGTTGGATCCCACCTCTCTACTCCTCATATTTTTCCTTTTCCTCCTCCCTTTGTTTATTGTCTCTCTTTATTTTGATTCTTTTTTCTCTTGTGTAGTTTTTCATTTGTTGGGTTGTGTTTAGTTTTTATTTTAGTTTATATATATTACATTTGGATTTACAAAGAACTCAATGTGGCACTTTCCTTAAATCAAATTTTTGAAGGTTGGGGATTTCCTATATTGTCTTACTTTTTTTTTATGCTATAATTAATAGGATACATTTATCTTTACTCCATATTTATTAAGTGTTATATATAAACCTTTTTTTGAGAATAAAACTTGAAGAAAGGTTTACACTTCACTGGATTTGATTCATGTAGACAGTTAGTAGATTGGTAGTTAAGATGAATCTATCCTAGCTTTTAATAATATTATTTATATTTATATATATTTCATATCTCTATACATGAGAAGATTTTTATTTTCAACTTAATTAAAATCATCATAATACATATAGTTGAATATATATGCAACATTTTTCTTTGATATGTTGTATAATTGATTTTTTAATATGATAGTTATAGTATTGATGTTATGTATATAACAAATGAGAAAATTTAACATTAAATTTTTAATGCTTATTAATTAAATTAACTTTTGATAGTTATCGATATGAATTATAATTATTAAGTTGTTATATATTCATGAATTATATATTTTAAACTATAATGGTTATTAACATGAGTTATTGTTATTTAAATTTATTTTAATGTCATAGGCTGGAAAACATATTTGAGATTTTCTTAATAAAAACAAAATTACAATACTAGCATAATAAATTGAATTGAATTGATTTATTATTTTTTAATTAATTGGATATTATGTTCTAAATAGAAAATTATGCTCTAAATAGAAAAATAATGTCATCTATAATATAAAAAATTTGAATATATTGTAAAGTAATTGGAAGTATAACAAAATGTGTGAGTAAGATGTTTAAATTTTATACTTTTCAAAAATATTTCCATAAGAGATCTAAATAAACTATTTGTAAGATCTATATTAACTAATTTATGTCCATATCAACTTCATATAATTTTTTGTAATTGAAGATCTATATTAACTAATTTATGTCCATATGAACGTCATATAATTTTTTGTAACATACACCAATAAGGAGTTAAAATTTTTTTATACAAGTTACCCATGGGTAACTATCCAAATCACTATTAATTTATGTCCATATCAACTTCATATAATTTTTTGTAACATACACTGATAACTTCACATGGAAATGCCAGGAGTTAAAAAAAATTTATACAGGCTACCCACGGGTAACTATCCAAGTCACTATTAAATATTCCTTACTCATCATTACATAGAATGTTCACCAGTTCATAGTGTAACCTTAAGTATAAAAGTAAGTTGCTTAACCATTAACAACCTCTATTGTAGTACATTAACATAAAACTGTATGATGTAACCTTGCATTCATTTCATTAAATTCATGTAGTCATCACATACTTGACATTATGAACATCACAACAAGAAAGGAATCAATATCATCAATTTGACACAATAATCAATCACATCATTGAACACCAATATACCCTGGAAACCATGTAGGGTGAAAACCATGAGGGTGTTCAGCCTTCACTCAATGACTTATAAGGGAGACCATCCCTTAACCATTGTTTATAAATATTACAAGGAAATATACAAATATCTAGCTTAAAGCCATTACAATAAATATGATAGCATTTACCCACTAATCTTCATATCTTCATATCTTGGTGGCATGGATGTACCTATGGTGGCATGGATATACCTACAAAGGAGCTTCTTTTTATCCCACATCACAAGGTTTGCTGCTTTACAATTATTTTCAAGACCAAAATAAGCTTTCCACCCTCCATTAATCCTTTTCTCAATGCTACAGTCCTAGTTCAGCTTGTGATGAATATCAATTCCTAGGTACTTGTAAGAAGACACTTCCTCCAAGTTGTTATTGTCATACACAAAATTAGTGTAAGTTTCCTTCTTGGATTTGACAATCATAACTTTTGTTTTGTCAATGGTAGAGCAAAAATCCTTAAGAAGTCTTAGTTTCTTATCAAGATCACAAAGGCACCTTGCCAGAATAACAATATCATAGAGAAAAAAGATGATGACTACTCAAGATAAGATTGTGCCATTAAACTAATGACTATGTTGTTAAATATTACATTTATCCTATATTAAACTGACATTTAAATGTTTACATTTATTTATGGATGTTATAATATCTCTCCTATAATAAATTATAAAACACTTCTTATTATAAATATAATATTTAATTTATAAAACACTTCTTATTATAAAATTTCAATTAAATATAATATAATATAATATAATATAATATAATATATTGATTTTCTTTTCTATTTAAAAATATTTTTAATAATAAGTTAAAAAATCTTATTTAATAATAAAAAAATTATATATTAATTTTTTTTATTATTATTTTTAATTATAACATAAAAATTTGAATTTAAATTAAAATATAGTTTATAAATTTTAACAAAGGTTGTTATTGTGAAATTAAAATATATAAAATCTTATGTTGACTCTTTTCATATAAATCTTAATCTATTTGTTAAGGTCAAAGTGGAAGAGAATGGTAATCACATTGAAATGGTTATCTCAGATTTTGATGTCAGTAATCATTTTCATGTCACTAATCAATCCGTACTGTATGTTAAAAAGTAAACATCCTTATCTTTTTCTAGTGAAAAGTTTTCTCGTTTTAGTAAAAAATTTGAAAGTCATAATTTTATATAATTGATTGAAATTTCTTTTAAAAAGTCATAATTATATATATAGATAAATTTTAAAATTTTTAATTATTTTAAAATAATTTAAATACTAAGAATTTAGAATATTTTCCCAAAAAAATTTATTTTTACAATTTTAACCCAATATATATCAATCAAGATAGTGGGCATGATCACGACTTGTCTCCCGAAACATCAATCTCTATACAATGAGATAGGACATATGGCTTTGATATAATAAAATATCTTAAATAGAAAGGATTAGAAACATCTTTTTAAGGAAATTTAAAAATACTAATGGTAGATTTTCATTATTGTTTGTATATTTTTTTTAACTGCTTTTGATGGTTGAATTCACTAATGTTATAAATCAAATCAAATGGAAAAAGGTTAGAGATGGTCCATATTTTCTTACTTCGTTTATTGTGGTTATGAAGGTGTATTTGATTTTTTATATATTTTAAAATATTGTTCATGAAGTTTTTAAGTGTGAATTTGAAATATATTTTATTATTTTTCAATAAAATGTTAATGTTGAATTAAATATATGGAATGTTAATGTTATTTAGGGTTAATATCATTTTGATTATAAAAAATTTAATTTAGTTTGTAAACCCAAAATTGAGGAGAATGAAGATAATATTAAAATTATTTTTATTTTTAAATAATATATTGATAAAATATAAATATAAATAATATATGTGTTTTGAGAGTTAGCTTAAAACACTTTTTTTATTAAAAAGTTATAGGTTCTATTCTCCATATAGAAGGAAGGGAGGGAGGTGTATTTTGAAAAAAAAATGAAACATAAGATGAATTAATAGATAGCAATGTAAGTAACAATAGAAAATAAAAAACATACATTTTTATTTGCTACTTAGATAAATAGATAGATTGAAAGAAGTTAAAATTATATGTATTTTTATTATGGAGAAATGTAAATAATAATATAAAATAGAGAATGAATGATTATATGTAATTTATTATGGAGTAATGTAAGTAATCATAAAAACATAAGATGAAGTTGTACTTTTGCTTAAAATGAAATATACTATGATTTAATAGATAGATATATAGATTGAATGAATGAACTAACGAACATAAATAATATATTTATATTTCATAAAATTATTCAAAAAAATTTAAAAGTTTGAAAGGTATTTTATGTCATCTACTCTAAGGGAGATGTGTAATTTATTTCGTGCTCAACAAGTAAATCATATTTGAAAATTATATTAATAATTAAAAGTATTTCATTGTCATCAGTAAATAAAATATTTAAATGTCCATTTAAGTAAATTTGTTGTTATGAACTTTACATATAAAGAAAGTAAATAAAAGTAAAAAAATTATTATGAAAATTATTGTGAATGTACAATTGAGAGATATGAGTTTCTTCACTTTTCAAGATAAAGTTCATACTTGTCATTCTTATATATATATAAGTAGTAGGTGAAATATTTAAGAAAAAATATTTCATCAACTATATATGTATATGCATACGAGGTAATTGAAGTAAAATATTTTTTATTATGTTATAGTGTTTTTATGCATGTAAAGGTTTAAAATGGAGTTGATGCTTAACATTTGAAAATATATTAATAACAAAAAATATTTAAATGTGAGCCATAATGATCGGGGCTCAGTTTTTGTTGAGATTCAACAAGATGATGATCCTAGTGAAAATTAAGCACCTACACTAGGATGGAGCCTCAGGCTTTTTTTTAGGTGGAAGTGATGGGGCCCAGCCCTCAAGTCCAAATCTGCGCTTACAATAATTGAAAGAATCTTGCAACTTATATGATTTTATATGATAGGCTTCAACATACGTCAAAACATTACAATGTGGATATGAATGTATCAGATTAAACGTTTAACATTACCAAGTGTATTGATGTGGCCTTTCGTTCTTGCGTTAATTATGCTCCATATGATTTGGTAGCTGTTGGTTTAATCTGCAATTAATTATGGTTTGATTAACTTGTACTGTTGATTATTCGATCTGACATCTGTCAGCACTCCTCGATCTTTTCCCTTCCCGTGTGGTAACAACCCTATCCTTGTCGATTGTCACTCATTTTTGCTCCACTTGCTCTTCTGTGAGGGTTTTTGCTATGCTCGTCACTGTGAGGGTTTCGTTCTACTTTTGCTCCACAAAACTGGTCTTCTGTTCGGCTTTCTTTGTTTTGTGACTGTGGAAACTTATGGTTGCTTTCTCAATGGTATTTGATAAACTTTCGACGCTGATAAGTCTCTGTTTTCTGTGCTTATTTGTCTCCACCACTCGTTTCTGGCTCGACACTGGTGTTGTGCTTCGCCTCTGTGCTACTGCTGCTCGTGACTAACCATTTCTTGTGTTTACAGGTCGATTTCCTCTGTGGGTTGCTTTCGGCTTGTCACAGTTTCAACTCGGCACCGAAAGGTATGCTACCCTTCTATGATTCAATTTCCTCTGCGTTTTTACTCGGCTCTTACACTTCGGTTCCTTGTGAGTAGGCTCCGGGGTTTTCGACCAAAACTTTCACTCCAGCTACGTTCCTTCGTCCAGGTAACAATTTCTCGAACTTTCTCGTCTCCCTTGTTTGAAAAATCAACACAGGATATGTGTTTGGTTCGATACTTATGGTGCTTGTTTATTTTGCAGGTAGTTCAAGTTCAAAATGCTTCAAAAAGTTCTCTGGCCCGAACGGTTATTTTTCCCCAGTCCCAAATGGGTAGGGTCACTTCCTTATGCTTCTTTCTGAGTTTGAAATTCCGTCCTAGTTGTACAAGCTTGATCCCTCATCTTCCAGTTACAGTCTCGTAGATTTTGTTCAATCTGTCGCAGCCCTTCTCTGCATGTAAGGCTAGGGTTAACAAATTTTCTCATTCATTTCCGTGTCCTCATCGATGGACTTGTGTTCATAGGATTTGTTGTAGGTTTTGGGTTTCGAAACCCCAATCCTGTAACTCGTTCTATTGCGTCGGAATATTGTTTAAAAGTTGTTTTATAGTCCCACGAGACTTTTTCAACAGAGACTTTTGTAATTGTTAAACAATAGACGATTCGATTTATAAAACTTTTGTTTATCTGGAAAGAAAACAATGCTTATTATACCTGGGAATGAAAGTACAATTGACGGAATTTATTTGCTTGTGGAAATCTTGCGTTTGTATAAGTTTGTTGGAGTTCTGTAAGTTCGAATTAATGTTTACTGTTTGTGCACTGTATCGTAAGACCTTCAATCTGTGAACTTGCTCATTTGCTTCCAACACCCGTGTTCAGTTTCTTCTTCTCGTTCTTGTTTCAGCTTTGAAATTGAATGCACATTGTTATATGTAATAAAATATAATTAGACAGTGAAGCAAATTTCAATAGTAAATGATTACAATATTCTTCTGTGACTACAGATGGCTCCTAAAACGAAATTCTGTTTCTGTTTTGTTGTATTCTCTCTCTATGATGGAAAAGAAATCGAACCTTACAACATATTTCTTCTTTTCTTATGTACCACTATAGGTAATATATATATATATATATATATATATATATATATATATATATATATATATATTTTTTTTTATTTTTTTTTTCAGTTGAAACTGTCAACCGTTCAACTTCAACTATATTTCCAAATTAAAAGAAAAAAAGAACTTTTAAATAAGCCTTCAGAACTTAATTAATTTCCCTAATCCTAATGACCATTTCCTAGGATAAAATTAAAAATCACAGGTTCGATGACCTGTCAGTAAACAAATGTAACAGTGAGACAAAAACCTGTCCTTTTTGTCTACTCCGAGTTGGATGCTCCTGCATCAGACTCCCAAGGTAACAAAAATTCATGGCTCCGTTCCATGAGATCTTCAACTGAGTAGCCTTCCTTCTGTATTTGCACTGTGTCAAGCCACGAACTTTCCTCAATGGGACGGTTCTTCCACTTGACCAGGTATCGTAAATACTCCTTCCTGCGAGTGCGCTTGGCCACTTGTGTGTCGAGGATGCCCTCGATCTCAAGGGGTTGCGCCATAGGCATTTGTCTCATCCAAGAACCATTGTCAAATTGGGTGTCCCATTCTGGCCATGTTGCCCTATCGTCTTCAGGACTGGCAGTATATGGAAACAGATCTTCCACATTAAAGATGGGTGAAATTCCTATCCTTGGTGGCAGCTGTAATTCATAGGCATTGGCAGAAAATTTTCGAAGAATTTTGTAGGGGCCAATTTTCTTAAGCTTCAGTTTGTCATATTCTCCCTTAGGAAAACGTTCCTTGCGCAAGTGTGCAAGAACTTCGTCCCCGACATTAAATTGAACTTCCCATCTCTTCAAATCGGCCTGTTGCTTATACCTTTGACTGTTGTCCTGCAATTTTGACTTCACCTGCTCATGTAAATCGATCATTGCTTGGGCGAAATCTTCCCCATCAACACTTCTTCTTTCAAGCTTTCCAAAATCCCACAGTTCATCCACGCCGCGAGGATGCATGCCATACAGAACCTGAAAAGGAATGTAGCCTGTGCTGCGATTTGGCGAATTTTTATAAGAAAATTTCGCTTGAGCAAGTACACGATCCTACATCCATGAATTTTCACCAATCAAACTTCGTAGCAGGTTTCCTAAGCTCTTATTCACCACCTCCGTTTGCCCATCAGTCTATGGGTGATAAGCGGAGATGAAATTCAACTGGGTGTCCAACTTTTTCCACAGGGTACGCCAAAAATGTCCTATGAATTTCACATCCCTGTCATAAATAATGGACCTCGGCAAGCCACACAATCTGACAGTCTCTGTGAAAAACAAGTGTGCTACGTGAGTGGCATCACTGGTTTTCTGGCAGTGTATAAAATGTGCCATTTTTTAGAATCTATCTACTACCACCATCACTGAATCAAAACATCACTATGTTCTAGGCAGACCCAAGACAAAGTCCAAACTGACTGAGTCCCACGGTATACCTAGAATAAGCAGTGGCGTATAGATTCCTGCATTCTGGCTGTAACCCTTCGCCAACTGACACATTTTACATTTTCTCACATATCTCTGCACGTCCCGTCGTATCTTTGGCCAGTAATAAAAATGTACGATCTGTGATAATGTCTTGTCTATGCTGAAATGTCCAGCTCGACCTCCACTGTGATTTTCCTGAATAATGTTCTCCCTCATTGAACAGTCGGGAATGCATAACTGTCCTACCCTGAATAACAGTCCTTCCTGTAAATTATAGTCCAACCATGGACTATTGTTTCTCAGCAAAGGATTTTGACAGGCTTCATAAGCCTCCTTAAAATCTGCGTCTGTCTGATACAAGTCCTTCAAATGCTCAAAACCCAGCACTTGTACCATGCTCTCCTGTAAGAGAAAAGCTCTTCTACTCAACGCATCTACCGCCTTGTTGGCCTGTCCACTAATGTGTTTCAGCACAAATGTAAAACTCTGCAGATACTCAACCCATTCTGCATGCTTATGGTTCAACTTATGCTGTTGCATAATATACTGTAATGCAGAATTATCAGAAAATAAAACAAATTCATTACCTAACAGATAATGTCTCCAATGCTTCAATGCTTGGACGACCGCATAAAATTCCTTATCATAGGATGAGTATTTATGCCTGCTTTCATTCAGCTTCTCACTGAAATAAGCAATCGACCTATCCTCCTGGCTAAGTACTGCCCCAATGGCTGTACCGCTAGCATCACAATGAACTTGAAAAAGTTTGTTGAAATCAGGCAACCTTAAAATTGGTCTCTCAATGATCTTCTTATTCAAAGTCTGAAAACTTCTCTTTGTTGCTTCTGTCCAACAGAAAGGCTGATTTTCCTTTTTGATTGTATCTAACATAGGTGCGTAGATTCCACTGAAATCTCTGATAAAATTCCAGTAAAAAATTTCCAATCCATGGAAACTTCGAACTTCAAACAGATTCTTCGGGGATGGCCAGCTAAGTATAGCTGCAACTTTTTCTGGGTCCATCTTCAGCTCATTCTTTACAGTCACAAAACCCAGATAAACTAATTCCTTCTGAAAAAAGGTACATTTTTTCAGATTTATCAGCAGCTTGTTCTGCTACAATTTCTTCAATACACTTCGAACATGTCGAAAGTGTTCTTCCTTCATCTTGATAAAAATCAAAATATCATCCAGATAAAAAATTACAAACTTCCCAATAAACTCTTTCAGCACTTTTTTCATTAGGTGCATAAATGTACTAGGGGCATTACTCAAACCGAATGGAATGACCAGCCACTCATACAACCCTTCATTTTTCTTGAAAGTTGTTTTCCATTCATCCCCTTCTCGAATTCGGATCTGGTGGTAACCACTCTTCAAATCGATCTTTGAAAAATACGCTACTCCATTCAAGCAGTCCATCATGTCATCCATTCGTGGAAATGTGAACCTGTATCTGATAGTAATTTTATTGATAGCTCTTGAATCTGTACACATCCGCCACTCTCCACCCTTCTTAGGAGCTAAAACTGTTGGAACTGCACAGGGGCTCATACTTTCCCTGATCAACCCTTTATCTAGTAGTTCCTATACCTGCTTTTTAATCTCTTCATTGTTCTTAGGACTCATTCAGTATGCTGCCTTGTTTAGTAGACTAGCTCCTAGTATAAAATTAATGCAATGACTGATGCTTCTCTTAGGAGGCAACTGATCTGGTAAATCATCCACTATGATATCACCAAAGTCTTGCAACATATCCTAGATTTCCTCTGGTAAATCTGTAACCTTTGTATGCAATATCACCGTCCTTGGCCTCCTTACAATAGCATCCACTATGATATCACCAAAGTCTTGCAACATATCCTAGATTTCCTCTGGTAAATCTGTAACCTTTGTATGCAATATTACCTTCCTTGGCCTCCTTACAATAGCAAACTTAATTTCATTATCCTCGATCTGTTTCAAGAATTATTTTTCTCCCACCAACAATGATTTGACTCCACTGGTCTCTGCTGTGTCTTCCTCCTTGATGGGTACAAGCATACGCTTAATCCCATCCTTGAAAAACTTGTAACAGTTTGTCTTTCCATTGTGTACCACCTTCCTGTCATGCTGCTAAGGTCTCCCTAACAGTATATGACACACGTCCATAGGCATAATATCAAAAATAATCTTGTCCGTATACCTGCCAATATGGAACTCCACTTCACACCGTTCATAAACTAACAACTGATGTCCATTTTGTAACCACGACACTTTGTAAGGAGTAGGGTGCTTCAGCCTCTTCAGCCCCAACTTCTCTACCATTTCTGTGGCTACCAAATTGTATGTACTTCCACTGTCAATTATTAGTTTGCAACACTTACCATGTGATTTGCAAATTGTCCGGAATAAGGCTTTTCTTTGATCCGGTTCAACCACTTCTTTTGCTAGTTTCAACAGCACTTTATTCAGCACCAAAGCCTCCCCTGTTTCGGGTGCATTCTCTACCTCTTGGGGTGGTGCTTCTGCTTCCTCCATCTGGGCAACATATGTTCCTCTACCTCCTGCTGGTTCACCCTCAGGGCATTCATAAGACTTGTGCCCCCACTTATGGCACCTATAACACTGGACAACTCCTCTGCCTCTACCATTACCTCTTCCACGCTGGTATGGTCTTCCCCCTCTAGTGTTATAGTCTTTTTCTGTCGTTCTTGGAGTTTTGGAACTGTTGCCTTCATCACTAGGATTTGTACCTCTACCTCTGCCAAAAGCCTTTCCTTTCCCTCTGCCAGATCCTCCTCCTCTTTTGGCATTTTGTTTCATTTTTATTTTCTCTTCAGCTTTTAAGGCACACTGATATGCCTCATCTATAGTTCTGGGTGAGAGAATACTTATTTCATCTAGTATTTCTCCCCTCAAGCCATTTACAAACCTTGTTGTATTTTCGGGGGTGTCTTCTACATAACCAACTCTCAAATTCACTCTGTAGAATTCTTCCGTATACTCTTTAACAGTCAACCCCCTTTGTCTCAGATTTTGTACCTGCCTGTACAACATAATCTGGTAATCCTTGGGCAAGAATTTACTCTTCAGTTTGGCCTCCATCCTGACCCACTTCTTTATAGGTTGTTTATTCAACCTTTTCCTCTCCGCCTGAACACTATCCCACCATAAGGACGCATGTCCCTTCAACTTGGTGTCGGCGAATTTTACCCTCTTATCTTCGCTGATTTCTTCATAATCAAAATACTTGTTCAGCTGAAAAAGCCAATCCAACAACACATCTGCTGATAAATTTCCATCATAAGTAGAAAGCTCATGCTTCAACTTACTACTTGATAACAAAACTGACCTTAACAATTTGATTTCAGGTCCTTCTCCTTCTGAACCATCTGTCGTTTCTGCAACCTCTTCATCATTGTTGTCTCCTCCTTCAGGATCTCTTCTCCTTCCAGCCTCTACTACTACTAATCGAGAATTCAAAATTCGAATCTCCTCCCTCAATCCTTCGTCTGCTACTTTGCGAATAGCTCTTCCTTGCCCTCGTCCTCATCTACCAACCTCCATTTTCACTAATCACAACCTTTGCTCTGATACCAAATTTGATGGGGCCCAGCCCTCAAGTCCAAATCTGTGCTTACAATAATTGAAAGAATCTTGCAACTTATATGATTTTATATGACAGGCTTCAACATACATCAAAACATTACAATGTGGATATGAATGTATCAGATTAAACGTTTAACATTACCAAGTGTATTGATGTGGCCTTTCTTTCTTGCGTTAATTATGCTCTGTATGATTTGGTAGTTGTTGGTTTAATCTGAAATTAATTACGGTTTGATTAACTTGTACTGTTGATTATTTGACCTGACATCTGTCAGCACTCCTCGATATTTGCCCTTCCCGCATGGTAACAACCCTATCCTTGTCAACTGTCACTCATTTTCGCTCCACTTGCTCTTCTGTGAGGGTTTTTGCTCTGCTCGTCACTGTGAGGGTTTCGTTCTGCTTTTGCTCCACAGAACCAGTCTTCTGTTCGGCTTTCTTTGTTTTGTGACTGTGGCAACTTATGGCTGCTTTCTCAATGGTAGTTGGTAAACTTTTGACGCTGATAAGTCTCTGTTTGTTGTGCTTATTTGTCTCCGCCACTCATTTCTAGTTCGACACTGGTGTTGTGCTTCGCCTCTGTGCTACTACTGCTCGTGACTAACCATTTCTTGTGTTTACAGGTAGATTTCCTTCGTGGGTTGCTTTCGGCTTGTCACAGTTTCAACTCGGCACCGAAAGGTATGCTACCCTTCTATGATTCTATTTCCTTTGCGTTTTTACTTGGATCTTACACTTCGGCTCATTGTGAGCAAGCTCCGAGGTTTTCGACCAAAAATTTCGCTCCAGCTACGTTCCTTTGCCCAGGTAACAATTTCTCGAACTTTCTCGTCTCCCTTGTTTGAAAAATCAACACAGGATATGTGTTTGGTTCGATAATTACGGTTCTTGTCTATTTTGTAGGTAGTTCAAGTTCCAAACGCTTCAAAAAGTTCTCTGGCCTGAACGGTTATTGTTCCCCAGTCCCAAATGGGTAGGGTCGCTTCCTTATGCTTCTTTTTGAGTTTGAAATTCCGTCCTAGTTGTACAGGCTTGATCGCTCATCTTCCAGTTATAGTCCCATAGATTTTGTTCAATCTTTCGTAGCCCTTCTCTGCATGTAAGGCAAGGGTTTACAAATTTTCTCAGTCATTTCTGTGTGCTCGTCGATGGACTTGCATTCGAAGGATTTGCTGTAGGTTTTCGGTGTTAAAACCCCAACCCTGTAACTCATTCTATTGCGTCAGAATATGATTTAAAATTTGTTTTATAGTCCCAAGGGACTTTTTCAACAGAGACTTTTGTAATTGTTAAAAAATAGACAATTCGATTTATAAAACTTTTGTTTATCTGGAAAGAAAACAATGCTTATTATACCTGGGAATTAAAGTATAATTGATCGAATTTATTTGCTTGTGGAAATCTTGCGTTTGTATAAGTTTGTCCGAGTTCTGTAAGTTCGAGTTGTTGTTTACTGTTTGTGCACTGTATCGTAAGACCTTCAATTTGCGAACTTGTTCGTTTGCTTCCAACACTCGTATTCAGTTTCTTCTTCTCGTTCTTGTTTCAGCTTTGAAATTGAATGCACATTGTTATATGTAATAAAATATAATTAGATAGTGAAGCAAATTTCAATAGTAAATGATTACAATATTCTTCTGTGACTACAGATGGCTCCTGAAACGAAATTATGTTTATGTTTTGTTGTATTCTCTCTCTATGATGGAAAAGAAATCGAACCTTACAACATATATCTTCTTTTCTTATGTACCACTGTAGGTAATAGTTTTTTTTTTTTCCAGTTGAAACTGTCAACCGTTCAACTTCAACTACATTTCCAAATTAAAAGAAAAATAACTTTTAAATAAGCCTTTAGAACTTAATTAACTTCCCTAATCCTAATGACCATTTCCTAGGATAAAATTAAAAATCACAGGTTTAATGACCTGTCAGTAAACAAATGTAACAGTGAGACAAAAACCTGTCCTTTTTGTCTACTCCGAGTTGGATGCTCCTGCATCACGAAGTCTATTTTTAGAATCGATGAGCAAATTCTATTTATACATTATGTCTATTTATAGATGGTGAGAAAATTCTATTTATAGATGATGTTCTATTTTTAGATGTATGTGTGAGTTCTATTTATAGATCGCATTTCCATTTATAGATGTGTGTCGACTATTATTATCCCTTAATAATATTTGGACAATAAATATTAATCTATTCTCATGGAGCACTTGGAATTAGTTAATTGAAGTGGAAAACCAGTTAGCTGAAGGAATTTCGAGTTCAAAGGTTGGTTGGTGGGACATGCAAGTGGACTTATGTGAATTGTAACAGAGTTGGATGTGTAGTTATGTGAATTGTAAAGTAGTTAAAATTATTTGTGCTAGTTGTAACTGTAGATACACTAGTGAGAGATCAATGAATTAAATATTAAATTAATTCACATGGAGTGATCTCACATGCAACTGAAGATTTACTACTATTAATTACATGCATGTTAGATCCAGTGGAGACCAATTGAGAGGTAGGTGAAAGGGATAGTTGACTATCAGTTGTACTATATTGGATTGCACTCTTGCAAGCCAAACACACATTGGATATGCTCATGAGGACTGCGCAGTCAAGGAGGGCATGATTGCATCGAATTGGTCTTTGTAATCAACTTGGATTGCGCAGTGGAGGCAGGATGTTGTGAGGTAGAAATTTGGCTAAGGCATTTGCCAATTTCTGCAAGACAGTGTGAGACGATTGTATATTGTACTGAGAGCTCTTGGATTAGAGTGTTGTATGAAATTGTTTCATGATCAATGATATATACATAATATATGATAGTGGGGTTTTTAACTTTATGCTTTCCTAGTAAAAATATATGTGTTATGTGTGAATGATCTTTCTTCATGTATTTGCAATTGGCGATCGTGTTTTAAATTTTCGCAAGAATTTTTGTAAAAGAAATTCTGTATTTAAACAATGGCATATAATTGTATTAAAATTTCTAAAATTTTATGCTAAAAAATAGAAGTTCTCAGATTGGCTCAGAACTTGAATGACCGAGTATTTCTTGTTGTTCTAAATCCGGTGCACTTCATTTCATGAAAAATTGTCTCTGTATGCTCTCGGAAACGAGTTATGTTCACTTTGCTAAACAGGCGAAATTTTAAAAAAAATGGCAGTCAGATGCTCAGTCAGCAGTCCATACTGCTGATGTGCCATGCTGACTTTGTAGGGTCATTGATTTGGAATTTTCTCTAGTGAATGGTGAGCTTCCAAGTGGTGGCATGACACTGGTCTGAATTGTGGGTGACGTGGTGTAATTTCATTGGTTAATTTTCGGGCCAACCAGGTGTGGACATGTGGTGCAACCTGGAGCCACCATGTGCCCCCCCCACCCCACAAGGTTGAAATATGGTGTAAAATTTTTGGTCAAGTCGAGGTGGAGGTGCCAAGGTTCGACCCTGCGATTTCCCACCACACAACACCACGCCTTACCGACCCACCTGCACATTGGTTCTTAATAAACATTGGAACCTCATATATTTGAATTAAACATTGTATTATGGCGGGGGAAGGTGGGGGCAAGCCCCGTGTCCATAAGACCACCATACGTGACCACCGGTAGAGCTCCAAAGCTAATGCAGAGGTTTAAACCATTAACCATGATTTATTAACCTTAAACATGTTTAATATGCGCCTAATCCAGAATTAAGTGCGGATTAGTTTAAAGCGTGGGTTTAGCAATTAATTGCTCTTAATTAGTGGTAAAATAACACTTAGCATTAATGACAGATTAATATAGCGGACCCCCAAATTCAACAGAGACTGCCAGTTTAGTTGCAGTTAGCTAGTTTAGGGCCTGAAATAGTGGGGAAAATGTAAATAGTCATAACTTTTGGATTTTTCGACCAATTCAGGTGCAGAAAGAGGCTAGATGACCATTTTGAGCCATTATGGACTCATTGGAGCAGGTTACAGGAGAAAAAGAGCATTGTAAATAGGTCAATTTAACAACTTGAGCATAATATAGAGGCCCAAGTCATGGAAGTTGGACCAAGGAGATGTAGCCCAAGAGGGTTGAACTCCTTCATCAAATACATGTATTAAATTTTTGTATGGTGATGTTCTATATTTCATTTGTTGTTGTTCAACCTTGTTTTTATATTAAATTGTTCACTAAATTGACATGAAAAACACTCATGAGACTTGATAATTTGCAAGGGAACTTAAACCCATAAGCACATACAAGACATTGGATTTAATCTGAAAGACTAATTAGAACAACAACACTAACATACTCCATTCAGATCACATAACTAAAATATTTCAATATCAATTACATATAATATAAACAATGCAATTGAAAGTTAAAAATATCTCATTATACTAATAAGTGCCTTTTACATCTTAGTATGAGGGAGATGTATAAATAAATACATGTTATTTAAAATAAATATTAATAAACAAATATCTCAAATACAATATATTAATTTCCACCTTAAATAAAAAACTTCCCTATCATTCATATATACATCACACTTTAAGGGATTTGATCTATCCCGGGGTATGATAGATCTACAATTAAAATGGATATATATAATAATATCAAAAGTAGGACACCCAATCCTAATTTTCTCCTCTATCACATCCCTCTCATAAAGGTGAATCTCTCCCCCATTGAGTGCATGACCATGGTAATGTACTTAACGTACAAAAATTAGATAAACAACAGATTTGGAACAAAATATGCAGGACACCCACACACAGGAATCCCCAGATCCTAAAACAACCACGATGAAAAATATCCAGCACAACCTAGCTGCAGAGAAAGACTTAGAAGGGGTTGCGGAAATGACCTCGAGTGAGATAGGCACAAAGGATCTAGAACTCAGTGATATCTTAGAGCGGAAAGGCATGGAACTCAACACAATGGTAGAGCAATGGAAGAAAAAGGGCATGGAACACATCCCAGAAGAAGAAGTGGACAAGGTCAACTTTCTTTTCTTAACAAGGCAAGATGCAGAAATCAAAGGATAGAAAAGAGGCTTTGGGGCAACGAAGGGACTCAGAATCAAAACCCAAGGTTTACATCAAACAAACCATAATGCAAAACATCGAAGAAAGAGAGGAAGAAGAACGAATAACGAAGCTCTCTCGGAGCTAGGTCAGATGCTCCTCAATTTAGGTAAGATGAAAGCCCTTAAGGCTTTCACATTTTCCTCTTAAAAATTTTGTTTAATTATGAAGATTCTTTCATGGAATGCTAGAGGGCTCAATAGCTAGAGAAAACAAAGACTCCTAAGGAAAAAATAAAAAATGAAAACCCTGATATGATTTTTTAACAAGAAACTAAATGTTCAAGCAAAAAAATGAAGGACATTAGTAGAAAATTGGAGAAAAGAATGGAATATACATAATTGGAAGGGAACAGAATGGAAGGGGGCCTTTCCATCTTTTGGAATCCCCACTCCTTCCATCTCAAGAGTGCAAAAGCTTCAAGATGTTTCATTGCCCTGGAAATGAAAATCATTGGTGAAGTTGATACCTATCTGTGCACTAATGTCTATAGCCCCCAGGAACTAGAGAACAAGCTGCTGCTGCTGGATCGCCTCTCCAAGCTGCAACTCAGACATTCCAATGCCAAAATAATCTATGGGGGGGATTTCAACATGATCACCTCACTCGAATAAAAGAAAGGAGGGTTGAGTAAATTGAATAGAGATACAAAGGATCTTAACGAGTTCATCAGATCCGTAAAACTCATTGGTATCCTCCCCAAAAATGGCCTTTTCACCTGGAATAACAAAAGAGGAGGAGAAAGGCAGATTGCTTCCACACTACATCTCTTCCTCATTACTGAATATATTCTCCTTGAAGGAGTCAATGTGGAATCATACATCATTCCCTGCGGAGGCTTGGATCATTGGCCCATCACCTTGGATGCGGCCATCCTAGGCACACCAAAGAACAGACCCTTCAGGTTTGAGAAGTTTTGGCTTGGTCACCCGGATTTTAAAACTAAAACTCAATAATGGTGGAGTGAGCCCCTTGACATCAGGGGCACAAAAATGCACCAGCTTCAAGCTAGGTTGAAGCACCTCAAAGCCAGACTTAGGTCTTGGAACCATGAAGTTTTCGGGAATATCTTCAAAGACAAACAGGCTTTGGAGGAACAAATGGCACAAATCCACAACGTTTGGCTCAAAGGAAACATCTCCCAGGATTCAATAAGAATTGAGAAAAACCTCATGTAGAAATGGAACGAAAGATGCTAATAGGAAGAAATCCTTTGGAGACAGAAATATCACATTCAATGGCTCAAAGAAGGGGATAAGAACAATAAATTATTCCACAGATCAACTATTGATTATAGATGCACACATAAGATTACCTGATTGAAAGATGATCAAGGAACCTCCTTCCATTCTCATCAGGATATCTCCTCCATCCTCATTGATCACTTTAGCCACATAGCTATGAAACCAGATATTGACAGAGAAGGGGCTATCAGGGAAGTAATGGCCTCCATCCCTAAGCTTGTTTCGGAGGATCGAAACAAAGCCTTTGATCACCTAGTCACCTTGTTGGAGGTGGAAGAAGCTATGAAAGAGATGCCAAATGGAAAGGCACCAGGACTGGATGGCTTCACCATTGATTTCTTTAAAGCTTGTTGGGATGTTGTGCAGAAGGAATTTTGGGAGGTGGTTGAAGATTCCTGCAAATCTTCCTCCATTCTCAAATCCCTAAACTCCACTTTCATTGCCCTAATTCCTAAGGAAGAGGCAACCTGTATTCCTTCGAAATTTAGGCCCATTGCCCTCTGCAATGTCCTTTACAAAATCATTTCCAAAGTAATGGCCAACATAATTAAGCACATTGTCCCTCTAATTATTTCGGAAGAGCAATCAGGCTACGTGGAAAGTAGACAAATCATGGATAATGTCTTGTTAGCACATGAAATGGTTCACACCCTCCAATCTAGAAGAAAGGCAGGCATGATCATACAACTGGATCTCTCTAAAGCCTATGACAAGGTCCCCTGGAAGTACCTCGAGGAAATTATGAAGGCGTTTGGGTTTGGCCGTCGATGGATCAATTGGATCTTAGCCATGGTCAGATCTCCGAGCTTTTCTATCTTGGTCAATGGCGCTCCTACTTTCCCTTTCATTCCTTCCAGAGGAATTCGGCAAGGGGATCCCATCTCCCCCTTTCTTTTCATCATTATGATGGAAGTCCTGAGCTGTATTATCAAATCAGCAAAAGACAAGAATGCCATTATGGATCTTCAATCCCTACCAAACTTCCTAGCCACTACTCATTAGCAGTTTTTGGATGATACCATGCCCCATGGTACTCCTACGATTCATGAAGCCCAAGGCTTCAAAGCCATCCTTGTTCTCTTTAGTCAAGCGTCAGGTATGGACCTCAATCTAGATAAGTACTCCATATTTTTATTTAATATTCATTTGGCGGTCCAGAGAATTCTTACTGCCATCCTTGGGTTCAGAAGACAAACCCTGCCCTCAAAATATCTAGGGATTCCCCTAACAAACAAACCCTGGCAGAAAAAACACTGGGAGAAATTTCTCTCCAACCTAGAAGAAAAAGGAAACTACTGGACTAACAGGGTCCTCAATTTCGCCATAAGGTCAGTCATGACTAAGGCTATTTTGCAAGCTATTCCTCAATATATGCTTTCTATTATTTTGGACCCCGAAGGTGTACTCCAAAAAATCAGAAATATTTATAGAACTTTCCTCCGGTCTGGAAAAGCTGACAGTAATAAATGGGCCTTAGTGGCCTGGGAAAAGTTGTGTAAACCCAAAATCCTGGGGGGCCTAGGGCTTCAGGACCCTGACACCATCAACAAAGCCTGTGGTGCTAAGCTCTGGTGGCGTTGGATCACGGAACCTTAGGCACCTTGGGAAAAAATGTGGAAAGCCAAATATGCAGAAAACTGGAGCCCTCTGGACTTGATTAGATTGAATAGCTTCATCACCGGATCCCCCATATGGAACTTGGCTTGGGCGAATAGGAAAATCATTCAAGATCATTGCTTCTGGGAAATTCGAAATGGTAACACGGCTCTCTTTTGGGAAGATGCATGGAAACAACTTCCTAAACTCAAAAGTCTAGGTTACCTTCCCCTGCAACAAAGGTTTCAGGAGCTTGGTAATTCTAAGGTTTGTCAATATTGGACAAACAAGCACAGTGATCCACATTAGCGTCATTGGCATTTAAATCCCCCTTTTCAGGCAGGCCTGCATGAAAATATACTCTTGTCCCTGCACACTTGTCTGAATAAGAGGAAAATCCTCTATTCACAGGATGAGGACCAACTTAGATGGGGAAAATTGGATGGAGGTACTTTCAACCTCAAAGAAGCCAGATTTTACCTATAGCAACGAGAGCTACAAGACAAAAAGCCTTGGCATCATAATGTGTGGGATGCCATTAACTGGCCAAAGATACAAACTTTCTTATGGCTTCTCATGAATCGGAAAATCCTCACCTGGGAGAACTTGCAGAGGAAAGGTTTCATAGGGGCCTCTCGTTGTCCCCTCTGTAAAAAAAAGGAAGAATCCATGAATCATCTCCTAAATACTTGCAAATGGGTCAATAACCTATGGTTGTGGGAAATCTTCAGACAAACAGACAGAAACAGAGAATCCATACATGACAGCATAGCCAACTGGCGGACCAAATACACCAACAATGATACTGTTAACATTCTTTGGAGGCTTAGCCCAGGGTTCATCATCTGGTCTACGTGGAAGGAAAGAAATAGAAGGATATTTCGAAATGAAACCAGGAAAATGGATCAAATTAAAATCAACATAATGCAGAACATGCGAGAAACTACCCTTACCACAAGTAAAGCCAAGCAGGAGAATAAGCCTTCGGCCAATGATTAGCGAATTCTAAACCTGTTTCACATTAACGCTGCTACATGATCCAACTCTCTAGTGCAACATCCGTAGGGTGTGACTTCTCTCCTTTCTTGGCAGCTCCCTCATCCAGGGTACTACAAATTGAATTTTGATGGAGCCTCGCGAGGTAACCCTGGTTTGGCTAGCCTCGGAGGTGTCATTCGCAATGACAAAGGGGATATTGTGTACATCTACAGCTGCCCTCTTGGTGAAGCCACCAACAATGAGGTGAAATTTGCAGCACTGGAGCAGGGTCTGCAAATTCTTATCAGGTTAAGGATGGGGAACGCCATAGTGGAAGGGGATTCGATGCTAGCCATTAATGTAGCACAAAGACTGCAAAATGGGTCTCAACCTGGGAAGATCATTAAGCATTGGCGTCTCTCCATGGTCACCACGCTCATCGCCAAACATCTTTCCACTCTCGATGGAGTCATTTTCCAGGTAGTCCGACGCACGACGAATGTTGTGGCAGATGTACTAGCAAACCATGCGGTTGACCACCCAAACGATGCACTTGACACCTGTTGGAAGAATGTCACATGTGACAGCTTATGTGAGAAATGCCTTCAAATCTCGAGGAGATATCTCAAAGGTATGTCAAGGGAGGAGGACGGTTTACAAGAAATCGATCATCAATGAATAATGCGGTTTGTTCGCAAGGCTTATTCGCTCATCCTAAATGCTGGACGGTGGCACCTTTGGCGTCTGTCCCATGTCTCATGCTGGAGAAAGTGGTTAATCAATCCTACTAGCAGAGGCCAGTACTATGAAGTTAATGTGTGGTACAAGTGGCCTCTCCTAATTAGGAAAAACCATGGCAACCAGAATGCCTGCATCGGCTTGCGGTCCAGGCTGTCAGGCATTTGGAAAAGACAACAGTTTTATTTCAGATTAATGCCCCCTACACCGACCGTCTCTATATTAATACATGACCAATCAGGGATAATTTCACCCCTGCCGATTTTCTTGATCTCCCAATGCTTAGCCCCATTGTGTGTGCTTCGTGTTTCGCTGTTTGTAAGAAGAGTATTCACGACCGGGATCAAACCATGGCCGAGCGCAACCTCTGCAGCTCCAAAGCAGCCCGTGAGCTGCAGAAAGCCAGGCAGGGTTATGATGCCTTAGTCTCCAAGAAAGGGAAGCAGAGTATTGAGGCTCTTCAAATCGAAGTGGAAAAGGCTTCTGAAAATATGGACAAAAAAGTCATTAGTGAAGAGGTTGACTAGATCTCTGACCTGGGCACACTTACGACCAGAGCTACCCAATTCCATAAGGCACAAAAGTATGGCATGACAGATGAAAACTATGCTTGCCAAAGCTATGCGTATACAGGGCATGACCCTCAAGGATGCCTACCAGGCGAACTCCCTTACCTCCGCCAAAAATTCTGCATGTCTTGACAGCCTGGAGATCTCTCTCAAGCCCCTCACTGAAGAACTCAGAATGCAGGCCAAGTGGTTGGAGGGCTTCATAAGGCTCTTTGAGCTCTACCTGCGACATGTCCTGAACGTCTTGATCGAGATCCCTGATGATGACAACAAATCAACAGTCATTAGGCGCTTCAAGCCCCGCAACGTCCCCAAGAGCGATAATGGTGTTGGTCCCAGTATTGCTGGAACATCTAGTGCAGCGAAAACTAACCAATGAGGTTTCCAGACGGGCTTTCTCCTAGTCTTTGGCAGGTTCTTGCCGGTCTTTTGTCTCGTTTGTTATGTTGGGCCTCTTTTATATGCATGGTCTCTACGAGCCTACGTGGGCTTTTTCGTCGACTTATGTGTTTGTCTATCTCGCTCTGTCTAGCAGCCCTGTGTGGCAGGCCGTCTTCTTTTTCACTCTCTCTTTTAGACAGAACTTGTTAGCTGTAGTTGGCACTCAGTCTGTTTTGAGCCACTACTTGATTGATCTCTATAGCTATTTGCATGAATCCTTGGCAAGATGGTCCTCTATTTGGCCAGCTTGCGGTTCCTCATGCTCTTCCAGAACAGGAAGGCCTCTTTTTGTAACCATTTGTACCATATTTGTTAACTAATACAACTGTTGATTTACAAAAAAAAAAACATGAGGCTTCGCAAATTTTTTTCCAACTCCTACTATAATGATGACATCAAGAGGCAAAGTCTTTGCTAAATCATTGAGGAATACATAAAGATGTAATCTTGTAGGATACAAACAATATTAAAAACATTTTACATATAAATTTTAAGAGAATTCATGGTGCAATCAAAAGTTAGAAAATAAAAAGCCCACAGGGGCATGGTCTAGTGTCCAACGGACGTATTGTTAAGGCGTTCGTGCTGTTAAGAAGGTCACGAGTTCGAGCCTCGTCTTATCCGGGTACCGTTCTTGTAGGTTGGGCGGTCCCTGTGACGTTATAGTGGTATCCGGGGGGGTTTGACCCTGCACCTCGCGTGTGAAAGCTGTCTGATGTTGCCGATTCCTCTGACTTACAGGAAAAAAGAAAAAAAGAAAAAAAAAGACAAAAAAAAGAAAAAGAAAAAAAAGTTAGAAATTAAAAGGAAGTTCATATATTACAATGAGATGACTAACCCTAATCTAAAATATCAAAAGTATCTTTTTTATTTAACTAGCATAAATAAGAAAATCAACATTATTTAGAATTATTTAGGTAATAATCACATGCAAAAGAATTCTTTTGCATGTAATTATTACCTAATAATTCTAATCACATGCAAAAGATTTATTTTGCATGTGATTATTACTTAAAGAATTCTAAATATTTATGATGGATCACAAAAGCCTAAATTTTGAAAATCAACATTGTTAAATAGGAACCAAAGTCATAAATTATATAGCCAAAATAAACTTTTGACAATTCCCAAAAACACTATAAAATACAAGAATTTGTTTATAATGCTAAGAGAGTTGAAAAAAAAAACCAACTTTCTTAAACTAGCACTTAGCATTAATGTTAACCATCTTAATGCCAATGACATAAGATGCTTCACCCATATCCTTCATATCGAAATTATTAGAGAGGAATTGTTTTACCTCATGTAGCAAACCCTTATCATTGGTTACTAGCAAAATGTCATCCACATATAAAACAAGAAAACAGATTTTACTCCCACGGACTTTAAGGTATATACATTCATCCATAATGTTTTCTACAAAACCGAAAGAAGAAATTACATTATGAAATTTCAAATACCATTGGCGGGATTCTTGTTTTAATTTGTATAATGACTTCTTGAGCTTGCAAACCAAATGCTTACCATCACTAGAGGAGAATCCTTCAGGTTGTTTCATGTAAACCTCCTCCTCTAGATCTCCATTGATAAATGTCGTTTTCACATCCATTTGGTGCAACTCCAAGTCAAAATGAGCTACTAATGCCATAATAACGCGCAAGGAATCTTTCCTAGATACAGGAGAGAAAGTATCCTTGTAATCGATTCCTTCTTTCCGAGTGAATCCCTTTGCAACGAGTCTTGCCTTGTATCTCTCAATGTTGCCCAATGAGTCTTTCTTTGTCTCAAAGACCCATTTACATCCAATGGATTTTTCACCATTAGGAAACTCAACAAGATCCCAGACTTCGTTACTCTTCATAGAATTCATCTCTTCCTTCATGGCATCATACCATAATTCTGATTCTTTGCAACTCATGGCTTGTGAAAAATACTCAGGATCATTTTCAGCTCCAATGTCGTAGTCAGATTCTTGCAGACACACAACATAATCATCAGGAATTGCTGATCTCTTTGGTATAGTAGATCTTCTTAATGTTGTCCCACCATCTTCCTGAGAAGTACGTGGTTCAACTCGTTGTCCAAAAATTCTTGGCAATTCTTGAACTATCTGATCTACTGGAATGTCGTCAGCATCTTGTGGAACTTCAACAATTGGTTGTTCAACACCAGTTTGTACTTGAGGGGTGCTGTGAATAATAACCAATATTTCACTTGAGGTGGAAGGTTGAGATTCTAAATGATCCTTCTCAGAAACTATGTTCCTGGTTTGATCGCTCCCACTGATCAAGTCATTTTCAAGAAACTTTGCATTTCTTGACTCCACAATCCTAGTGTTGTTAGATGGACATTAAAATCTATAACCTTTAGACCTTTTAGCATATCCAATGAAATACCCACTAATGGTCCTTGGGTCCAGCTTCTTCTCTTGTGGATTATATATTCTCACTTCAGACAGGCATCCCCAAATGCGCATATGTTTCAAACTCGGTTTCCAACCTTTCCATAATTCAAATGGTGTTTTAGGAACAACCTTGGTTGGAACTCAGTTTAATATATACACTATCGTCTTAAGTGCTTCAGTCCACAAGGATTTAGGAAGATTGGAGCTGCTAAGCATACTCCGCACCATGTCCAATAATGTTCGGTTTCTTCTTTCTGCTACACCATTCTAGTCGGGTGAACCAGGCATGGTGTATTGGGAAAAAATCCCATGCTCTTGAAGAAATTTTGCGAATGGCCTAGGTGCTTGTCCATCTTCTGTGTATCTACCATAATATTCTCCACCTCTATCTGATCTCACGATCTTATTTTGCTTGCCACATTGTTTCTCTACTTCAGCCTTAAAAATCTTAAAGGCATCTAATGCTTCGCTCTTTTTATGAAGCATGTAGAGATACATATATCGTGAGTAATCATCTATAAAAGAGATGAAGTATCTCTGACCATGTGAATCCATGTCTGGACTACATATATCAGTATGTATGATCTCTAATATGTTTGAACTTCTATTGGCACCTTTCTTTGAATTTTTGGTCTGCTTTCCCTTTATGCAATCCACACAAGTCTCAAAATCAGTAAAATCCAGAGTATCAAGTACCCCTTCATTTACCAATCTTTTAATTCTTTCTATGGAGATATGACCTAGTCTCCGGTGCCATAATTTAGAGGAATTTTCATTAATAACACATCTTTTAGTGCCAATGTGAACATGCATTGAATCATAAGTGACATTGTTTTGTAAATTAATGCAGTAAAGACCATTAGACAAAATACCATTCCCAACACAATCAGATTTATAAAATAAACTGAAGGATGTTTATGAAAAGTTAAAGGAATATCCAAAAGGTACAAGCCTTGAAACTAAAATCAAGTTTCTAGAAAAACTTGGTACATAAAAGGTCTTTTCTAATTCTAAAACAAAGCCACTACTTAAAGTTAAATAGCATGTTCCTATAGCCTCCACATGCGAGCCCATCTTGTTTTCTGATAAGATTCTTTGCTCACTTCCCACTGGCTTCCTTAGGTTTTGCAAACCCTGCAAGGAATTCGAAATGTGAATTGTTGATCTAGAATCAATCCACCAAGTGTTAATATTGACATTAGCCATATTAGATTCATAACAAACAAACGAGATTGGATTACCTTTGTTTGCAAGCCATTTCTGAAATTTGGCGCATTCCTTCTTCATGTGTCCCTTATTTTTATAGAAGAAACACTTGGAATCCTTCTTGATATTGGCTTGGGGAGGTATTTTACCTTTCCCTTTCCGATTGGCTTGAGATTTGCCCTTTTCTCGCGTTGCTAGCATTGCACTTTCTCCCATTTCCATCACCCGTCTCTCTTCCTCTTGAACACACATGGTCATAAGTTCATTAATTGACCATTTATCCTTATGTGTGCTGTATGAGATTTTGAAGGGTCCATATTGGTGTGGAAGGGTGTTCAAGATGTAGTGCACTAGGAAAGACTCTGATATTTCAACCTCGAGTTTCTTCAATTGAGCCACTATGTCCCTTATTTGCATGATGTGCTCGCGCACACCTTTTACACTGGTGAGCCTTAAGGATGAGAACTTCACAATTAGGGTGTTTGCTAGTAACTTTTTTGAAGTGATGAATTGATCATCAATGGCTTTCATCAAGTCTCGGACCTTTTCATGCTGTTCAACGAAACCACGAATACCAGTTGAAATTTTAGTCTTAATGAACATCACGCTTAAACGATTATATCGTTCCCATCGTTCATAAAGCATGATGTCCACTGCAGTGCTGGTATTATTGAGTGTTGGTGGTTCGTCTTTCCTAATAGCATAGTCTATGTCCATCCACCCCAAATGAAGGAGAACTCTCTCCTTCCAGACCTTATAGTTATCTCCCTTAAGTTTAGGGATATTAGTACGAATTTCAGAGAAATTTGCAGGTTGTACAACTGCATAAAATTAAAAAATCACATGCTTACGTTAAAATTGAGGCATAAATAAAATTTCATGCTTTACCAATGTAAATCATGCTTTTAAAAATTGAATCTAATGACATAAAAATTGTTCGTGGACTAAATTTTTAATTCAAGCAGATTTAATTAATCTTTATAACTTTATGATAAAACTTATTTATTCATAACTCCTGTGGGTAAGTTATGAATATTTTATCCTAATTAATTACTTAAATATAATAAAAATTCCTGTGGGATAAAATTTATTATATTTAATATAATTAATTACAATTAATGTCTAAATATTCATTATGTGATCCTAATCAATCATAATATATAATTTTATTTAATTAGAGATGCTGTGGCTATTCTCTAATCAATTAAAAATTATATAGATCACTAGACATTATTTCTTATAAAAATTAACAAGATATAAGAATAATGATAATTTGCATAAATAAAACTCCAATATTTATGCATAACAATTATCCAAATTGCATATACTTAAACTAAATATTATAAGCATAAAAATTAAACAAAAATTAGACATATTTCTAAATATATGCTTTAATGTAGAAAATCCTAAAAAATATGACATTTACCCAATCATATTTATAAATCGCCAAGGCAGAGATGTAAATGGCTCTGATACCAATTGTAATCAATTTTAACGATTCTAAAATGCGAAATATAAAACTTTAAAAGAATCAAAAAGTAAAAGCTTTAAAAATGCCCAGTAAAAACATACCTCCAACCATTGATGGTAAATCTGCTAGAAGCAAAAAATCCCTCCACGCGACCAAAGAAAAACTGGTTTGGCGAATCGAATTTATGGTTGAAAAATAAGGAAATTAAAAGTAACTGTAGGTTACCTGCAACATTCAAAATTCTCACTATATGTGGCTGGATTCGAGCCTAGGTCTCCATGGCCACAATGTGGAAGTCTTACCACTGTAAATCTAAATTGAAAGCTGCGAGGCTTTGATAAATCCCACGTATAAACCAAAAGCCAAATCATGTATTTGCTAAACACTAACATTCACGTGTTAGATATATGTGCAAAGGTTCGTGGATATAAACTATGCCAAAATTTTCATGGGGAAACATACACCATAGTCCACATAAATAATTATATAGTCCGTTATGATATATATATCATATATAAACGCCTTCAATCCAATACCAAAAACTCTAACTAGCTTCTGTTCATGCCACTGACTATGCTATAGAAAACACATGTGAAAATAATCTAGCACAACAGGTAATAAAAAAGAAACAGAAAATCTGAAGGCACTTCCAAGCTCTGCTCACTCATAGCTTGATGGTGTGAAAACTGAAGGGGTTTGAGATAGTGAGCTTGGGGACCAAACATAAGAGTTTATAGCCAAGCTTCCATCAAGCTTCTGTTGGCTATGTGTCAAATGTTCCACTGATCATGGTAGAGAACTGCAGTGGGAGTAATGGACCACTTCAGAAGCTCCCAACAAGAAATTAATTTACTGCAGTTAATTTCCATAATTTCAGGAAATAACTGCAGTTGGTTTCCATAGTCTAAGGAAATGACTGTAGTAGTTCCAGAAATCAAGGGAGTAGTTCCTGAAATCAAGCAGTGGGAGAGGGAGCGTAACATATCTTCCACCCCCTGCCTTTTGCTGCCCTCAAACCTCTGAGTCCTATGATGCCTGTGAGACCCAAGCCCAGGAGAACCATATTGGGGCCAAGAGCGCAGGTTAACAAGTTTTGGATAGATGGGAGAGATGCAAGTGCCTCAACCTCCTCTACGAGTAGGACGGTTGCTGAAGGTGATGGCAATACTGGAAAGGGCGCGGCATATGAAAGTTTGGCAGTGATGCTCGCGAGTGGTGGCACTCCCTTCGGTAGCAAAATGGATAGCAAAGAAAGTCTAGACAGTCTGCATGGTGAGCGGGTGGTTGGTTATGTCGCCGAACCTAAGGACTCCGAGTGTACTCCCTCTAGCCCCTATGCCTATTGGATTCTGGGGGAATTACGTCCCTAATTGTTATGCTTTCTAATATTTGTTTGTCAATTTTGCAGGACCTCAAGTCTGTCTTTTTTTCTGTTAAACAGGACTGTATATCTGTTTGTCTGGTTTCTAGTTATGCTTTTGAACATGCTGCGACTAGTGGATTGGTTTCCCTTTATTAAGCAACCCACTAACACTAATCAAACTCTAATTTTAAATACGTCAGAAATTGACCATCATCAATTCCTCTAAATGCTATTGTTAATAAAATAGTTAAAACTTTACAAAAACAAAATAAAAACAAAATAAAATAAAATAAAATAAAATAATAATTTAATTAATAATGTTTAAAACTGTACCAGTAAAACGACAACTAAAAATCCAATTTAACCAACCAAAAATACAACAAAATAAACAAGTACTCAGTACTGCACTAAAGGGAAAGAGTAGGTAACCTTTCTCTTCAAACACCTTGTGACTCCTGCATATATTATTTTACATAAAAATATTATTTCGATTAAATTGAATAATAAAAGGTGCCCCACTCTGCGTAAGGTAGAGTACAAAAGCAGTAACGGATATACACTTACCATTATATTCAATGCAAGGCATAATCGAGTCATAAATATTATTTTTAAATCCCTCTTTAAAATATTATATTATTTAATCAATAACTAAAATATTATATTTTCGTATACCTTTAGCACCAAATACACAAATTATCCATATACAATGTTGGGGCTAGCTAATAACTAAAGTTTTTGAGTGTCCTCTCGATATTATTGTTCTTCTTTCTCGAGTATAATAGTGAAGCTTAATTAATCTTTTGCTTCGTTGGACTCAACTTTTTTTCTAAAGCAAAGTCTAGAATAATAAAGTTAAAATATTATCATAGGATTCGATTGGGGAGGAAGTATTAACTATTCATTTTGTTATGAATTTAAGATTCTAATGCCACTTTCATAATATATATATATATATATTAATTCAAAGATAGTATATAAGTAAAGTGAAGGAACAAACACAAAATCCAAATCGTATTGGCTACATTGTATACCACATGAATCATATTATTAATCATTATGGTTTATTATTTGTAATGGCATGAATCATATTATTAATCATATGGATTATTATTTGTAATGGACAAAGATGGGCCTCATTCTTTGAAACATGAGGTCATGTTGTATAAGGAATCTACATAGTCATATGATTTTTTTATTATAAATCAACAGTGTTAGCCATATATACACACAGTTTTGAAGCAAAAGTAGTATTTCAAACATGAGGTCATGTTGTATAAGGAATCTACATAGTCATATGATTCTTTTATTAAATATCAACATTATTAGCCTTATATACACAATTTTCAAGCAAAAGTAGTATTTTACATTCACATAAGAAAATTTAACAAAATTTAACAAGGTAACTTTAAAAATGATAGTGCTAAGTTACTTCCATTTTAAATTGGTATTGCTAGGCTAATACTAAATGCATTTTCGCTGCAAAAGGAAAAGTCCTTGAGTTAAACTTTCAAAAAGGCTTGGCTAAACATTCAAAAAGGCTTGATCTTTGACCATCATAATTGCACCTACCTCAACCTTACCTTTTTGAAATGGTCATATTTGCACCTACCGCAACCTTACCTTTTTCCACCACCTAAGAGCTTCTAATTCTTATGATATCCTTGCATCACCTTCTTATTAGTGATGAAAACTTTGGTTTATGGACAAGGTAAAGATTTAATGAAGATGTAGTTTATGCAAACACAATTACAAATATGGTTTGGTAAACTCTCGTGATATGTTTCAAGTTTTATTGAATTCCTTTTAATAATTTTCATCTACTTTTTTTAAAAATATAATTAGGTTTTAAATATTAATATACATTCTTTTTAAATATAATTAGGTTTTAAGTATTAATATACATTCTTTTTAAATATAATAGGCTTTAAATATTAATATTATTATTAATATAATTGTTTGATAAAAATCTTACTTATAATTTTTTTTGGGTTGGAATATCTTTTTTATTAGGTTGGAATATTTTTTTATAGATGAAAATATGGTTTAATCTTATTATCTTTATTCTTGGTGCTATATAGTTGGTTTTTTTATTACTATATAAAAAAGAATTTAGGGAGGTGAAGAATCTTAAAATTTAGTAGGTTGTAAAATATATGTTAAATATTTTATTGTGTTTAATGCCATTGCCTTATTTATGTCTAATGCTTGTGTTTACTTGTATGCTAATAAGTTATTACTGGAATAGTTGGGAACAATCAAAATTTCCTCTTATGAATTTTTCTTTCCAGAGTTTTGAGAATTTTGAAGATCACTCTCACGATTTATCTCCAACCATAGAGAAATCTCCACTTTCATTCCCAACTCTCTATGATAGACTATTCTACACACAATATCCATAATAGACACATTTTTTTCCCATGAAACCCTTACAAGAGAAAACTCATTTAAAGGTGAGACTACTCTACTCTCTTTTTCTCTGCTATGGGCATCTGCAATTACAAAGGAAGAGGTACTCTCTATGTAGTTACCCGAGAATTGTGGCTTATAAAGCTTATGTAGAACCTTAAATACCTTTGTTTTTCCTTTTAACTTGTCACTCTTAGTTTCCCTACACAACTATGAAACAAAATACAACATCATAGAATAGAATCCTTATTCCTCTTAGTGGCCCGATATTTAACATAGCTCGATAAATAATTATAGGTAAGGTTTAAATCCCTTAACCTTCAACTAGAGTTAGAAGTTTGAACCTTATAGATTCTTTTCCAAATTCCACACATGGCTATCCCCATATGTGTTTGGTATGTGTTTTATTCTTTCCACGACTAGTCACGTGCGGGGGGCGGGGGTAAGAGGGGGGGCGATAGCCCCCCCTGTCGGGGTTTGGGGCAGCACCCCAGCAAAATTTTTTTGGTCCTTAATTTCCGGTGGGTGGTCTGCGCCCATGGTTTTGTGCATGGTTTTGCACATGGTTTTTGGGTACGATGGTTTTCGGCCCCTGGTATTTTTGTAGATTCGGTCAAGGGAACTATGGTTATGTTCTAATCCAGGGTTAATGGATTAGGGTTTATGTATGCTTCAGCATGTATATATATGTGTTGTAACACTAAAAGGAATATAATGAAATATCAAGTTGGTCGTCCCGATTTGGGATCCAGGGGAAAATCTCTATGTTTATCTGTTTTATGTTTTATGCTCTCACTATTGTTTATTTTCTATTATAAGATTTGTGTGTAGATAATTTTTGTTCAGGGTTAAAACCTACATATGGTATCAGAGCTGTTTTGGCTTCAAGGGGACATCTTTGTTGCAGAGGGTTTTTTGCTCGAGCCTGAGGTAGACCCTGTTCAGTGGGAGATCTGCGGGATCGATTCTTGTGGTGAAAGAAGATGGTGAGCGGCGGAAAGATAGAGATCGAGAAATTTAATGGTCAGAGTTTTGAGTTGTGGAAGCTCAAGATGGAGGATCTGCTGGTGGATAAAGATCAGTGGATCGCGGTAGATCCAGGTACTAAACCAACGACAATGTTAGATGAAGACTGGAAGAAACTGGATCGGAAGGCTAAGAGCACAATACGGTTGTGTGTCTGAGATTCAGTATTGTTGAATGTATCTGGGGAAGCTACGACAAAGAATTTGTGGGAAAAACTTGGGACTTTGTACCAATATAAGTCTCTGGTGAATAAGTTGTTCCTGTGGAAAACGTTGTATAACCTGAGGATGAAGGATGGAGACTCAGTGACAGAGCATCTGAACGCCTTCAATATTGTGGGGTAAGTCAGCTATCATCTGTTGATATTAAAATCTCAAATGAAGATAAGTGCATCAGTTTGTTGTGTTCTCTACCAGATTCGTGGGACAGTCTGGTTATTGCAATAGGTAGCAATACAACTACCTTGAATTTTGATGACATTGTATCAGCCTTATTGTCAGAGGAAATGAGACGGAGAAATATGGAGGGCCAGAATGGAGATGCCTTATCTGTACGAAGAAGGTCCCAAAACAAAAACAAGAATAAGGTTTCGAGTGGGACATCCTAATCTAGAGGGAGATCTAAATCTCCTGGAAATTTTGTAAAGGTATGTTGGAAATGCGAAAAGGAAGGGCACTACAAAAGGAGCTGAGTCTAAAGCTCTGAGAAAGGGAAAGGGTCCCGTGATGCTCTTCTGTGACAATAACCACCTCGGATGAAGGTGGGGATGTGTTTTGCTTCTTCGTCAAATACACATGTAGATCATGAGTCATGGTTGATTGACTCGGGTGCATCCTCTTGCCTCCCCGCAGGGAGTGGTTAACGAAGTATGAGAAATATGATGGTGGTGATGCCTTCTGAGGATGATAAGAAGGCCGAGAAGCATTCGGACGTGGAAAGGTCGAGCTGAAGTTGCAAGGTGGAAGGATTAGAGACACTTCCACCGAATATGCATATTCTGCATTGTGAAATCAGATTTTTGTAAATAAGATGGATGATGCAGGTGTAAAAACAATGTTCGAGAAAGATGCCCGTAAGATGGTTCGGGGAGCATTGGTATTAATGCGGGGAGTTTGGACTGGAACTCTATACAAGCTACAAGGTAGCACTATTATTGATGGGTGTAACAGTTTTGTGGTTCCTGAAAGTGGAGCGGAAAGCCTAGCTATCTCTGGAGAAAAGACCATGCTATGGCATCAAAGACTTGGACATATTGGAGAGAAGAGCCTTCAGATACTGCATAGAAATAGTATGGTAGAAGGTATGTATAATTTCTCTTTGGATTTCAATTTCTGTATGGAAAGCAGAATCAGATGAGTTTTCCTTATGGTGCTAAGAGGGCGAACAAGATATTAGAACTTGTGCATAGTGATGTGTTTGGCCCTGTGTCAATTCCATCACTGGGAAAGTCTGTGTACTATGTTTCATTCATAGATGACTTCTCAAGAAATACATGGATATATTTCTTGAGAAAGAAATCTGAAGTATTTGATAGCTTTAAAGAATTTAAGGCTCTGCTGGAAAACCAGATAGAGAAGAAGATAAAGGCGCTGAGGACAGATAATGGTGGGGAGTTCTGCAAGAAAGAATTTGAAGAGTTCTGTAAGAAGTGTGGTATAGCGCGGCAGATGACTACTCCATACACCCCTCAGGAAAATGGAGTTACAGAAATAATGAACATAACACTGATGGAAAAGGCAAGAAGCATGCTCAGTGGTACCGGGTTAGACAAGAATTATGGGCAGAGGCAGTGGAGACTGCATGTTATCTGGTTAACAGATTACCTTCATTAGTGTTGGAGGATAAGACTCCACATGAGGTATGGATTGGTAAGAAACCCTCTCTTTCACATTTAAGGGTATTTGGATGTGATGCATATGTACATGTTCAAAAGTAGAAAAGGACCAAGTTGGATAATAAATCTGAAAGGTGCATCTTTATTGGGTATAAGGATGGTTTAAAAGGTTACAAGCTTTGGAACTCAGAAACAAGGAGGGTTTTGTACATCCGAGATGTGGTGTTTAGAGAGGTGAAAAATGTTGTTAAACATGAATTCATACCAAAGGAACCTGAGAAGATAGAGTTTGAGCTAAAGGAGTATGAATCAGACTCTACAACAAAAGAATATTCAAAATAGGAAGAGCCACAAACTCCAGCTATGAGAAGATCAGTTCGGGAAAGAAGGCAACTAGAAAGGTATAGTCCATCTGCTTTCTGTTCAGGTTTTGCTTAACTATAACTGATGATGATCCCAGAACTGTCAGGGAGGCAGTAGATTCAGAGGATGGAAAACTCTGGAAAGAGGCCATGGTTGATGAAATGGCATCCTTGCACAAAAATGAGGCATGGGATTTGGTGGAGTTGCCGGCTGGAAGGAAGCCCATCGGGATCAAATGGGTGTTTAAGAAGAAGATGAATGTAGAAGGAAAGGAGGAGAAATACAAATCTCAGTTGGTAGAAAAAGGTTATTCCCAAGTGCCGGGAATTGATTTTGGTGATATTTTTCTCCTGTTGCCCAAGTTACTTCTATCAAATTACTTTTATCTATTGTTGCTGCATTTGATTTTAAGATAGAACAGATGGATGTGAAGACAACATTTCTTCATGAGGATCTAGAAGATAAAATCTACATGAAAAAACCTAAAGGCTTTATGGTGAAGGGGAAGAAATAACTGGTATGCAGGTTAAAGAAGTCTCTATATGAGTTAAAAAAATCACCAAGGATGTGGTATCAGAAATTTGATACCTATATATGGGGACTTCGCTTCACCAGAAGCAAGGAGGATCACTGTGCTTATTTTAAATTAATTGGTGACCGTGTTATTTATTTGGTCTTGTATGTGGATGATAAGTTTTTGATTGGAAATGACAAAGAAATTATCCAAGATTTGAAGACCCAACTGTTCTCCAAATTCGACATGAAGGATCTTGGTGCTATTTTTTGGGCATGGAAATTAAGAGGGTGGAAAGAGCTCTGGTTAAACTAGAGGAAGAATGTGTAAATATATTGCAGAGGTTCAATATGCGGGATAGTAAATCGGTAAATGCTCCTATTCCTGTAGGTGTAAGATTTCTACAGAGCAGTGTCCCAAGACACAAGAAGAAGAGGAGAATATGTCTCGTGTTCCATATGAAAGTGCAGTGGGTAGCCTAATGTATGCAATGGTCTGTACTAAACTAGACATTACACATGTAGTGGGAGTACTGAGCAGGTTTATGTCAAACCCAGGGAAGGAGCATTGGACAGTAGTGAAGCGGGTTTTCAGATATTTATGTGGCACTAGTGATTATGGCCTGCCATGGAAGACTAGGATTGGAAAGAATGTTGGAAATTCATGGTTTTGTTGATGTAGATTGGACTTGAGATCTAGACCAAAGAAGATCTACAAGTGGGTATGTGTTTAACCTATTTGGAGGTGCAGTCAGTTGGATGAGTAAAAGACAGTTTGTAGTGGCTCTTTCAACTACAGAGGCAGAATACATGGCAGCCACTCATGAAAGCAAGGAAGTAGTTTGGTTGCAAAGATTGTGTTCAAGTATGGGGTTGGTGCAACAAGCTATAAGGATAGAATGTGATAGCCAAAGTGAAATTTTATTGGCTAAGAACCTTGCTTATCATTCAAAGACAAAGCACATTGATTTTCAATATCAGTTTGTAAGATATATGGTTGAAGCTAGAAGGGTGTTTCTGGTAAAGGTGGACACTTTGAAGAATGTTGCAGATGTATTGACAAAGTATGTGAGCACTCATAAGTTCTCTTGGTGTAGAGAAACAATCGGTGTTGAAAATTTGGGCTAATGACTCAGCTCTCCTGTGGCCCCCTGTGGAAAGAAAACAACAAGTGGGAGAATGTTGGGTATGTGTTGTCGTTCTTTCCACGACTAGTCACTCACGGGGGGGTGGTAGCCCCCGCTGCAGGTGCAACGCGGGGTGCGGGGGGGGGGTCACAGGGGGGGCGGTAGCCCCCCCTGTCGGGGTCCAGGGCAGCGCCCCGGTAAAAAATTTTTGGTCCTTAATTTCCGGTGGGCGGTCCGCGCCCATGGTTTTGTGCAAGGTTTTGCACATGGTTTTGGGGTACGATGGTTTTCGGCCCCTGGTATTTTTGTAGATTTGGTCAAGGGAACTACGGTTATGTCCTAATCCAAGGTTAATGGATTAGGGTTTATGTATGCTTCGGCATGTATATATATGTGTTGTAACACTAAAAGGAATATAATGAAATATCAAGTTGGTCATCCCGATTTGGGATCCAGGGGAAAATCTTTGTGTTTATCTGTTTTATGTTTTATGCTCTCACTATTGTTTATTTTTTGTTATAAGATTCATGTGTAGATAATTTCTGTTCAGGGCTAAAACCTACAATATGCATGAGAAATGGGGGCTGACGTGGCATCGATTCATACCATAGTGGTCAAGATGGTAGCTCAACTAGTAGGAGGCATAAATTTTGCATACAAACTCCATTTGATGCGATTATTGAATCGTTGGAATGGTATTTAAGTTTATATTAACATCCCATGGTCCACACTAAATCAAGAAATTTGTTACCATCGAAAATTCTGTTTGACGCCTCAAAATGACGTTGAAAGGTTTTAGACCCCATCTCCAACTAGGACTTGTTGTTAAAATGACCTCGCAAGTTGATTCCTCCAATATTTTCCACTCTTAAGGCATTAGATAGATGAAAAATAATATAACAATAAAATTTGGATTAGCAGTAATTGTAGAATGAAAGATTCTCATAATTAATAAATAAATAAATAAATAAATAAATAATTCAACAATGAGATGAAAAAGTACTCTCATGCTACCAATATAAGCAATCAACAATCCAATCTCTAATAGACTAAGGGAATGCTCTCACTTGGTCCTATTTCTTCACACACACACACACACATGGATTGATGCATCTATGAATGAAAACTACAACGTATCACAAGTAGATTCCATGATATGGAGGAAAAATCTAAATCAGTTTATTATCAATAAATCATGCCATTGCAATAAAGTGAAGCTAACATAACAAATTTTTTTAACCATGAAATTGAAATAGATTAGATTTCCTTTGTTATGCATATTAGAGTACTTCATAACACTTAGAGAACAAATCATGGAAACATAGAATTTTCTAGTGTGGAGACCCCCCTGCATTTCTAACATACCTTGTTCCATCACACATGCCAATTTTGAAGTGATCGTAGTGATTCACTTCATGAGAACATCATCAAAATATAAAATAATCCCATCTATATATATTAAATAATACTTATTCATTATTTGGATATATATGAGAATGATGATTGATTAAATACAATGGGCGTATATAAATACATGTAAGGTTTGATAAGTCACGTCCTTTATTAAAATGTATCATTAAATAAAACATACTAAATGATAAATATTGGTATTTTATGACTATTTTGTGAAACATAAATTATCATACATTGTTACATAGTGGTAATATACTTTAGGTGTATTATAAGTCTTTCCCCCTTAAATATTCTTTGTTCTCAAAGCATAGGAAAGGGGATACTTATTTTGATAGAATGAATAATAAAAAGATTTCATTGTAACATAGAATTATAAGTGTGTGTGTGTGTGTGTGTGTGTGTGTATGAGTATGAGAGAGATAGCACTTTACTTTTTTGGCAATATGGAATCTATTGATTGACTTGATACCTTTTTATATGCATTTTAAAATCACTTGTAAACTTCTTTTTTTTATTACCATTTCTTAACATGTACATGGAAATTCACTATTGTTAGGCCATTTATAAAATTATTTTATTTTAGATCATTTATTATTTTGGGAATAAATAATGGGCCATAAGCCTGGTAGTTAGTTCAAAATCATTTTTTCTCTCTTTCTCTCCCTTTTCATTTTAAACACCACTAGGAAAATAAATTTGACCACATGTCAATAAATTAAAACCAATTTCATGAAGAGTGGGCCATATAACTATGAATTTTACCACTAGAACAAAATTAAAAATTGACTGCAAGTCAACAAAACATATGCAAGTTAGTGGGTCACTTCATGTGAACATCATGAATGCATAAAGTAATCAAATATATCCATGTTATATACTATTTATTTATTATATTAATATGGATTGGATCATCATACTATTTTTTCATCTATCTTGGTACTTTATGGGTGGAAAAGGTTAAAGGAATCAACAAGCAAGGCCATTATAATGGTAGGTCTCAATTTGGAAATTTGAGGTCATAAATATTTTGAAATGTTTCGTGGAAATTTTGACACATCAAATAAATTTTTTTCCCAAAAACATTTATATGATCAAGAAAAAAAATTCTACACATTGAGAATTTTCCAATGATGTAAGGGTAATCTCAATTGGAGATCATATGTGAAAGTTACAACTCCCATAAGTTGACCTACCTCGCTGACCACCATGGTATGAGTGGATTCCATGTCCACGCCCACTACTCACAAATGTGGGGCTATTCAAATGATTACTTTCAAGAATATTTTAGAAGGTCCACAACCTTATCACAGTGAAGGTTAAGGAATTTAAACCCTAACCTTAGATGGGTATTGGGCTATATTAAATACTAGGCCACTAGGAGGATAAGGTATTGCATTATTTTACATTGTACTTGTTCAATAGTTGAGAAAAACATTTGGGAGTAGTATTTTTAGAGCATAGTAGAGGTGGAGGAGGATTTTGTAGCAACCTTCAAGTCACAATGTCAAATGTAACTCCATAAGAGTTCCCATTCCTTCATGAGTGCATTTTATAATTGAAGTAGTGAGAGAAGAGGATATGCCTCACCTTATAGTTAGGTTTTCTCACATATCAAGTTTCTTTGGTTAAATATTGTGTTCATTTGTTTGGATGGTGTTTTTATGTGACTCTTCTTTTAATTTCTTATTTAGGTTATTTCATAAATTTGAACAAAGCTAGTAATTAACTAATCTAGAATTTAAGGAAATAAATATGTACAATATAAGATTTCATAATATTATAATATCTATTGTTGCAAATTTTTTTAGTGTATTATTGATGGAAATTTGTAGAGCATATTGATACCATAGTGCATTTTTCTTTAGAGTGTTGGTGGGAAATTAAAGGATACATGAATTTCCTTAAGAAAAATGTTACAAAAACCTAGTCACGGTTGATAAGTCTTTTCATAGTGAACCCTTAAGATCCAAAATAAGAGATACTTTTGAGGATGTAAGGGCAAGTTTCTAGCGTCTCTCATAATATAGCCCTCCTCGTAGTAGCTCTAGCGAGCAAGCTCAGACCATTCACGATTCGAGTTGTACAAGGAATGAAATGAAAGGAAGGAAAGGAAATGAAACATAGAAACATATACATATAAAAATAAGCATAGTAATATGGTGAAAAACCAATTTCTACTAATAAATGAAATAACAAAATAATGTAGAACTCAAACTAGCTAGAATGGTGGTATCTATCTTTGAAGAGAGGGATCTATGATGGATAGAAGCATTCATGAAAAATATTATAAGAGGAAAAAAGAATGACCTTTTAACATAATGAAGTAACTCTATAGATCCAAAACCATAACCCTAAATGATGAAGCACCAAAAGTTTTTTAGGTGTCAAGGTGGTTAACTGGTACATCAACTTCCCGTGGGAGCAAATTTTTTATACAATACCTTTTTATGGTGCACAATAGCTTGCTCAAAAAACTATCCAAGGACTAAAAATTTCAACTATGGCCACAGTATGCCATGGAAAACCTTGGCTACTTGAATTCCCAAAATCCATTTTTTATGGCCTTAAAATGGCCCTAAAATTTTGGGACCCAAAAAGCCATAAAAAAATTTATAAGAAGATAGAGAAATGTTGAGTCAGTGAAACTGGTACGTGTCTTGATATAGGTGTATATTGGTGGCCACCTGACTATTCCACTTGGACCCGCAACACTATTTCTTTTAGTTTCCTTAACTATAGCACAATCTACTATTTTTGGTATTTTTTTGGGTCCTGAACTTCTGTAGCTGTTTTGAGGCCCTAAACGATGTTTTGTTGGAAAATAGGAAAAACCATAGCCTAAAATAGGGGTTTGCAGTTGAAATTTGTAGTCCTCAGATAGAAATTTCTAATAAGGTGTCATTCGCGTCAAATGAAGATAGTATGCCAAAGTTACAACCCCGGGAAGTTGATGTACCAATTTATCCAACGGGGCCAACATAATTTTGGCACTTCATATCCTAAGATTAGGTTTTGGATGTTTATGGTTTCCAAGCCTCATTGTAGCATAGTTAAGAAGGCATGTAGCCGCCACATATCTTCTCAGAGATAATATTCCATCGCATGAACTTGTTTATTTCCATTTTTCATGTAACAATTTAAAGTACTTTATTATTAATGAATTAAACTTTTGTTTTCATTGTAGCTCTATGTTTCTATTTATTTATGTATTTCATTTCATTCTTGCATAAATCCAGATTAGTGATACCAAAGCAGTCTTCTCTTTATTTTTTTTTCTTTGCATGTCCCCAATGAGATCATGGTATAAGGAGTTGGGACTTAAATTGGCTGAACCCTTGTAAGACTGTCCCCACCGACACCGATGAATTTCCATGGGGAAAGAAAATAAATACAAGGGAAAAGGATATCCTATCAAACTGCTGCTCGAATAATCCCTCGAGCAGTAAAGGAACGAGATAATGGGAAACTTTTCCCAAATCCTTCGATGGATGCCAACATGCAATTCATATTCATCCAACAGTCACTTCAGAGGCACTATCTCCTTCAAGGTACAAGTTAACTTTGACATCCCTATATTTGAAAGGAAAATAGACACAATTATTTTAGATAAATGGTTAAATATACTAGAAGGATAATTTTCGATTCATGTTTTTTCTGATAAGGAAAAGATTATTTTTGCGCTCCTTAAAGCCACCCCCACGTCAAGTACTAGTGGTAAACATACTGTGAGTAGAAGGACGAGAGGGAACCCTCACTATTTTCAGTTTCACCCACTTGGAACTCCTTCCGAGATGTCGTCAAGAGACATTATTACCCTATTAGGAGCTATGAAGATAAGTACATAAAATGGGCCACACTATGGTAGGGAAGGGACCAAGATGTGCCAGAGTTCAAAAACATTTTTCATACCCTTCACACAAAGTTAGGTATCAAGGATTATGAGCATAATATTGTACTCAAGTTCCATGATTACTTACACAAATACATCTAGGATGAGATGGAGTTCTTCGACAATTCCTGGCTCGACGATGCATATTGATACGCTTTCAAGGTTGAGCATAAATTTAAACAAAAGAAGAAATACTTTGGATCTATGAATTCGAAGCAAGGAAAAGGTGCCCCCTGTTGGGGTTCCTATGTATTGGAAAGTTTGGCAATTCCAAAAGATAAGACAACATCAAAACCACTTGGGACCTCAGGATCTAGCCCTCCTAGGTCTAGAGAGGGATCTCTCTATAAAAGCAAAGATAGATATGTCTTTGAGGTTCAGTTTTAAGGTATTAGGCTAGTTATAGGCACAAGGGTTGTTGTTTTGTTTGTTTTTTTCGGTTGTTGGGAAACATGAAGGAAGGGTTCACTATAAGACAAATAAATGGGAAGAAAGGATTTTGGCAATGGGGAGATAATTCAGAGAATACTTGAGACCATTGGGCAATGGAGTCATCAAAGGGTTTACTTGCAATTCAGTATCTAAGGCTTTCAAATGGGATATTCATCTAAAACAGAGGATCTTTTTAAAGATGATAGTGGGATGAAATGATAAGGAATGAAGGTGAATAACAAGGAAACCTTCCGAGGTGGCTACCTAGGAGCTGATCTAGGGACAAGATATTCCTTAACTGTCTATGACCAAATTCCTAAAGAGGCTAACTCTTCAGACAAGGGAACACATTAAATATTTAACACAAAGGTGAAGCCTGAATATCAGAGAAAGGCTTTGGACTTTCACTGCTTTGACATTCAACTTAAGGGAACTTAGAAAGGTTTAACAGTTAGAAAATGACCCTAGTGAGACAGAATCAACTCTAATCTCCCAGTATCCCAATTCCTTCAATTAAAACCAGACAAGAACATCGAAGAACTGACTCTGGAATTCATACATCAGCACGCAGTGATAACCAACTACTATACTGGTTAAATTGCCTAGAATTAGTTCCTAGATTGCACAATAAGTAGAAAACATCAAAGATAAGAAGAGCAAGAAGAATTAGGGTACCATGCAAGGGCATATCCTAAACTAGTTTATTGATTCTTATCAGAGAAATGAAATATGATGAATTACAAAGGAAAATAGAGACAAACGTAGAAAACATCACCGCTGCTTTAAATCAGGATCCAAAGAAATTTGCTTTTCATATTAAAAAGCAACACCAGTAATATACAACATTGTCCAACATCTTGATATTTAGTCTGAAATCATCTCCTCAGCCCACTTTACAATCATGCACACAGAACTATATCTCAAGAGAAACAACTTACAATCCACGGTTATCCGAACAACAACCTTTATAATGTGTTTTTTCATGAGTTTTATAGTTGAAAGAGAGGCAAAGGAGGTAGATATAAATTTAAATGAAACATTAAAATAGAATTAGAAGAAGAGGGCTCGAGGCCCATTTTGTCTTAATATCTATGCATTGATCTTCAGTACTCTTTGGATGAAAGAGTGGTCTTCAACAGGATGATATTAACTCCAGGTATGTTCTTTGATGTACTTTTCAACTGTAGTACTTTGTAGTACTCTGGGACAAGAAACAAGGCAGATAAATGACTTCAGGTCTGCCATACTATGTAACAAATTCTCTAGCAACATTAGGACTTCTATCAGGGTGTAGATCTTCTCGGGAACATTGATGAAGAGTAAAAACATTATGGGAACTTTGTCCTTTCTCGGGAAAGAACCTTCTCCTGATGTGAAACACTGATAAGGATTGCTTCTGTGCTTTAGGCCTCATTAGGCCTTCTGTGTCATCTATAAGGTCTTCAATCTTGTACATTCGCCCTTTAAAAACTGAATTAAAGCTTAAAATATTCAATAATGGGCATTAAATCTCTTTAATTCTTCACTGATACTCTTTTCCGCTTCTGTGGTTGTCTTTGTCTGTGAATGCGCAGGTTTAATGGTGCTGGAGGTTTTCAACAGAGTTAATAATTCTGATTGGAATGAAACATGCGTTTAAAACCCCCTCAGGAGTCTTTCCCTGCGATCTCTGGCTCTAAAAATGATACTCTGTGCCACTGCACCACTCTGTCTGTGACTAATGAGACAAAGCACATCCGTAATCCTTTAACATCTGCAAAACCAATAAACTCATTAAGAAAATCCACGAGAGTGGAGGTTGGATGATGTGGAGGCCTGTGGAAAATGGAGGAGCAACAATGAAAACAGTAGCTGCGGGTGGAAAAATGGTGAAAATTGCTGTATAATGGTGGAGGAATGATCTGATGAAGGTCTGGTGGAGGAATGGCTGTGGACCATCTGATCAGATCTGGTGGTGGTGATCGATGGTTGTGATTTTTTGGGGGGTTGCCTTTAGAAGGTTAGGCAATAAAAATAGGCCTTTAGTGTAAAGCACTAAAGTTTTACCTTTGGGCGGATTACAAATAAAAATTCATAAAATGAATGAAATTGGGCGTGGTTAAATGGTGGGACTGGTATGGCGGAGGGCGATTGATTGTGGACTGTTGGATCTCAGGAGGAGATCAACAGTTGGGATCATCCAATGAAACTCTGTGAAAGGCCAATGGAAAAATATGAACGAATAATGCGATGGAATGAGGACCGTAGATCTATATAGATCAACGGTTGATACTGCATGGAAGAAATTTCGGAGGCAGAATGGGGGAAGTGGTTTCCAGGAGAAACAACTGTTTTCGTGTTGCAATGGAGTGGTTTTGAATTTTTCCCCAAATAACGTGATATCGCTTGCCGCCTGCCACGTGTCTTTTTAAAATCACCTTTATCACGTAAATTTGAAATGTTAACTCTCGGACACTAGAATCACGCGATATGCACCTCAGCTGTTGGATGTAGGGCCTAGATATCTGACGGTGCAGGATGGAGCGCGATATGGACAGTTGCGTGGTCGGTAAGGTGGGGATAGGTCAAAAGCGGGTTAGATCTCAGCCGTCAAATCTAAGGTATGGACGGTCAAGATTAAAAGAGGGAGCGGAAGGCAAAAGGGGTAAGTGAGTGAGCGGGAGAAATGAGAGCCATTAGATCTATAGAGATAAACAGTGGAGATCTAATCGCATCGGAGCAGGCAGGAGGTCAAAACTCCGAGGTCTAAACTTGTGATTTAGCGTGGACCGTCGGATCAGAAAGGAGATCGACGGTCGAGATTAGATCGTAGGGGAAACGATGGAATGCACATGAGCGGGGTGCGATCGAATCCTGGCTGTTGGTTCTTGTAGATTCAACGGATAGGATTGAATCGGAGGATCGTAATCGGCGGGGACAGAGGGGGCACATTAAGACTTTTGCGATTGTGATTGGAGTGGTGATGTAATGGCCGTTGGATTGTTTAAAAATCAATGGTGGAGAACACAATCGGAGGGTAACAAAAGAATGTTATGGGCGTGCGGCGAGATTTGCGCGGACCGTTAGATCTTCATAGATCGACGGTGGATATTGCACCCGCGACCAATAGAAAAAAACACTTTTGCATCGAAAATTTTCAGTTTACAAAGGAAAAACGGTCCTAACCAATCTTCTGATTACGATTAGCTCTGTGGGGCTTAGTGCTTGGTCTCAGCGCTGTGGAGTACTAAAAAGGTATGCTTTTGATCATTATTTCAGTGGCTTTTTAATAGAATTTGTGAACCTTTTTGTGTCATGAATTTGGGAATTAATAAGTAACCATAACAAAACATGTGAGAATCGATATACAAGACTTAGCCACTGATAATGGTTATTTTCTATACATGAAAAGGAGAAAACAAGGGATTGCCGTTCCAAAGGGAAAGACAAAGTCGAGATAACTGCTGTCTCTGTGGACGAGAACCGAACGCAAACAAAGAGAAACAGATCAAAGCAAATCGGCTCGGAAAAGAAGGAGAGGACACCAGCTCAGCGCAAAAGAAAAGACAGGATGAAGAGTTAACAGTTTGGCGAATCCCTCAGGATCTTCGATCCTGAGGGATCGCTGCTTTATTTACCTTGTCACTTGGACATCTCCGCCATCATTTTTATATAAAGAGACAGCACTGTTAGCTTGATAGGGATATATAGATATAGAGATGAAGGATACGTTTTATGTAATTTCCGTAAAACATCAGCTTTGATTATTAAGTTTCGTTGAGAACTGGTTCAATGTATCTTTGACCAATGCATTAATGAAAGTTTGGTGATCATTTCATCTCTGCGACTGGATTAACTTCAAGCGGTGTATCCTTGGAGGCTAAGGGCCCGGCCCCGAAGGACACTTGCTTCTGTACCATTACGGCTTTATTCCTGTGTGGTTTGTTTATCATTGTATTTGGTAATTTGGTATGTTTTATAAGTTCATATTACATGCTCTGTTAAAGATTGAATCATTGAAGTTTTTGCAGATAGAATCGTGTGTTGACTCCACATTAAGTTATTAATCCTTTCAAGAGTTCATTACATGTTCTCACTGTTATGTTACAGAGCTGTTATATTAACGTTCGTGTTGTGTGCGTTTCCGATTTATCAGCATTGTTCCTTAATTCATTAATCGTTGTTGCTGTTCCTTTAGTGTGATTCGTGGGATTTGTCTTTAGAGTGAAGAATGTTATTTGATTGCATAGAGAGTATTTGAGTTAATTGGTTATAGCCCGCGGGACTTAGTTATTCAATTGCTGTTCCATTTTAAACTTGCTGTTCCATTCCAGAATTGCTGTTCAATCCTTTATTCGCTTTGCTGTTCCATTTCCTTACAGTTGTTGGTTTGGTGTGAGAGATGATCTAAGGCTGTAGTGAGCAGTGGCAGTTATTGTATGGCTCCCAGGCTCGTGATCCATGCTCTAGTTTCCTTTCCATCAGTTTCCGAAGGGATGGGTTATCACTGCCAAACCCTTGACTGATAAACTGTTGAGTTTCTGAGTGTGTGGTTTATTCTTTGAAGTAATTTAGTTACAAGCAAGCATCCGTTTACTCTTGTATTTCTGAAGCACTGTACTACTAGCATTACTCTGACAAATGATAGCCTCGGATTGAGTCACTCTTTGTAATGACAAAACGCTTTCGGATTGACATATTAATGTGAGGTAATTAGAGGTGAAAGAGACCCTTCTTATAGCTCTACATTTTGGCGCCGTTGCCGGGGAAAGAGTGTAGCCATTTGTCTTTTTCAGAGTAGTGTACGAGCCTGCTAGGGAGGAGTTGGATCCTAAAAACGGAAGGTAAGAACCTACGTGCAGAGCATGTAAAAGACCTGCTCACTATCCGCTTTCCTAACATATTTGTTTTTGCTTGTTTGAATAGAAGTTGGTAGTTCATTTTTTTGAGTGCATGACTAAGCAGAAAAGACCAGAAAAGAATATCAAACCCCCATCCAAACCTGAAAAAGCTAAGGGGCCGGTGACCCTTGGCCGAACGACCTTCACAGACGAAATCTATAAGAAAACAGAATCTCAGCCATCAGTAGGCCTCAAGAAAAACATTTCTAAGCCGCCTACTAGTTCCCTTCAGGCCACAGGATCACCATCTGTAGCTTGCGCTGAGGTGCATAGTCAAACTGAAGAGCAGGACTTTCAAGAAATTGAAAATTCTACTCCAGAATTATTGCAGGAAGGGAACTCTAGCAACTTTTGTGAGGGAGAAGGAGAAACAGGGGAAACGAAGGAACCAAAATCCCCTATTGAAACAAATCAGCCATTAGATAGCCCAGATAAGGGGAGTGCAGCGAAAATCATTGTTGAAGGAATTCAATCTCCTCAGACACCTGGTATTCCCATTATTCCAGATAAAGGAAGCGCTATTAAAAAGATCCCTGTCAAAACCGTTCCCACTCAACCTAGGAATACCCTCCTAGATATCCCAGAAGGTTATTGGCATATATTCGATTCCATGGCTCAAAACCAACCAAACGCTCAAAACCAGCCAAATACTCAAACCTCTACATTACAATATCCTATAGTGGATTCTGCAGCAAATGCACCCATGAAAGCTATCCCTCTTCAGCATATCCCTACATTTCACGGACTCACATCAGAAGATCCAGATGCATTCTTATTCGAATTCGATGTGTTATGTAGGGGGTACGATTACACCACCGATCCCCAAAAATTGAAATTATTTCCCTCTACATTAAAAGGGGCCGCTTTAAGATGGTTTATGGGGCTAGGTGGCGGGGTTATCAACAATTGGGATCAAATGAAAGAATCCTTCTTAAAAAAATATCAGGATTATTGTAGGTCTAGAGAATTAAAAGACGAAATATTTCAAATGTCAGCCAGACCAAATGAAACATTAGAGGAGTATGTGGAACATTTTCAGTATAATCTACAAAGATCTCCTTATGCATCGCTACCTTTACCTGATAATGTGTTAAAAACTGCATTAATGAGGGGCATGAAGGAACAATGGATTGAAACATTAAACATTATGGGCAAAGGGGATATTTATCAAGAGAATTTTACTGACATCCTTGACTTATGTATCAGGAGTTCGAGAGGCAGCACAAGAATAGAACCGACAGAATATGATCGGTTTGCAAGAGATAACAAAGTATCAGCAGAAGGAGTAACACGTGCAGAAATTGGAAATTTATTAGAAAATTTTAAAACTCATATTATGGGGACACTAACTACACAACTTGATATTGTGCAGGCTAAACAGAAGCAGCTGGAGGCAGAACAGAATTTGGCAATCTTCTGCCCCCGATGCAGAAAAAAACATAGCCACAAGGAGTGTCCATTGGATAAAGTCCAAACATGCGCCATTTGTACAAAAGATCACCTTACGGAGAGCTGCCCTTCACTTCCTGGATTGAAAGCGGTATATAAGGAAGCAGACGAGGAACCAGAATCGGTGAATTCGATCAACCAGCGCCGCCCGTGGCAGCCGAGACAACCTGGTATGTTTCCGGACCCAAACTCTTTCTTTCAAAACCCACAATATAATGCTCAACAATATGGTATGTGGCAAAATCAATCTCAACCCCCATTTACAAACTGGTCACCACAATCGTTTCCTTCTTCAAATCCATGGCTGAATCAAACAAGCCAAACTGGTTGGCCGAATTTCCCTTACACTCCACCATATTGGCAAAATGGCCCATATCCTTCATAGTGGACTCCCTCTACTTCGCAAAGTTCACCCTGGCAGACAAGCTGGCAAAGACCGATGTACCACCCAGCTGGAACCATTCCACTCCCTCAACCTACTTTGCCAGCTTTACAACAAAACCCCCAGTCTAACCTGAGACCGCAACTCCCAGCCCAACCCGATCCCAATCCAAATAACAGACAGGTCCAATCTATCCAAATCATAGAATCACCAGAAACAGGACCTGACTTGAGGGAGTGCAATGACCTTCAGTTAAGATCTGGACGTATAATTGAAACGGAGGGAGATAAAACAGTTCATATTGAAGATCAGTTACCCAGAGAACATCAGTCACAACAGGAGGATGTAAATAAGCAACAAACTCATAATCAAGCAACCACATCCTCTCCTCCGTTCCCAGAACGATTAGCCATACCTCGATCCATACAATATCCCGACTTTGACATTCTGGGAGAATTACAAAATCTGTACATAAAAATTCCATTCCTCCAAGCCATTCAAGACATTCCCATATACGCAAAAACTATAAAAGAATTGTGCATAAAGAAACCAAGGAGGAATATAACAAATAATCCAAGAGTCCAAGTAGTCGGTACCTTATCTGACCTATTGTCTGGAAGAGAAACAGCCCTGAAATATGAAGACCCCGGGAACCCAATTATAACTGTTCAAATTTATGGTCAGACCCTATCTAATGCCTTAGTTGATCTAGGGGCTGCAATTAATATTTTAACGACCACAACTTGCCAAAATCTCGGCATTACATCTGTAGAACCCACCTCCACTCTGTTGGAATTGGCTGATCGATCTGTGGTTAGACCAGAGGGTACTCTACATGATGTCATGGTCTCTGTAGAATCCTGGGAGTATCCAACCGATTTCCTCATAATTAATCCAAAAACCCGACTTGATGGACACCCGCTAATTTTAGGTAGACCTTGGCTCGCTACTGCCGATGCCTACATTGGCTGTCGGCAGGGAAATATGACCATAACCAAAGGACCGAATAGCAAAAATTTAGTTCTATATCCTCCAGCACAGCCAAGTGTCACAATGATTAAAACTAATAAACACCCTGTATCATACCTTACCGATAACATCAGATCTCCATTAACTATACAAGAGGCACTTGATTTCAAAGATCAAACAGAAGACGATGCCATTAATAATTTCATTACTCAAACTGAACCTCGCACACAGTGTCACATGATAAAAGCAGCATTTGATAATGAATTAGAAGAAGACCCCCTGAAAGATATTCATGATCAAATAATACCTGTTACTTCTGTTGCAAATAGTAAAACTGTGGAAATTGCACCGGGGAAAACTTTAAACATCAATGCTAATCTCACACCCGAACAAGAAACAAAGCTCATCCATCTGTTAACAAAATATCAAGAAGCATTTGCATGGGACTACCCTGATATGAAAGGAATCGATCCCCAGTTATGTACACACCACATTTATATAGAAAAATATGCCAGACCTGTGCGTCAGCCGCAAAGGAGACTTAATCCCCATCTAAAAGATGTCGTAAAAACTGAACTTCAGAAGCTTTTAGATGTGAATTTTATCTACCCTATTTCTGATAGTAAATGGGTCTCTCCACTTGTGGTGGTACCAAAAAAGAATGGGAAATGGAGAATTTGTGTGGATTATAGGGAACTAAACAAGGCAACACAAAAAGATCATTTTCCTCTTCCTTTCATAGATCAAGTATTGGATACTTTAGCAGGGAAGAAGTTCTTTTCTTTCCTGGATGGCTTCAGTGGATACAATCAGATTCAGATTGCCCCTGAAGACCAGGATAAAACTACTTTTACTTGTCCCCGGGGAACATTTGCCTATCGAGTTCTACCTTTTGGCCTATGTAATGCTCCTGCCACATTTCAGAGGGCTATCCTTAGCATTTTTGCAGATTTAATAAATGATGGACTTGAAGTGTACATGGATGACTTTACACCATATGGAGATGATTTTGATCCAGCTCTAGACATCCTAGAAAAAGTCCTACAACGCTGCATTGTTGCCAGGCTTTGCTTAAGCAACGAAAAATGTTTCTTGATGATGACTGAAGGACTTATCCTAGGACACTATGTCTCAGCAGCCGGCATTCAGGTAGACCCGGCCAAAATCCAAATACTTTTGCTTATTCCCACTCCTACTACTCAAACGGAGGTACGCAGTTTTCTTGGATTTTCGGGTTATTATAGACGATTTATAGAGCATTATTCGCACATTGCTGCTCCTTTATATGCACTGACTGGTAACGTTGATTTTCTTTGGACAGACAAATGTGACCATGCTTTCGAGGATCTAAAGAAGCTTGTATCCACAACCCCAGTCCTTCGAGGACCAAACTGGGACCTACCATTCCAGATATCATCTGATGCCTCAGATACAGCCATTGGCGCAGTCCTTGGGCAGGAAGAGGATAAAAAGCCATATGCTATCTATTACATCAGCAAAAATTTATCCCCTGCTGAATTGAATTACACTGTTACTGAAAAAGAATTCCTAGCTGTAATACATGCTGTCAATAAATTTAGACATTATATTACAGGCTATCCTGTTATCTTGTATACAGACCATTCTGCTATAAAATATTTACCAAATAAGCCTGTCACAAATGCCAGAGTAACTCGATGGTTAATCTTATTGCAGGAATTCGACATCACAATCAAGGACCGCCCTGGCAAAGAAAACCCTGTAGCCGATTTTCTTTCGAGAATACCAAAATCAAGCGATGCAGCAGCAGTTGAAGATCAATTTCCGGATGAGCAGCTGTTTGCTGTTGCCGTTCAAACACCCTGGTATGCTGATGTTGCCAACTACCTCGCAGTAGGTAAATTACCAAAACATTTAACTCCTAATGAGCGCAAGCAGATTATTCAGAAAATTTCTCGATTTTCGTGGATTGGAGGCTATTTGTTTCACACAGGAGCAGACATGCATATCAGGCGATGTGTTAGAGAGGATGAAATCTTCGACATCCTAAAAGCCTGTCATGATGGACCGTGTGGGGGGCACTTCGCTGAGCGTAGAACTGGACATAAAGTATTGCAGACAGGATATTACTGGCCTACGATCTTCAAAGATGCAAAGAAGTTTGTCCAAGCCTGTGACAGCTGCCAGCGAGCAGGACGACCTGGTCAAGCTGATGAGATGCCTCTGAAACCACAGTTAGTCATCGAACCATTCGAGCGGTGGGCTCTTGATTTCGTTGGACCTATCAACCCTTCATCAAATCAGAAAACATATATTTTGGTGGCAACAGAATATGTCACCAAATGGGTTGAGGCAGAAGCATTGCCAAGAGCCACAGAGGATTCTGTCATACAGTTCCTGTTCCATCTATTTGTTCGTTATGGCCTTCCTAGGGAAATAATTACAGATGGAGGACCACAATTTGTTGGGCATAAATTAGCCGCAACACTCAACAATTATCACGTCCAGCATAAAATCACTACTCCATATCACCCACAGGCGAATGGGCAGGTAGAAAGTAGCAATAAGATAATAGAATCAATCCTAACGAAAACCATTGTGTCACATAGGCGTGATTGGGCTACCCGACTGCCTGAAGCACTCTGGGCCTATCGAACCACATGGAGGAGCACCACCGGTTACTCACCTTATCAATTAGTGTTTGGAAAACAACCCATTTTTCCTATCGAATTCGAAATCCAAACATTACGGACAGCACAGGAAGTTGGCCTAGATCTAACCGAGGCACAACTCAATCGACTGCAGCAAATCAATGAATTAGACGAAGTCAGGCTCTCTGCATTACAAAATACAGAATTAGTTCAACAGCAGCGAGCCAAATGGCATGATGCGCTCATCAAGAACAAAGTCTTCCACGAGGGAGACTGGGCTCTGTTATACGATTCTCGGTTTCAGGACTTCCCTGGGAAACTTCAGACTCGATGGTTGGGACCATACGAAATCCAGAAGGTGCATGACAACGGAACCCTTACTCTAATCACCATTGACGGTTCTGGATATGCATTCAAAGTAAATGGTCACCGAGTCCGTCTCTATCGTAAACCACTCACTCGGGAATCCTTCTGCCAGCAGCTATGCCGAGACACTGATATGGAGATCTTAGGAGAGGAAGAGAAATCTTCCTCACCTGTAATTCATTAAGGGTTCATTTCTTTTTTGCAATTTGTACATAAATTCTTGTTTTTTTGAGTGATTCTTGTACATAAGTTTGAATTAAATATCTTCTTGTCATTTTTGCTGTTCCTTCCTTTCATAAAGTTCGATTTTTTCCCTTCGAAAAATAGCATTTGCGTGTTTCTTATTGGTTTTGCTTGTTTTGCTGTTCCTTTTGCTGTTCCTTTTCTAAAGGAACAGCATTCGGGATCTCTGCTGTTCCTTTTTCAAAGGAACGGCATTATTACGTTTTCTGCTGTTCCTTTTGGTTACCACAGTTCCTTTTTCTTCAAAGAAGCAGCGTTTTTTTATTACTATTGTTCCTCTTTGGCATTTAGAGTGTTTTTTATAGCCTTTTTATTTTTGCCGTTCCTTTTCCAAAAAGGAACGGCATTTGCATTTTTTTTCTGTTCCTTTTTCTATCATCCATCATTGTTTCTTTTCCAAAGGAACACCACTCGCATACTTTTGCTCTCCTTGTGAAACAGCTTATTCCTTTTGCTGATCTAAATTGAGGATGCTTTGAGCCCGTCTTCTTTCTAGTCCTTAAGATACAACTATGTATTTGTGCAATGAAACATAAAATCACAACATACTGAAATCTGCAAACCATAAATCGCTATATCTATAAGGCTCTGCATTAGTAAGAGGAAAAATGGAAGGACATACTTATTTCTTACCTTTTGTTGACATGGTCTTACTAATTTTGCCCTGATTGGTTATCTTTATCATGCTGATTCCCTTAAATTTTTTTTATTAGTACTTGGGAATAAGAGCAAAGAGTTTATATCTTCCTATTGAGATAATAAGACTTCTTCCACCATTCCTACTCTTAAGGAGTGTTGAGCCACCCTTTGTGTATAAGGAAAAGTATTCGATAAAAAAGAAAAAATATGTGAACATGATATGTCAAGTGTCAAATGCAGGATAGGGGGTCTCATCGAGAGCCGGCCTACCATGATCATGAGGATGGAAGTGAAGTGGCATTCCCATTCTGGCCACCACACCAGGGATATGGTCCAAAAGGTATATCAAATAAAAAAACCTTGGAACAGGAGGTCTCATTACGAGCCGGCCTGCCCATGTTTCGCTCCTTCCTCGTGAATGGCATTATGGTTAACTGGTCACCAAGCCAGCATAATGGTCTACATTTTGACATAACAACATTCCTAAATATACACAAAGGATCATGGTTCCGAGGGTAAAAAAACAACTCTGCCAAGGTTATGGACACCTGTTGGCAGCAGAGTACTGTTAATGGTATTGAAGTCATCTTGCTTACACCAATGGGTAAGATACGAATACTCTTTTGTTTTTCTATCAGAGGACTAATCATATGTCATTTCCCGATTTATACATCGCATGAATATTTATCATTACCAATCATGGCAACGGAAGTGACCATGACCACTTGAGATTGGAAAGTACGATCCATGCCCTATCCATCAGCCTCAAATCATAACACAACAGCCTCTTATATCATACGCGATCAATTCTCTGCCTCGATTTCGGTAATTTGTTGTCCTTTGCAACATAGCATAATTCCATATGCTGTTCCTTTCTGACTTGATTGCAGACGGGGTGCCGCTCCTTTATTTGCCGGCTAGGACAGCCTATCACACTGCGGGGGGGGAGGTTAACCTCATCATTCCCTGTATTACGTGTCCACTCACCATTCGGGAAAACTAGTATACGACGGTTTGGCATATTTTAACGGCATGGCATTTCTATTTTCGCACAAGTTGCTTTCTGTTTCACTATTGCATACTCTATGTTTTCTTTCTCGTAACCTTGCGATTATCATCCTTCCTGCATTTCAAACAGAGAACGTTTTTGCTGTTCCATTTAGAATTCGCAGTGAAACCATGGGAGGAAGGGCAATTCGAAGTGAGCCTCAACAGCTGACGATCTCCGCTGCTACCCGGGAGATCCTGGAAAGAGCAGGATGGTTGAATTATTTCAATCGCCTACAGGAGTCCAATGAAACAGTAGCGATGGAATTTTTGCAGAATTTACAAGATGACCACTCCACAGTAAGAGGGAAGCGGATAGCGGTCACTGATGCCGTAATTGCAGAAGTTTCAGGACTCCCAGCCACCGGACCGGTATGGACATTAAAAAAGGAACGACTACAGAAGGTCATGGAACTGTTCCAGGACAAAGGCCAGAATCTGACAATTAAGGGGAAGGGTATTCTGCCAGCAACCCTCGGAGAACCTTGGACGGAGCTAGCAAGAACGGTGCAGAGTTATATTACTTGCGAAGGAAGAAAAGACGTGGTAAGACCACGACACCTTAAACTTTTAGATGTTTTAAAGCAGAGATGCTCTGTGAATTTACCCGCACTCCTGAACTCCTTACTGCATGATGCTGCACAAAGTATGAAAAAGGCACAGCACGTAGAATCAATCATTAGTCATCATGGGTTGATACGACTAGTTGTTAGTTATGGTCTCAACCAGCAGCAGAGCAGCTGGGAAGAGTTGATTGCACAAATTGAGGGAGGATTGACAGAACCATCCCCAAAACGCAGACATTCTATAAGCACACCGGAGTGTTCGGCAAAACGCGGAGAACATGTTGCTAGTACATCAGAACAACCAGAGTTACATCAAGAATCGGCAAAGCGTAAGCATGCCATTGATTCACCTGAGCAACCAGAGGAACCCAGAAAATCAGCTCGGTTAGCTCAGATGAGAGGAAGCATAAATAAGCCCAGAAAATCAGCCCGGTTGGCTCGGATAAGAGGAAGGCTGGAAAAGCTTCAGGGAAGCACCAACCAACCAGTGATAATTGAAGATGAGCAACCCGAAGAAGAAGCAGCCGAGCCTTCGGGAACAGAAATAGAAGCAGAAACTGAACAGGAGGAAGAAATGGGACAACAGGAGGATAGCCCATTACAAGACCTACTGGGAGATGATGACTTGGCCGCAGTCCTAGCCAATATGAGTAAGTATGGTCAACCTTCTAGTTCAGAGGGCCCCCACGACAAACCCCAGGAAGAGAACATGCCTATTCATGATGAAGAGGAGGAAAATACTAAACGGGAACAATCTGTTCCCATGTCACAAGAGGAAAATCTAGAGGGAGTAGGAGAAGAAACAACATTTGCTCAGGAAGAGACAGAACCAGTCGAGGTCCCTACTCCAGAACAGCCAGAGCAGAGCAGTGAAGAAGAACCCCAAGAGGAAGATTTAGAAACCAGTCATGATCCAGTCCGCAGCAGACAGACTGCTGTTCCTTCGAAGGAAACACTGGAAATTAAGAAGTTGCGGAAGGAATGGAATAAATTGTTGAATACGATAACCCAGCTCAGACAACAAATTAGGATTCTGAAAAAGAACCAGAAGATAAGAAAGACCGGAGGGAGGAAAAAGAAGGCCAACAAGCGGTCTGCTGTTCAAAACCCTACTGAGAATCCAGCTGCCGTTCCAATTGATGCCGAGGAACAGACAGGTGTTCGCGTTAAAACAGAAAAGGATGATACAAGGGTCAGTGACAAACAAATTCAGACAGAAGCACCACCCTCAAGGGTAATAAGGGTTCTGAACTCCAAACAGCATAACAAGAAAGTTCAGGTAAAACTCCCGGCCTCCACTGACCTATGGAAGAAAGATCCGAAAACAAAAACCCTGCATAAGATGGTGAAGCAAGCCCAGCAAGAAGCCGAACAGCTTAGAGAGCAAACGGTTCCCCGAGAAAAATATGAGGAGTTACAGCAGCAACTAAGGGACGTCAGTCAATCCAAAAGCCAGGCCTTTGAAGGCTGGAAAAAGGAACAAGAGGAAGTTGCACAGTAACCAGTAGACTAAATACTGTTATCAAACAGATGAATGACTTGTGTTCTTTATACAATGATGTTTTAGCATGTAGGGCCCCTGCTAAAAACTATGCTCTATTTTTATTAGAACGGTACTTACAATTAAAAATAAAAGCTGTTAGAGCAGGTACCCCAATACAAATTAATACTGTCAATGACTTTATAGACTGCTGTAAAAATTATGGAATGAAAGTCCAGAGGTTGTTGTGTGAACTTTATTTGCACGACCTTGTGCTAAGTCAGGAGACTGAATTAAACCCTGGCCCTTTCATTGGAGACATCCAATTCCAAGCATTCATTTCATTCGGGGTTAATTAGATTAAGTGGCTCAAAGCCTATGATACTTTCCAAGATCAGGAAAATGGTCTAGATTTACGGGTTAGGGCTGAGCCTAGGAACCCAGTACAGTTGTGGAGAGTTCATAGAAATCTTATAACGGCTCCTGGTGCCATTGAAACATTAGGACCTATGCATGAGGCACTCATTCAAGAGAGTTTAGAGTATTTTCTTTCTATCAAAGACTTGGCCATTAATGCAGCCAAATTTCGATATCGAATCTCTGATCCACACATCCAGCTCAGAGAACCATTTAAGTATGAGAACTTTGAGTTAGCTGCCGACCGTTTGAAACTCTATGGCGAGACCATTCTGAAAGCAGGATCATCCTGGTTAGGGTATAGATTTCGCACTCCAATTATTTGGCACCCTGCACCCGGATACCAGGCCCTGTATGATATGCCTGAGGGACAAACAGGTCAGTTCTTTGACTATCTAATCACTCAACATGGTTGTAGGCCTCCACATGAGACTCCTTCTCCAGCATATTCTCTCACTGCATTACATGTCAACTACAATGTTTTCATGAGGACATGAAACAAGGTAAGCAGGGGGGTGTGTGGAGTACTAAAAAGGTATGCTTTTGATCATTATTTCAGTGGCTTTTTAATAGAATTTGTGAACCTTTTGGTGTCATGAATTTGGGAATTAATAAGTAACTATAACAAAACATGTGAGAATTGATATGCAAAACTTAGCCACTGATAATAGTTATTTTCTATACAGGAAAAGGAGAAAACGAGGAATTGCCGTTCCAAAGGGAAGGACAAAGTCAAGATAACTGCTGTCTCTCTGGACGAGAACCGAACGCAAACAAAGGTAAACAGATCAAAGCAAATCGGCTCGGAAAAGAAGGAGAGGACACCAGCTCAGCGCAAAAGAAAAGACAGGATGAAGAGTTAACAGTTTGGCGAATCCCTCAGGATCTTCGATCCTGAGGGATCGCTGCTTTATTTACCTTGTTACTTGGACATCTCCGCCGTCGTCTTTATATAAAGAGACAGCACTGTTAGCTTGAGATATATAGATATAGAGATGAAGGATACGCTTTTATGTAATTTCTGTAAAACATCAGCTTTGATTATTAAGTTTTGTTGAGAACTGGTTCAATGTATTTTTGACCGATGCATTAATGAAAGTTTGGTGATTATTTCATCTCTGCGACTGGATTAAATTTAAGCGGTGTATCCTTGGAGGCTAAGGGCCCGGCCCCGAAGGACACTTGCTTCTGTACCATTACGGCTTTATTTCTGTGTGGTTTGTTTATCATTGTATTTGGTAATTCGGTATGTTTTACAAGTTCATATTACATGCTCTGTTAAAGATTGAATCATTGAATTTTTTGCAGATAAAATCGTGTGTTGACTCCGCATCAAGTTATTAATCTTTTCAAGAGTTCATTGCATGTTCTTACTGTTATGTTACAGAGCTGTTATATTAAACGTTCGTGTTGTGTGTGTTTCTAATTCATCAGTACTATTCCATAATTCATTAATCGTTGTTGTTGTTCCTTTAGTGTGATTTGTGTGAATTGCCTTTGGAGTGAAGGAATGTTATTTGATTGCATAGAGAGTATTTTAGTTAATAGGTTACAACCCGCGGGACTTAGTTATTTAATTGCTGTTCCATTTTAGACTTGCTGTTCCATTCCAGAATTGCTGTTCAATCCTTTATTCGCTTTGCTGTTCCATTTCCTTACAGTTGTTGGTTTGGTGTGAGAGATGATCTAAGGCTGTAGTGAGCAGTGGCAGTTATTGTCTGGCTCCCAGGCTCGTGATCCATGCTCTAGTTTCCTTTCCATCAGTTTCCGAAGGGATAGGTTATCACTGCCGAACCCTTGACTGATAAACTATTGAGTTTCTGAGTGTGTGGTTTATTCTTTGAAGTAATTTAGTTACAAGCAAGCATCCGTTTACTCTTGTATTTCTGAAGCACTGTACTACTAGCATTACTCTGACAAATGATAGCCTCGGATTGAGTCACTCTTTGTAATGACAAAACGCTCCCGGATTGACATATTAATGTGAGGTAATTAGAGGTGAAAGAGACCCTTCTTATAGCTCTACAAGCGCCCGGTTATATGCAGAGAAGGTTTGGGGCTTAGCCAAAAGGGGTTTAGGCCTATCATATGGTAAAAAGTGGGTTTTAGGCCTAAAAACAGAGTTTTTTAGGGCTGAACAGAGGTTCCGTTAGGGGAAAAGAAGGGTTTAAAATCAAGTGAAGGAATTTTCACATGGTTTAAAATGGTGAATTTGATGGTTTAGAAGACTTAGGAAGGGATTTTGAGGGTTAAAGGGGGAATTTTGAGGAGGGGAAAAAGGGGTTAAAATGGGAAATTTGTAGGGATACAAAGGAGAAGATGTAGGCTTTTTCTGAGAAAATTTTTCCGTAAACAATGAGGCTTTCTTGATGGAAACAACAAATGAAGAGTTTTTCAAAGGCAAAAGACACAAGGAGGCTTCAAGAGTGATATGTTTTCATAGGAAATGTATCTCTTGAAGACTCAGAAACAAATTTAGCCACCTATTTTCTCTGTCAAAAATTTATAGGTGGCTAACAGTGGCTCCACATGGGGATGGCATCTTCTTGAAGGTGTCAAGGATCTCAGAAAATGATCTTTGGAAGTAGGCCAGATGCCTGGTGCTTGACACATATTTTCTTTCTTTAATCAGCTGCCACAACTCATGAAGACATTATATCAGCAAAAGACATCCCCAAACAGTCTACCTACCCATCCTACAGTCCTAACATTTTTTCTTCAAGGTGCATTTAAATTTACAGACCTTTTCATCATTTTTATTACAAGCAGAAAACAAACTAATCTAATTCTACCCTTATTTCTCCACGAGACCAGATTAAACTGTTGGACTCATAACTTCTCTACCTAAACTAATATCTGCTAGGATTAAAATGTCTAGCAGATTTCTTTCTCTACATTCTACAACAAAAATTTAAAAAAAATCAAACTATGATTAGACAGTCTGGTTTGCTGTGTATCCATGGCATAAAAACAGATGCACATGAGCTGAAATTTGTAGAAAATTAGAACCAAAATTGTGAAGGCTTGAAATTGTGAAACTATGAAGCATCCTTATTTTCCTTTGTGACTCAAGTTTTGAGCTTGTTAGAGTCACTTTCTTCTTCATTTCAGCTTTGGTTTTGGGCTTGTTAGAGTTGATTCTTCTTTCTTTCTTTGCTGGTTCATATTTTTTTGAGCATGTCTAAACCTCTCTGTCTCTCTTTTTTGAAACATTTTTTTTTTAAACAAAACACTGCAATGGTATTTACAATGGAAATGAAAATTTTAAACTGGAAATCAACAGTAGTAATGCTTGAGCATCCTGCCATTGACAGGACCCCAAAACAGATATGTACCATCAAGTTCTTGCAGAAAAAAGACATTTGGACCAATGGTGGATTGGATAATGTAAGGACCCTGCCACAAACTGTCAAATTTCCCATGCTTTCCTTTGTTTTCTCTCCTAGAATCCCACTTGAGAACCTTATCTCCAATTTTGAAGTCACAAGCTTTTGTTCTCTTATCAAATAACTTCTTTATGTTCTCTTGCACTTTCAGAGCTCTGTTGTAGACTTCCTCTCTTGTCTGCTGGAGATGTATAGTTTGATTAATCCTCCTTACCATGCTGTCCTCCTTTGTCTGTATCTCTTGTACCAATTTAATCACTGGTAACCCTAGGCTGGTAGGAAATACCGCCTTTGTTCCATAAACAAGCTGATATGGAGACATCCCAATGGATTTCTTCGTTGTTAACTTTTCAGCCCACAAAGCATGCACTAACTTGTTATGCCATGATTTCTTATTCTCTTCAAGCAGCTTTTTGATGATGGTCACCAAGATTTTGTTTGATGATTCTGCTAGCCCATTACCTTGTGGGTAATAAGCAGTAGAATGACCAAGTGCAATTTGATACCTGTGAAAAAAATCAATCATCTTCTTGGATCCAAAAGAAGCAGAATTATCAGTGATTATATTCCTAGGGCAGCCAAATCTAGAGAGGATGTGGTCTTCAAGGAATTTAATGATAACAGAATCTGTAGCATTCCTAGAAGGGATGGCCTCTATCCATTTTGTAAAGTAGTCTGTGGCTGTGAGAATCCATTTGTGCTGGGTTGAGGAAGTGGGATGGATCTCCCCTATGAAATATAGGCTCCACTGTTGAAAGGGAGCTTCAACAGTTATAGGTTGTAATGGTAAAGGGAGAAGATTTCTTTTGCCCTAAAAAATCTGGCATTTATGGCAGGCAATTATCATTTTGTAGATGTTATTGAAAAATGTAGGCCAGTAATAGCCAACTCTGAGTATTTTGTTAGCAGTGGCTTTCCAGTTTAAATGGCCTCCACACTCTCCTGCATGGAACTCATGTTTAATCCTCTCTGCTTCAGTTTCAGGCAGAAATTTAAGCAGCAAACCATTTGCATTCTTCCAGTATAAACATTCATTTAAAATGCAATAGTTTCTAGCTTTTAACTTCAGGAACCTTGCCTTAGTATTTGATAAATCAGGAGGAGCATTCAGATTTGTAAGCACATAAAGGATGTCAGAATACCAAGGAGAGTTTTGAAATTTTTCTTCAAGAGTAGGATCAGGCAATCCTTCATGTTCATCCAAGGCATCCACCATGTTTATGTCAAGGGCTTGCAAGTTAATTTTAGCCATAAGTTGAGCTAAGCCTTGACCTTTGATAAGTTTTGTGGGTTTTATTTCCAGATCATATTCTAATATTACAACAATCCATTTTCCCCTCTTTCCATCTGGATCTTGGGACAAAATATATTTTACCACTATGCTAGGTACGTAGGCAATGATGTGAGAATGCAGAATATACACCCTAAAGTCTTTCAAGGCCTTTACCAAGGCATAGGCCTGTTTTTCCATTATGTTATATTTCAAGAGTGCATCCCTCAGCGCCTTGCTGAAAAAGGCAATAGGCTATTCCTGTCCCTCTGGGTTTTTCTGCAGGAGAACTGCAGCCACTGCATGCTCGGAGGTAAAGGAGAATATAAGGAAATCTTTTGAAAAATCAAGGCTGATTAGGATAGGTGCTCGGGTGAGCGAATGTTTGACTAATTCAAAAGATTTTTTGGCTTCTGCAGTCCACTTAACTCCCACTCATTTCTTAAGCATGTTAGTCATATCTCTAAGGAGCTCTGCTAAGTTGGGAATAAAGCTCCTTAAGAAGTTGATTTTCCCAATAAAGGACTGTAGTTCTTTTATGTTTCTCGGGTGGCTAATCTGTAGTATTCTCTCAACTATTTTCGGGTCTATTTTAATTCCATTTTCTGATATAATATGGCCAAGAAGCTTACCTTCTTGAAGGCCAAATATCATCTTTTTGGGATTCAACGATAGTCCGAACCTTCTACATTTCTTAAATACTCTTCTTAGATGTTTAAGATGCTCTTCATTGCTTTTGGAATAAACTGTTATGTTGTCAAGGTAGATTACGATGATGTGATCTATTTCCTCTGAAAAGGCTATGTCCATAGCTTGTTGGAAGGTTGCACCAGCGTTCATTAGTCCAAAAGGAATTTTTATGTACATAAAAGTGCCCCATGGAGTGGTGAAAGCTGTTTTAAGTTGATCTTTTGGGAGAACTAACACTTGGTTATCACCCGAAAAACCATCTAATAGGTAGATCCTTTTTGAGCCAACTACCCTCTGTAGGATGTGTTCCATCTTGGGTAAGGGGTAATTATCTTTAAGTGAAGCTCTACTGAGGTTTCTAAAATCAATGCACAGTCCGATCACGCCTGTCTTTTTCCTCATAGCTACAAGGTTTGAGACCCAATTAGAAAACCTCACAGAAACTATGATACCTGCCTCGTACATTTTCTTGATTTCCTTTTCAACTAGAGGCAGTTGTTTTGGGTTAATTATGCGCAGTTTCTGCCTAAAGGGTTTTTGGTTTTATTTCAAGGGGATCTTGTGCTGGATGATTTATTTATCGTAGGCCTTTAAGTCCTCATAGCTCCAGGAAAACACGTCGACAGACTCTTTGAATAACTCAATGTATTTCTTCTTCATGTCTGCTGGCAAGAACTTAGCTAGTTTAATCATCTTAGGCTTATCTTCAGTGCCTATGTTGCATTCCTCGACATCAGAATCTGAATGTTCTATAGTAGGTTTCTTTGCTACGTCGTTAAAATAAAAAAGGTCCTGTAAAGGTGCTAGTCCTCTAGGTATGTTCTTGTCTTTCGACTGCAGCACCTCGATGTATTATTTTTCTGCGTTCTTGTACTCTTCGGTTTGAGTTCCAAGTTCTTTAGCTAACATGTTTATTTCTACATTGTGGGGTGATTTTTCTTCATCAGGGGGCTCTTCGCTTAGAAAGCTTTCATCGGATTTAGAGTCTGAATCAGAGAATTCAAACTCATTCCTGCCAAGTAGGAAATCCTCTATCTGCTTGTTTCCCTCAAAGACCTGCCAATATTTCTCATTGTCCAGCACTGTAGGTCTATATTTCATTTGAATGATGATCTGTTTGTCACTAGGTGATTTCTGATATGAACTAGCTATGCAGGCTAATCCATTTGCAACAATGTTCTGACTCCTAGGAACAAACACCAGTTCATACTCTACAAAGGTTTTCAGTAAATCCATGGCATCATTTCTGTATGCCCGCAATCTAGGATGCTTTGCTGTGTACTCTCCGTTCACTTGTTTGATTACTAAATCAGAGTCTCCATGGACTGTTATCCTTTGGGATCCTAGTTTTTTCAATAATTTCAGTCCTAGGATGAGAGCCTCATACTCCGCAATATTGTTTGTACATTTAAAATCTAGCTTGAAAGCATGACTTTCAGCATAGTTACTCTCAGTATTGTGTAACCACACTCTAGCTCCTACATCCTTTCTAGTGAAAGACCCATCAAATTCCATCCTCCATAAGGGATTGTTTTCAATTTTATCATCATTTTCATCCATAATGTTGGGTTCACCATTATTTTGTATCATGGGGTCTGCACCAGGCTGTGTAGTGTTTTGTTCTTCAGGGTTTGTATGGAGTTCAGATTGCTGAGTAATCTGTTGTTTGTAGTCTTGGTTTTGTTCACTCTGAGTTTCTGATTCAGTGCACTGTTCTAACATTTCTTCCTCATTTTCCTCTATATCTAGAGTGGCCATTATGTCAAAATCTATGGGCTCTACTCTATTGTTTGCATCTCTGTCTTCTAGCTCTGGCTCATCTGTAAATTTTTTGTTGCAAAGGATGAAAGAATCCAGATTTGTATGGAAAGAGTACAATTTAGGTTTTTCCAGGCTTCTAACCATAAATTTCATTTGTGCCTCTCTATATAGTCTCCTAAGCTGCTAAAGATAGGGATTGTGGCATATGACCCATCCATCTGCATTGTACCTTGTAGCTTGGCACCCCATGACCTTGACAACAACATGCCATACTTAGGTGGCACATCTGCCACTACAACATCCATAACCATACACTTGGCTAGGATTTGGGTTAGGTTCACACAGAGATCTTTGATTAATCCAAGGAATTTCACTCTGCTAGAGTCAAATGAATATAAATCCTTATAAGGTCGTGTTATCTCTAGGCCTAGCTTCTCCATAATTACCTTAGGCATAAGGTTGTGTGAATCCCCAGAATCATGCATTGCGTTGTGAAGGACTTGTCATGGATATTGAGGCTGATGTAAAAAGGAGGTACTACCCCTTCCTGACAGTGTCACTATTTTCTCCTAGATTTAGAGCTTTCAAATTTGGCCTTTATATACATCCTGAGTAGCTAGCTCAGTGAGAGGAATAGAAATCTTGATTTTGGCTATCTCACTTTCTAAATTGAAAGGAGATTGACTCTTTGAAAGGCTTACTTTTGTTCTATTGGCCACCATTTTATTGACAGAATCAACTTGCTGATTCTTAGTATGTACAATGTTTGAAGTTGTTTTATCAGGAGCATTAGCTGCAATGCTAGTGCTGCTAGTTTCTTGAATTTGTTTATCAGTATTTTGGCTGTCCTTTCCTTTGTTTTTCCCAGAACTTTCAGTTGCTGATTTGTTACTTTCAACACTCACTTTAGGAGTTTTCTCAGGTCTTTTTTTGATGGTAATCTCAGAGGCCTTTGGTTTGGAAGTATCTAAGCTCTTTTTTCTCCTGAGTTCATACTGTTCTCTGACCTGCATGATGGCATTTTCAAATCCTAACCTATAATCCTCAGATTCTAACCCTTCCTCATTCTAATGTGAGTATGAGGTCTGATTATTTTCTGTGGAAAAGGTGTGGACTTGGTTATCTATTTCCACCATGTTTATTGTGGTTCCTTCAGACTCTTCTATTATCCCCTCATCTTCATCAAGGTGTTAGGAATTACGGTAGTAATAATAAAGAATTTACGGAGAGAAATAAATAAACATAATCAGCAAAAAAGCACATAAACATAAACACAGATGTTTATCCAGGAAAACCCCAAACTCCAGGGAAAAACCCAACCAATGAAATTTCATTAACCATTGGCCACAACCCTGGCCAATCCGGCCAAGTGAGCCTTCACCGCTCACCTCCAGGCCTACATTACAACGAAGTATTCCTAGCCTTTTATAGGCTCCATTACATGCAATACTATGGGCTGAAAACCATGGGTGCACAATACCATGTGCCCCAAAACCACTACTATTTACCCCAGCCAACATTGAATCTACCCCGAGTCATGTTTACCTAACAATTCCCCCCTTAAACTTGACTTGGGGATTATTCAACTTTTGCATTTCGGCTAACGCCATTGGAGTGAGACCTCCCTCTGTCCTTGACAATGAGGTCACACGCTTCACTGAATGGCGTTGGTAGAAAGCAATCCATGGATAGCCCCTGGACATTGAAGGCCATTTCTTTTATCATCCAGGATTCCTCCATTTTGATCCTCGTGTGGTGCAGCGCCGCCTCGCTGAATTTGAAGAGCGTTATCAGAAAGCACCCCACGTGGGAAATGTTGACGCCGTCCACCATCTTGTAATCCTCCATTGTCGACTCCATTTTTCTCTCCCAGTGCACTGTCTCTTCTCCCATCATCTGGACTCTGAGCAAATGCGAGTCTTCCAGCCGCACCAGGAGACCCGTCTTCTGGCTGAAGTATCCCACCACTGTGTGGCGAATTATCTCCATTTATCCGCTGCTTCTTGCACTCAGTGTGGATGCATCTGCTAAAAGCTTCAGCATGAAGCTCACTTCGTTTCCCACTTCTTTTTCTCCCACGTAGCGGGCACCGTAAAAGAGATTTGCTATTGTTCGAGGATCAAGCCCCTGTGTGGCACGCCTGAGAGGCCTAGACGGTCCCCTGGAAGTATGGGAGCCTAGCCATGGCATCTGTCGCCAAAGAAGTTTCCCGTCGCTTCCTGCACACAGTTTAATCCCACCAACGACCAATTCCATATCTAGCATATTCACATGCAGATCTAACTAGATCTAGATGTAGATCTAACACCTTCACACGTAGATCTGTCCTTTTAAGTATATCTGTCTAGGAGAAAATTTTACGCAGTAGCAGTAAACCATAGATATAGAAAAATCACTAAACTTGGCAGCTCGTTCCAGATTTCAGATCTTCATAGCTCTGATACCAGTTGTTAGGAATTACGGCAGTAATAATAAAGAATTTACAGAGAGAAATAAATAAACATAACCAGCAACAAAGCACATAAACATAAACACAGATGTTTATCCGGGAAAACCCCAAACTCTGGGGAAAAACCCAACCAATGAAATTTCATTAACCATTGGCCACAACCTTGGCCAATCCGGCCAAGTGAGCCTTCATCGCTCACCTCCAGGCCTACATTACAATGAAGTATTCCTAGCCTTTTATAGGCTCCATTACATGCAATACCATGGGCTGAAAACCATGGGTGCACAATACCTGTGCCCCAAAACCACTACTATTTACCCTAGTCAACATTGACTCTACCCCAAGTCATGTTTACCTAACACAAGGAAGTTCTCTTGAAATGGGGGTATGATTTTTTGATCAGAGTCTCTTTGTCTGTTTGGGGGATTGTTTCTCCTATAGTGCTGGTTCTGGTTTTGATTTTGGTTTCTGTTCTGATTACTGACTGTGACAACCATTTTCTCCATCATTTTCTATAGCCTTTCCACGTTTTTGGCTAGAATGTCATATTTGGGATCAGATGTGGAAGCTGATGTGTCATCCCTGTATGTCACCTTCTTCTCAGTTCTCATTCAAGCTCTTTTTTCAATTAGGTTTTCCTCTACGCTCATTGCCCCTTTTTTCTAATCTTCCAAAGTGTTATAATCTCTCTCCCTAAGCTGATAGGCCATGTCAGCATCAAAGCCTTCAGGGTATTTCACCAAGGCCATTCCTTGTGGAGGTTTCATGTGTGGAGGAAGAGCGTTGTAAACACTGTTAAACCTTGTAGAATAGTCATGGAAACTCTCTCCTATATTTCTTTTTAGATACTTGTATTCTGCTAAGATTTGAAGAGGGTTAGCCTTGAATTCCCATTTGTTTATAAAGGTTTGATGCAAGGAAGGAAGGTCATTGATACTATTAGGAGGTAGGCCTTTAAACCATTTTTTCACCTCTCCTCCTAAACTCTGGGCGAATATCCTCATCTTAATTGTTTCATCTTCAATTTCCATGTAGTCAAAGGCATCTTCCATTCTGTCCACATGATGTTGGGCAGTGGTAGACTCTTTTCCCGTGAAATGAGGGATTTTTGATTGATAATCATTTGGTAGTGGAGCCAAAGTCTGAGGTAACACTAGAGGTGCATACCAGGTTGCCATGATGATATTCTGAGGAGGTAAAGGATTGGTCTCAGTAGCAGGTATATGGATGATAGAAATGCTAGGACCAACAACGAACTGTTGAGCAGATCTAGGGTGAGAGAGACCCAAGTTTTGGATAAAATTAATATCAAGAGGTGTAGATGGTGGGGTTTCTCTGTCCCTAATGTTTTGACCACTATGTAATGGTGAACTTGGAGGCTCTAAGTCACTGTGGTCAATAGCACTGAATGAATGTGTTCTTGGTAACTGGCTTGATGAATCAAAGTCAAATTGAGTGTCTAATGGAGCTGAAAATTTTTCAGGGGCTGAATTAGATCTATTAATGTTTCTGGAAATAGTTGATTTTCTAGGGGTGGGAGATTTTCTAAGAATGCTCTCAGGGTTGTCAACTATTTCAGGTGGGTTTGGGTTAGGATAAGCTCTTGTGTAGACTTTTCTAGAATCCAGTATGTCTGTCTCTTAACAAAGAAGCTTTACCCTATGTGTTTCTTCTAATATGGTTGATGTTGTAGTGAAATCTGGTCTCCCAGTGGAGTCGTTAGATAACCAAGATAATCAACAGGTCTACTGATCAGTAGTGGATTCTTTTAATCATTAAGGGATTGTGGAGTCACCAGGTGGAAGGTTTAGGATGTTTCAAGGATGTTTACTGTCCACCACAGTGATTTAAATACCAAACTTAGGCTAAAATGGTCTTATTCCCCAGTGGATTCGCGATTATGTTGGGGTTCCTATGTTTTGGCAAGTTTGGAAATACCAAAAGAAAAGACAACATCAAAACCACTTGGGACCTCAGGATCTAGCCCTCCTGGGTCCAGAGAGGGATCTCTCTATAAAAGCAAAGATATATATGTCTTTGAGGTTCAATTTTAAGGTATTAAGCTAGTTATAGGCACAAGGGTTGTTGTTTTGTTTGTTTTGTTTGGTTGTTGGGAAACATTAAGGAAGGGTTCACTATAAGACAAAGAAATGGGCAGAAAGGATTTTGGAAATGGGGAGATAATTCAGAGAATACTCAAGACCTTTGGGAAATGGAGTCATCAAAGGGTTTACTTGCAATTCAGTATCTAAGGCTTTCAAATGGGCTAGTCATCTAAAACAAAGGATCTTCTTAAAGATGATAGTGGGATGAAATGATAAGGAATGAAGGTGAATAACAAGGAAACCTTCTGAGGTGGCTACCTAGGAGCTGATATAGGGATAGGACATTCCTTAACCGTCTATGACCAAATTCCTAAAGAGGCTAACTCTTCAGACAAGGGAACACATTAAAGATTTAACACAAAGGTGAAGCCTAAAGATCAGAGAAAGGCTTTGAACTTTCACTGCTTTTACATTCAACTTAAGGGAACTTAGAAAGGTTTAATAGTTAGAAAAGGACCTTAGTGAAACAGAATCAACTCTAATCTCCCAGTATCCCAATTCCTTCAATTAAAACTAGACAAGAACATCGAAGAACTGACTCTGGAATTCATACATCAACATGCAGTGATAACCAACTACTATATTGGTTAAATTGCCTAGAATTAGTTCCTAGATTGCACAATTAGTAGAAAACATCAAAGATAAGAAGAGAAGAAAGCATTAGGGTACCATGCAAGGGAATATCCTAAACTAGTTTACTGATTCTTATAAGAGAAACGAAATATGATGAATTACAAAGGAAAACAGAGACAAAGGTAGAAAACATCACCGCTGCTTTAAATCAGGATCCAAAGAAATTTTCTTGTCATATTAAAGAGAAACACCAGTCATATACAACATTTTCCAACATCTTGATATTCAGTCTGAAATCATCTCCTCATCCTACTTTAAAATCATGCACACAGAACTATATCTCAAGAGAAACAACTTACAATCCACGGTTATCCGAACAACAACCTTTACAATGTTTTTTTTCATGATTTTTATAAGCTGAAAGAGAGGCAGAGGAGGTAGATAGAAATTTAAATGAAACATTAAAACAGAAGTAGAAGAAGAGGGCTCAAGGCCCATTCTATCTTAATATCTATGCATTGATCTCCAATACTCTTTGTATGAAAGAGTGGTCTTCGACAGGTTGATATTAACTCCGGGAATGTTCTTTGATGTAATTTTTGGCTGTAGTACTTTGTAGTACTCTGGGATATGAGAAAAGGTAGATAAATGACTTCAGGTCTGCCATACTGTGTAACAAATGCTTTGGTAACATTAGGACTTCTGTTAGGGTGTAGATCTTCTTGGGAACATTTACGAAGAGTAAAAATTGTTGAGATTGCAACAAGATGATGAGCTTAGTGGAAAGGAGTCGCCTTCACTAAGTGGGCCCGCAGGGTATTTTTGGCGCAAAGTCTATTTTTAGACATATGGATCATGTTCTATGAGTTGCAGGATGCTATTTGTGGATGGTTGGTCAAGTCGGGAAAAATAGATGGACTTCTATTTTAGACATATTGGGCGGAATCTATTTTTAGATTGCCAGTCTAAAAATAGATATGTCGAATATTATTAGCTCTTAATAATATTTGGACTCTAAACATTATCTTATCCTCTTGGAGCACTTCAGTTCGAGTCACGGATGTGGCACATGAAGCTGACAGAAGGAATTATGCTATTCCTAGGGTTTAGTGGAGCTATTGCATGGTTGACTTCAGTTAGAACTCATGTGACAGAGTTTGGTGGAGTTGATGAGACAGTTAATGGAGTTGTGTTCAGTTTAACTTAGTTGAGCTAGTTGTATCTAGTCTAACCGATTGATACAATTAGTGAGAGTGGTGTGAATTAATTATTAATTAATTCACTAATTATTAACTCATAAATCAACTAAAGAATACATCAGTTAACTTCAGTGCATGGACAGTTTCAATGGAGACCAGTGGAGAGGTAGGTGAAAGAGCAGTGTGACTATACTGGTGCATGAGATTTGCACACACATTGATTGAGAAGCCAATGAGGATTGAGCAGTACATATTGGTGGGATTTGAACCTTGATCTCATGATTATCCATATTGGATTGCGCAGTAGAGGCTGGCTAACAGGTGGAGCAGATTGGAGCAAGTGTTTTGTATGATCTGAGCTTGTGTAGTGTGTAACAATTGGAGATAGTGCTGAGAGCTTGTGAGGAGTTTGTACTATGATTGTTACATGATCTCTATCATTATAATATACAGATAGTTGGTGGTTTTGAGATTTAATCTTTCCCATAAATACCGTGTTTATATGTGTGATTGTTTATGGTTTTAATGTGCACATGTGATTGTTTTTAATTCCGCAAATTGATGATCAATAGTAGAAGAGGTTATGTATTATGCATGAAGCTCAAATAGTGTGTGATCAAGATAATCTCGGTGAATAATTTAACAGTTATTCAAATTTCTACAAAAACATTATGGGAACTTTGTCCTTTCTTAGGAAAGAACCTTCTGCTGATGTGAAACACTGATAAGGATTGCTTCTGTTCTTTAGGCCTCAATAGGCCTTCTATGTCATCTATAAGGTCTTCAATATTATACATTCGTCCTTTAAACACTGAATTAAAGCTTAAAATCTTCAATAATGAGCATTAAATATCTTTAATTATTCACTGATACTCTTTGCCACTTTTGTGGCTGTATATGTGTGTGAATTCACAGGTTTAATGGTGCTGGAGGTTTTCAACAGAGTTAATAATTATGATTGGAATGAAACATGCATTTAAAACCCCCTCAGGAGTCTTTCCTTGTGATCTTTGGCTCTGAAAATGATACTCTGTGCCACTGCACCACTCTGTCTGTGAATAATGAGAAAGAGCACATCCGTAAACCTTTAACACCTACAAAACCGATAAACTCATTAAGAAAATCCACGGGAGTGGAGGTTGGATGATGTGGAGGCCTATGGAAAATGGAAGAGCAACAATGAAAACAGTAGCTGCGGGTGGAAAAATGGTGAAAATTTTTGTATAATGGTGGAGGAATGATCTGATGAAGGTCTGGTGGAGGAATGGCTGTGGACCGTCCGATCAGATCTGGAGGTGGTGATCGATGGTCGTGATTTTCCATGGGGTTTCCTTTAGAAGGTTAGGCAATAAAAATAGAACTTTAGTGTAAAGCACTAAAGTTTTACCTTTGGGCGGATTACAAAGAAAAATGCATAAAATGAATGAAATTGGGCGTGGTTAAATGGTGGGACCGGTATGGCGGAGGGCGATTTATTATGGACCGTTGGATCTCAGGAGGAGATCAACGGTTGGGATCATCCAATGAAACTCTGTGAAAGTCTGATAGAGAAATATGAACAAATAATGCGATGGAATGAGGACCGTAGATCTATATATATCAACGGTCGAGACTGCATGGAATAAATTTTGGAGGCAGAAGGGGGGAATTGGTTTCCAGGAGAAAACAACTATTTTTGCGTTGCAATGGAGTGGTTTTGAATTTTTCCCAAAATAACGCAATATCGCTTGCCGCCTACCATGTGTCCTTTTAAAACCACCTTTATCGCGTAAATCTGAACTGTTAACTCTCGGACACTAGAATCACGCGATGTGCACCTCAGCTATTGGATGTAGGGCCTGGAGATCTAACGGTGCAGGATGGAGCGCGATATGGACAGTTGTGCGGTCAGTAAGGTGCGGACAGGTCAAAAGCGGGTTAGATCTCAGCTGTCAGATCTAAGGTATGGATGGTCAAAATTAAAAGAAGGAGCGAAAGGCAAAAGGGGTAAGTGAGTGAGCGGGAGAAATGAGAGCCGTTAGATCTATAGAGATCAATGGTGGAGATCTAATTGCATCGGAGCAGGCAGGAGGTCAAAACTCCGAGGTCTGAACTTGCGATTTAGCGCAGACTGTTGGATTAGAAGGGAGATCGACGGTTGAGATTAGATTGGAGGAGAAATGATGGAATGCACATGAGTAGGGCATGATCGAATCTTGGCCGTTGGTTCTTGTGGATTCAACGGCCAGGATTCAATCAGAGGATCGTAATCGGTGGGGACAGAGGGGGCACATTAAGACTTTTGCGATTGCGATTGGAGCAGTGATGCGATGGCCGTTGGATTGTTTAAAAATCAATGGTGGAGATCACAATCGGAGGGTAACAAAGGAATGTTATGGGTGCGCAGCGAGATTTGCGCAGACCGTTAGATCTTCACAGATCGACGGTGGATATTGCACCCGCTGCCAATCGAACAAAACACTCTCGCATCGGAACTTTTTAGTTTACAGAGGAAAAATGCTCCTGACCAATCTTCCGATTGCGATTAGCTCTGTGGGTCTTAGCGCTTGGTCTCACCACCCGGTTATATGCGAAGAAGGGCTGGGGCTTAGCCGAAAGGGGCTTAGGCCTATCATATGGTAAAAGGTGGGTTTTAGGCCTAAAAACAAAGTTTTTTAGGGCTGAACAGAGGTTCTGGTAGGGGAAAAGAAGGGTTTAAAATCAAGTGAAGGGATTTTCACATGGTTTAAAATGGGGAATTTGATGGTTTAGAAGACTTAGGAAGGGATTTTGAGGGTTAAAGGGGAAATTTTAAGGAGGGGAAAAAGGGGTTAAAATGGGAAATTTGCAGGGATACAAAAGAGCAGATGTAGGCTTTTTCTGAAATTTTTTTTCCATAAATAATGGGGCTTTCTTGATGGAAACAACAGTGAAGATTTTTTCAAAGGTAGAAGACACAAGGAGGCTTCAAGAGTGATATTTTTTCATAGGAAATGTATCTCTTGAAGACTCAGAAACAAACTTAGCCACTTGTTTGCTCTGTCAAAAATTTATAGGTGGCTAACACCCCCAAACCACAAAAAAAGGACAAAGACAAGGTGGGGTGACCCATCACTACCCATCAAAGTCACAAGAAAATAATAGCATCACAAAGATGAAGAAGGACACAGGGAACTAGTGTGAGTTCCACAAGAGCCCCACTCACACATAAGTGAGTGTCATTCCAAGCAGTCACTAGTAGCTGAGCTAAAGGCTTCGAAGTCATATGCATGTTCCAACTTTGCGTCATACCCTGATAAGGGAAATGACAAAGGAAATCAGATTATTGATGCAGAGTCTAGCACTACCATTTCCACCACCAAGGTCTATAATATTGAGCTTGAAGACCCAAAAGAAGAGAAGTGTCTCTTCCACTCATATATGTGGGTGAAGGGGTTGTTGTTGCAGTTCATTTTCGATAGCGGGAGCCAAAAGAACCTCATCTCAACAGAAGTAATTAAGTGGCTAAGATTGTTGACCACACCACATTCACAACCATACAAGATAAGGAAGCTCCACCAAGGACAGTATCTTCGTGTCATCCAGGAGTGTCACCTTCCCTATAACATCAAACCCTTCAAATATGAGGTATTGTGTTAGATTGCTCCTCTTAAATCTTATGATGCATTATTAGGTCAACCATACTTGGGGAAGTGTCATGCTATGTATGAGTCTAGGCCTCACTCTGTTATTATTAGTCTGTGAAATAAGTTATACATGATACCTAAGGTATTGCCACCTACTACTATATCTTTGATCTCTGCTAATAAATGTAGTAAGATCATCTCCCAGACTAGGAATTTTTTTTTCTTTCTTATTCATTCTCAAAGTAAGGGGAAGATCATGACCACATCCATGGCCCCTGAGAAGCATTCCTCTATGTAACAAAAACATGTAGACAAGGTTGTGGAAGAATATATCTTCTCCTCACCCACAAGAGTACCCTTGCATTATCAGGTCAATCATTTGATCGATCTGACTCCTGGAGAATCTATATCTAATGGGCCGATATACCATTGGTCCATTATGTAAAATTAAGAGATCAAGTGATAGATCTAGGAATTTCTATAAAAAGGGAACATCTGACAAAGTTCCTCACCTAGTGGGAGCCTAGTTGTACTTGTACAGAAGAAGGATGGGACCTAGAGGCTCTATATTAGTTATCCAGAACTAAACAAAATTATTGTTAGGACCAAGTATCAGATCCCACATATTGATGACCTTCTGGACTAGACCAAGGGGGATAAGTATTTCAACAAGATTAATTTAAAGTTTGGTTATCACCATGTTCTAATAGAGCCCACAGATGTATGGAATATTGCCTTCAAATCTAAGGAAGGCCTTTTTGAATTTTTGGTCATGCCTTTCAAGTTGAAAAATTCACCTGAAACTTTTATGGGGCATATGGATGACTCCTTGCGGCCCTTCACCAACTCGTTCATGGTTTTTTATCTAGATGATATCCTTGTCTTCAACAAGAGTTGGGAAGAGCACTTGCAACACAATTGGCAGGTCCTTCAAACCACGCGGAAGAACAAAATATGTGCCGAATTGGAGAAATGTACCTTTGGCATGAGCCAAGTCCAATATATGGGTTACATCATAGAGTAGCAAGGTGTGCATGTGGATTATTCTAAGATCCAAGTTGTCATTTGTGATTGTGCATCCCCGACAACTCTAATAGAGCTTAGCAGATTTTTGGGCCTTGCCAATTTTTATCTGAGGTTCATGTTGGGATTCTACCATATCACTTGGCCTTTGAGTTAGGTTACCAAGGGAAAATCAAAAGAAAAATTTTCCTGGTTCGAGTCCCAACAGAAGTTGTTCATTGAGATGAAGCAAGGCCTCTTCTTTATACATGTTCTCATATTTCTAGACCTGCAACAACCATTTGAAATTGAGACAAACACCTATGACTATGCTATTGGTGCAATTCTCACTTAGCAAGGGAATCTAGTGGCCTATCATAGTGAGAAACTTTCCAATATAATTCAAAAGTACCCCACCTATGATAAAGAGATGTATTCTATCATGTAGACTTACCGGTAATGGAAACATTACATTTTAGGGAAGGAGATAGTCATCCACATAGATCACTAACCTCTTTAGTTTATACAACCACAAGGAAAGTTGATGAACAATATCCATTAGAAGTGGTCTACATATCTACAATAATTCCACTTGATCATTAAATAAAAAAAGGGTAGCACCAATCATGTTGTAGATTTCCTCAGTCGGCCCCTAGTTGCAACATTGACTACTGTTCTAAAATCTTATGGCCACAAGACCTATAGATGGCTGCAATTGTACAAAAATGATCCAGATTTTTCCACCATATATTAGATGCTAGTGGATGGAAATAAATTTCCATATTTCCACCTTCATGAAACATTATTATGCTACCTGGGCCACCTTTGTGTTCCTTCAAGTGAGCATGCTAAGCTTATTTGGGAGGCGCACTACAGTCAGGTCGCAGGAGTCTTTGGTGTGGATAAAACTATGGCCATACTAAAAAAGTATTTTTATTGGTCAAAACTCTGATAGGATGTTGGAAAATATATCAGATCCTGCACTGCATGTGCCATTGCCAAGCCAATTATCAAGAATAAAGGCCTATACACTCCTCTTCCTACTCTCAACCGACCTTGGGAATCCATCTCCATGGACGATCTATTATTAGAAATTGAGATTGAGAGCAGAGAGAGAAATTTCACATAACAAAAATCACACTTTGATATATTTATTGATCACAATAGTTACGCATATATAGAAAATAAATCACTGACTTTGACACATCTAGATCATGACTACAACTCATACATAAGAAAAAAAAACTTCTAGATTGATGCTTGGGAAATCAAAATGAAAACTCACAACAACACATGGAAGCATTAATGCTTACACGGACAAAATTGAAAACACATATTACAACAACAAGGATAATATATGTATAATTGGTCTTCACCAACACTCACATCCACTTTGGAATCTTGCAAACATCTCTCTTTCAGCACCACATCTTCAAGATATAACTTGACCTCCATTTAAAACGTATTCACCTCTGACCATCGTTGATGAACATTGTAAGATTAACAATATTGAAACCTAATCTTGTTGAGGTTGTTGTGATAAGAGCCATCAAGTAATGAACCATCCTATGGACCAATTTTCTGCTACTTTCTAGGATGGAGGTTTGAATAATAAATGTGTTCAAAAGTTAATCAAACAACTTTACCTTACTAACAGACAAGAATTGATGTTTCGGACATCGAGGCTTCTAGTTTAAGAACCACCAACCCTTTTTATGACCAAAATTGAAAGAAATAGAAAACTACTTCAACTCACACCACAAACATAAAAACATACAAACAAACACACACATTAGAATAACTTAAGTCTCTTAGAAATCCATCTGTGAATATTTGAACCTTATGCAATGTAGTTGATTTATGTAACAACCTTGGTCAAAAAATCATGTAAATAAGGTTATTAAAGGAAAAATAATAACCATGGTCATGGGGTACTTATTCCAAGCTGAATGTTGGGGAAAACAATCCTAGTGTGGGTGTTCATTTGGTTTATTCTAGCTAATGGGAATCATCAAAGGATTTGGAAAGGCATGAGGCATTAATTGGAATTTTATTTATGAAAATAATGGAAATTAGGATAAAAGGAAGGTGAAAGGTGAGTTCAATTTTGGAGCTCTCTCTCTATTATCTCTCTCTCTCTCACCCTTGGAAACTTATAGTTTTGTTGGAGCACTTCAGCATTGGATCAAGAAAAAAAAATTAAGGAAAAAGAAGGCAGAGGGAAGAAAATATCCAACAAGGAAGAGCAGGATCAAGCATCTACAACGAGATTATTTGAGGTATCGATTTTCATGTATGATTTCCTTGCTAGATGGGGAATGCATGGTAAATGCATTTGTTTTCTTGGTTCTCTTGTTGTCATTCGAATGGGTTTCCAGGTGTGAAAAAGTTCTTCAACCTTGAATTTCCATTATCAGATAGCCATGGTGTGATGTGGTTCTTGTTACAGGTCAAAATACCTCCTCATCAGCTCAGAGGAGAAGATAAATATGGAGGGAATACAAAAACCTAAACTACACCTATTTCTGCCAAGGTAACGCCTCACTATAACAACACAAGAGCGTTATAATGCACCTGATCAGTGAATAGGCCGCGTTAGTGGCTAGGGAAATGCTCTGTTTACACTAGAGGGCATCGTTACCCGTGTTTTGAGTTTGGAACAGGAAAAACCCGCGGAGAATGATTTGAATTTCCAACTTTTTCTCACAAGAGAGTCAGTACAAAAAGGAAACTGCAAAGCACTAATCTCTTATTGGGCCTTGCCATAAACAACTAAACTCTCAAGGAAGGCAAAAGCATGGAAGTTGAGGAAACATATTGGTTTTTTCTATTTAGAACTGGTGGAAAGAGAAGGGAAATGATTGCTCTCTCCATCTCCTATAAAATGGAGTTGAAGGCTCTTGGTTCAAGGTCGAAGGATTGTCAAAGTTTTTGAATACTTGTGAAGTAGAGATCATTGTTGTAATGTGAAGGTCAAAAGTCAAAGAGGTTCATTGAGAACTTGTTGATCAAGACATCACCACTTTGAGAGATAGAGACATTGGAAGGTTGAGGAGGGCTTGGTCCAACCGACAGTTGTAATCCTCCTTTTTATAAATCAATAGAACTGTATCTGTTTTTTCCATTCTATGCGTTGATATTGTCATTGTTATTTAATCACTTATATAGCATGAGATGAATGGCTTAGATGTGCATAGTTTAAATGTTTATTATATATTGACTTAATTGATAGGAAATGTATGTTATGGTAGAGATTACACGGGTGCTTTAATTGATTGCAGGGTCAAGATTTGGAGCTAGTAAAGGAGAACTCCTACTTCGCTACCTAGTGCTCTCCAAAAGACTCCAAGATCATTAAAGAGGTAATCTTCCATCTTATTCCATAAAGTTGTTTTAAGTTGATATGAACATGTATATGCATTCTTTGTGAACTATACAACTAATCTTACTATCTGCCTCGGGCACTGGAAAGCTCTGAGAGGGATATTCGATACCAACAACCCAAGAATTTTACCCTATAGCAGAATTGATGACTCCGCTGGGGACTTCCCCATAGTTTCTGGACTATTTATTTCCTCCTTTCTTCTTTCCTCTGCTCACAGACCCTTTTGACCAGTATTTATGCCCATAAGACATTTCAAAAGCTCACAGAGTTCAATCCTGTTTCTGTATGACCATCTGAATAACTTTACCATGGCTAACGCTACATCTGTCGGTTTTCCAGTGAGTTATAACGCAGGCTCTGCTTAAATACAGTGTGTTAGTCTCTAGATTAACACTGTCTTTACTCAGAGATAGTGCGTTACTTAGCCAAAATTTGCTGTTCACCCCTGTGATTGTGTTTTGGTTGCAGAGTTTTTTGGCCATCAGTATCTCTCCTTGACTGAATCCCTGTGCTTGTTTAGTAAGCTGTCATTTCTGTTTGTTAGCTCTTTTTTGAAAAGTTAGTGTCAAAAGCATTTACTTTTTAGAGAAGAAATTTCTTTTTAGTTAGTTTTTCCGCATCTAGCTGAGTTAATTCTGAAAATTTCAGTTCATAGACTGTTAAGAAGAGGTAGATAGAAGTATGAATCTTTAAAGTTGAACTATGCTATTTTAATGTTAGTGCATAGATGTTGAAAAAAACCTCTCCTTGTAGAAATACTCTTCATCAAATTGAATATTTAGAGCATATTTTTGCATGGTTTCTTGAGTCAAAGTCTCATTACATGTCATACATCCACTCCCCCTCTGCAAGACTAATAATCAAGTACACTAAGAATCAAGCGATAATAAAATCAATCACATTACTCTTTTTGAGCTCACACCAACAGTAGTTTAGGCTAGGATCTTGGGTTAAGAAAAGTGAGAAAATCACCCAAGATCTCAAAACTTGAAACTAGAGTCATTAACGAGCGAAATCCTATTGCACTCATATTATCGAGACCATTCCTTTACTAGAGCTCAGTGTGAGACAACACTTGGGTGCACAAGAAGGTATCCTGCCTTCGACTACATCCGGTGGGTGTGATATATATTGGGGTTCCCTTCGGGGATGTCGAAACTAGATCTGGGATCTAGGTATTCTGCCCATATAGCATGCTGTCCTTGACCGTGGACCCCCCTGATGATGTCTGTGATTTGAGGTATCTTTAGTGGCCATACTTTTTAGGGACTTACACAAGGTAACTGGGACGGGATGTCCTGGTACCTGAAATAGACAGACCCACTCTGTCTTCGGTCTTTAGGAGGGTACTCATCTTCACAAGAGTGCTTACACCTATCATCTGAGGTTCGGGCGAAGCTCTAGAGTGACCGTAGCTATACTTTTGACCAACCCTCTCTGTATACTATTGCGATACTGGATTTCATCACCAGAAAATGGTAGCACTCAGACAGGGCACCCTATTCTGGCTGCTTGCTGATTGATTTTAGAGAGTCCTTTTTTATTTTTTCTTTTTTAGGTGTGTGGTTACTGTCATTGAGACTTTATAATACATCACAATTTATTAAAGTTTGTTAAAAATAAACAGGTCACTGTGGCGTCATCCGACCCACGCCGTCTGTCTTGACGATAACAAGGTCTACCTCCTCTGACTCTTGAGGAACAAATGAACCTTGGTGAACTCGTGCCTTCTACGGAAGAGCAGTCTCCATTGACAAAACTTGATTTACACATAGCCTCATATCATACGAAATTTCCGGAGGACCCTTTCATGGAAGGTGTCATACCTCATTACAATCCTCCACTCACTGATCCATTGGGGCCTGTGATAGTTCAGATTCCACCATGCCAAGACATGTCTTCGGCCACACAAACATCCATTTCACATCCGGCATCCACAGGGTCGATGCCAATGGCAACCATCCTAGGTTCGACACCATCCTCCCCGTCGATTTTCAGTTCTATGCCATCACTTGGTAACCCCAGTAGTCAACATATACCTAATCCCAACCCTACGGTCATCAGAACTGTTAGTAGCTCGCCGAGTCCTTCGGGATCTACTCCTACCGTGACCACGTTGGGACCCACGGTTGCTTCTCCCACGAGTGTGACTACTTCGGTTCCTTTTAGCAACCCTTTTGGTTGGAACCCTTTGCTGAGTTTGAACCCCTTGGCCACTATACCAGGGGGCAGTGTCACCAGCACGCAGGTCGCAGGGAACATTTCACTTCCCCTGCAATCCTTAGGACAAACGAGACAACTTATTGTTCATACTATTCCCTTAAGTGGTTCAAATACAGGTGTAGGGTTTATGCTGTTGCCGAACTATGCAAGTAGTAGCATGCCTCCAGGAAACTCTATTGCATCCATATGGACTAACCCACCCCAACCTCCATCTGGAAAGGGAGGGCACTTTTATACTCGGGGCAACCAACCGTTCACCCCGCAATACAATATTCCCTATGGACAGCAACCATATGTCCCTACCCCCCCACCTATAGGAAATTTTTATCAAAGTCCTACTTATCCTCCTGGTAACACATTGATGGGCGGACCCTATGGTCCAAATAGTGAGCCCATACTTCCTTGGTTAGATTCGGGGGAAAATCCACAATTTCCATTTTTGGCAGCTTTGGACATCCTCAACATCCATAAACTGACTAATGACCCCATCAATCACAACCCGCTATAGCCTCCAATACAGCACAAGATTCCTTCCGACATCCCAAAGTTTGATGGGAAACAAGGGGACGACCCAGTTGCACACATCACTACCTTTCATCTATGGTCTATATCTAATTCCATGGTGGATGATAGTGTCTGGCTTCAACTGTTTCCCCTCACCCTTACAGGCAATGCCGCCAAGTGGTATATTGAATTTCCATGCGCCGCCATAAACACTTTTGGTGCTTTAGCGACGGAGTTTCTAAAGAACTTTCAATTACCAATCAGATTTGAAACTGGAATGGAACTGTTAACCTCGTTGCGCCAGGACACCGCCACCCACATCTCTGATCACATTCATGAATGGAGACGTAGGAGGAGGCTAGTCAAAGCGCCAATCCCAGATCATCTCTTAGCTAATTGGTTTTTTAAGTCTCTCTTACCCCACATCTGTAAAGACATTGGACTTTCCGGTGCGGTTACAGAAGATCAGTGCATTTGTCTTGCCCAAAATTTGGATTTACTCTATTCACAATCTGGCACGATATATGATTTACTACCCAATGCTCCTGGTAACCCAAATCCTCCAGCTACTTGTTGTGCCTCAATCTAGTCTCCTAAACTGAGTTCATTTAATTGTCAACCGGGATTTGTAAACTGCTGAAGTGAAATGTACCATATGTACCTAGGTGCTTGTTTCCTAGTGCGTTGTGTGTAGTGTTTTGTAATGTTTTGGTCTTTTATGTTGATTTATGATGTTTTTGGTCTTTTGAAGTTTTGTGTTTACAATGGAAATGTCTAGAAAACTAATGAAAAGAAATTGGTGGTCAAGAACACAGTTGAGCCTAATGTATGGAATGGCAAATGTAATCAAAAATACTGAAGCAACATCTAAACTATGACTAAATAGAAACAAGAGTTTAATGATGACTTCTTAAACAAATGACACAAACTAGACTTTGAGAAATGATCACTTAAATATGCAAGTTTTCTAACTAGACAATTAGACACTAATCATGATGCAACATTCTATTCTAAACTCATCTATTCCATGACTAATTCCTAGTTCTATTCCGCAATTTTCAATTGAAGGTCAGAGTCTATTCTCCAAGAGTTATTGGTTTCTTTTCAGGGTAGTTCTGTTGAGGAAGAGCTCTGTTTATAGTGAGGAATTTGCAGAGATATTTCAGACCTTGTAATGATGTTATCTTATGTTCTTAAAGTTATGGATCACTGATGGTTTTCAGAACAAAAAGATATTTGTAAATAATGAAGGCTGTCTTAGGAATCCTATCAACTAAAGTGATCTACTGTGCAAAGGGTGACAGTGTGACTATGAGATATGAGTGCAATGAATTAATTTAAACATGAGCTTAAGATGCTTCTAAACTAGAACAATGTTAAACCATAAGCCATCATCAAACTTTGAAATGAAGTAGCTGGACATGAATTAAATGCAAAATGAAACTCCGGAGCATTCTAATTAACATGCACTATTCTATGAAGTTACACAATCGATTTGTTCATCATGAGGGATATTTTGGAAGAGTTCCTTCTTGTGGAAGAGGTAGAACAATTTTGACTGTGGACTTGTATGCAATTGAAAGCAAATGAACTGAAAGCAAATGAAACTAAGTTGTCACATCACAGTCATATCTTGAACTTCTTAAGGATGTCTTGGAAGAATTTCTTCTTGTGGAAGAGTGGTTAGGACAAGTGCAACTATGATAGTGAAGACTAAAAACTACAACTAATTCCTATGACACTATAACTATTCATCATTCATTGTTAAGATTTATTGGAAGAATGTCTTCTTGTGAAAGAACTATGATGAATATAACTACAGTCTCTAGTTAAAAACAAATACAATTCCTATCCTACAGTACCATAGTCATTAATCATTCATCGTTTTAATTTATTGGCAAAGTGTCTTCTTGTGGAAGAACTGGAACGAATTATGGCTACAGTAGCTGGTTAAAACAAATACAAATCTAACTGATATCCTACAATACCATAGTCATCAATCATTCATCATTTTGGTCTGTTGGAAGAATGTCTTCTTATGGAAGAACTGGAATGAGTACGACCACAGTATATAAAACACAACAAATACTAATTCAATATGCAGAACGTAAAGACAGCTAGGAAAAACTTATCTAGTTTACGGTAAGGAAATCCGTTCAAGGGGCAGGGGCCCTCTACCACTTGACGGCATTCGACTTCACAATTAAATCACGCCTTCAAGATAATTTTGTCTGCTCCATTAACGATGCAATAGTTTGAACATAATGCTCTGTGTCTTAAAAGACGTAACACAGAGTTTACACCAAAATCTAACAGCAAATCTACACAAAATTTCTAACTAAGCTCTCGGCCTACTCAAGAGTTTATAAAGTAAATGCAAGTAACAATATTTAAAAAAATTTAGGAATGATGTCTTCCTAATCCAAATCATTTTAGGAGTCTTTGAGGTGGCTGCATAAAAGAGAAAAGACACCTGGACTGTAACAGTCCTAGTAGGAGTCTTCTTTCACAAATGTGTTCCCACGTGCATAACCGTATCCAGAATTCATTTCCTCTGCCATGACGAGCAACACACCATGTAGGCACGACGTGGATCATGCCCATATGCGTTTTTCCTCAAGAGGCCACCTGGAACATGCTCAAACATAAATGTAGCTGCAGAATCGCCGGTTAGCTACAGAATGCCTGCATTCTGCAGCTAATTTCGGTCAAAATGCTTAACAATGGCAACAATCACAAAATTCAACAAGTCAGTCATATAAACCATTCTAGAAGTAATTTTAACTATTTTTATTGATCAATTGGGTTTAAAATGGAAATGGACAAGGGAAAAATGAGGTAAAATGAGGTGAAGGAAAGCACAAATTTGAGGCTCAACACTACTCAGAAAATCAGAGCTCATGCCGATGGTCTCATTGGCACAATCTTTGGTGTAGCCACAAAACAGTCTCAGGGGAAAGCCTCCCAGCCATCCTTGCCTACCACCGCCCCTAACCAAACGACTACTCTTCCTACCGCCGAGGTAAATTATGTGCAAACTTCACAAAAACCTAGTGGAAAGAATAATAAGAACAAGAAAAAGACATCTTCTTCGGAAGGGCAGTCAGACAATCAGAATAAACCTAATCAGAAAAACACTGCCAAAAATGATAAAGGGAAGGATAAACCCATGGAATTTCCTTGCAAGATCTGTGTGAAGGACCACTTTACATACAAATGTCCTCGGCTGCAGGAATGCACCTATTTTATCGCAAACAAGGATTCTGGGTGAACACCTGCCGTTCTTCATAATCCTTTCCCTAATCAACAACAACAACATCAACACATGGTTGACAACCTACCACAACCCCAGCAACAGGGCCGTGGTGGTTCACATCGTTCTAGTGAAGGATCATCTGCCATTTATGGCATTGAGAGTGTTGAACTTCAAACACGAGCCAAGCGTTATGGAAATCCTACCATAGATGCTCAAGAACCTGGTACTAGTTCAAATCCACCGTCGCCTAATGATTTTCATATCGAGCGGCCTACTTTTGACCTCGTGATTCATCCCCCCAAAGGGACACTTTGACGCACGACTCATAACACCTCTACATGTGCAGCCCAAAACTACAACATTGTAGAAGATTTGGCGCAGACACCATTAGCAATGTCTTCTCTCGAAGTATTGCAAACTTTTCCAGCACAAAGGAAAGCCTTGCTTTCGGCCATTGGTGGAATAGACCCCCAGGATTCCATGCTAGCTATCTTTGATATGGAAAAATATAAAACTCGCCTCAAACACAAACTCACATTCCAGGTGCAGGTCGTGTCGAAAGGGAGACCAATCCATCGCACTGTCATTGACGAAGGTGCTTCGACCTGCGTTATGTCACAAGATTGCTGGCTTGCTTTAGGTTCTCCTACCCTAACACCACCGTCGAATTCCATCAAAGCTTTCGATGGTCACACATTACTCCCAAAAGGATACCTTGCTATCTTTCCCATCACTTTGAGTGGGAAAACGGTAACCGTGGACGTTGAAGTCGTAGATCGTCATCTCGACTATAATCTATTGCTCGGTCGCAGTTGGTCTTATGCCATGACTGCCATTGTTTCTTTGGTCTTCCGAATCGTCCTATTTCCCTTGGATGGGAAAATAGTCACAGTGGATCAGTTATCCTTCTGCACCCCTGATTATTCCACATTACCAAGTAGCACTGTACCCCTAATAGGAGGCTATCCTGAATCTTATGCTAGTATTGGTACCATTCTTTTGAAGGCATCTTCCCTACTGGGTTGTTTTCCTCTCTCGCCGCCAAAGATCCCAAACACGGTTGGAATGATATCCACCACTTTGGATGGCTCTATCAACCCATGGATCCTTCCGGTGCCTTTAGACATTGATTCCTATGGAGATCAGATGCCGATCTCACCAGCCGAGTTGGCCTACCAAGCCATCCAAATTACATCTGAACCCTCCACTGCTATGGTTTCGATCAAAGGTACAAACCTCCCACCCATCACAGTTCTTTCTAAGGATCTCCTCAATGAAGTCTTGCCTACAGACGAAGCTATTTGATTGATCATGTCTCTAGAAGAAAGACCTTGGGGAAAGTTGCACCATCACGCTTCGATGATCGACTCGGACATGATAAACACTGAAATCCCATCCTTTGACCCACCTGAGATGGTTCCCTCCGCTTACACGACTATTCAAACTATCGATTCAGAAGGGAACATGGGTAATATTTCTAAGACAATGCTCATTGATATCTCGATCAAAACAGGTATCATGGAAAATATTCAGATTGGAGCCAATTGCAATCCTGAGGAAATTGCATGCTTCACATCCCTTTTCAAGGAATTTCGCGATGTGTTCGCTTGGTCTTATGACGAAATTCCTGACATATATCCATCTATAGTCGAGCATGAAATCAATATTTATGACAATGCCAAACCAATTCGGCAGCGACTCAGACCCGTCCACCAGCGCAAAGCAGCCGCCATCAAAATTGAGGTAGAAAAACTTCTAAACGCTAGTTTCATCTATCCCATTCCTTTGACGGAATGGGTTTCCAATCCAGTTCTCATTGATAAAAAACAAGGCACCATTTTAGTTTGTGTTGACTATCGTGATCTGAACGCCTCTTGTCCCAAAGACAATTATCCTACACCATTCATAGATCAGATTCTCGACGATTGTTCCAGATGCGAATATTTTTCCTTCATGGATGGATTCTCGGGCTATAACCAGATTGCAATTAAAAAATAAGACCAGCATAAAACTGCCTTCATTTGTCCTTGGGGCACATTTGTGTATCGTAAAATCCCATTTGGTCTTAAGAATGTTGGAGCAATTTTTCAACGGGCTATGGACTACGCTTTTCACGACATTCGACATGTTGTACAGGCTTACTTGGATGACCTTCCGACCCATTCCAAGAAACGACCTGATCACCTCGCTCATCTGAAAGAAATTTTTGCTAGGTGTAGATTCTACAATATACATCTGAATCATCATAAGTGCGTATTTATGGTCGAGTCCGGGCGTCTGTTAGGTTTCATTGTCTCCAAGCACGGGATTAGGATTGATTTTGAGCATTCTTTTTACGGTATTTTTCTTGCTCGTTAATCCGAAAAACCTCGAGTTCCCTTCTTTGGACTCGTTAAAATTATACGAAGTTGATATCGAGCATTCTTTTTATGGTATTTTTCTTGCTCGTTAATCCAAAAAACCTCGAGTTTCTTTCTTCAGACTCTTTAAACTTATATGAAGTTGATATCAAGCGTTATTTTTATGGTCTTTTTCTTGCTCGTTAATCCGAAAAACCTGGAGTTCTCTTCTTTATACTCGTTAAAACTGATATGAAGAAGCACTGAGCTTTCTTTTTAGGGACCTTTTTCTCGCTCATAAAACTGAAAAAAACCCTGATTTGACTTTGTCGGGCTCACTAAACTACCACGACAGAGAAGTAAGGAGCCATTCTTTTCCTCTTTTTCAAAGCTCTTTTAACCGAAAAAGTAACCGATTTTTCTCCGCGTGACTCGTTAAAATTTCACGGAGGGCACCGAGTTTTCTCTGTGTAACTCGTTAAAATTTCATGGAGGGCACCGAGTTTTTCTTTGTCGGACTTGTTAAAATTTCAAAAAGAGTACTGAGTTTACTTCGTCTCCTCGTACTCATAACAAAATGAGGTAGACGTCCATCGAACATAGATTTCTCACTTTTCCGGCTTCGATGGACTAACTCACGGAAAATGAATTGTTTCGGGCTTACTATTCTCCCTTTGCCGTACCTGGTTATCAAGACATGACAAAGGTACCCCAACAGAGTTGTCTTTTATGACATTTTTCAAACTCTCTAAATATGAAAAATTCACCAAGTTTACTCACCTGGACTTGTTAAACCTAATCAGACGGGGCACAGAGTTGTCTTTTATGACATTTTTCAAACTCTCTAAACATGAAAAATTCACCGAGTTTACTCATCTGGACTCATTAAACCTAATCAAACTGGGCACAGAGTTGTCTTTTATGATATTTTTCAGACTCTCTAAATATGAAAATTTCACCGAGTTTACTCGTTTGGACTCGTTAAACTTAATCAGACGAGGAAAAAATTGGACAAAATGGATACTACCTCTGTTACATTTCAGAAAGGTCGATTTGGCAGAAAAAATATTGAACATGGCACTTCCCAGAAAACTATTTCGCAATTAGCCGAACCCTACCATCTACGAGTATTAGCCTTCATCTCCCAGTGTCCCTACAATGATAAAATCCTAACACACTCTTTGGTGTTCATTAAGCCTCAACTACCTAGTACCTTGTTACAGTGCCTTTTATTGTTCAAGCAGATCTCGCTATCTAATACTCCTCTTATCAACCAAACCGCTCATTATGCCAGATTTTATTTGTCGTCTGACATCCCCATTTACTCTTCATTATCTCAATTATAAACAAAATCATTTGGTTTCAGTTTCGTGTTGACTGATGTAGGACGCCTCAGTGCCTACCTTTCAACATATATCTTCCTATCGACTTCAACATCTTATCTAGGAAGTTGATCCAGAAGCCCATCAGTACCCGGATACTTGCAGACATCAGTGGTAGGTAGTCTTGTGTTTGATTAGGAGTCTTCATCATTGGCTCCTGGTCGAATGATTCTATGAGTGTTCGACTTCAACTCTTTTTATTCACACTCGCTAGATTGTACTGTGCATCTTAGGGACCATCATCATTATCGGTGGCCACCTTTGCGTCTGTTAACAATTTTCATTATCGAGTGGTAATCAGATGATTTCTCACATGTTCGACAACAAATCCTTCATTCACATGTTGAGAAATATGCAGTTTAAGTGAATTAGCGGTCAAGACCTTGGGGCAAAGGTTACATCATTAAAGTTGTGTTCCCTTCCCCAAGTTGCGATATTGTTTATGGAGACAGCTTCTTCAACCGCATCCTGTTATGACAGACACTTCTACATTGTGCTCATCGGTGGACAGATTCTTTATATCTCTATTCTAGAGAAATCATGTTGTTTAAGCTACTGAGCATGGGAATGCCCGACTCAAGGCATATACTATATTTTCTGACATATGTTGTTGTTTCAGGTTTTCCTCAGTATTTCAATCTCTTTATCTCTACTACACACATTATAAAGTATTTCGGCCATCGTCTTTGTCTCTGACCTCACACTTTAGGGGGAATCTGTTACAGGTCAAAATACCTCCTCATCAGCTCAGAGGAGAAGATAAATATTGAAGGAATACAAAGACCTAAACTAAACCTACTTCTGCCAAGGTAACGCCCCACTATAACAGCACAAGAGTGTTATAACGCACCTGATCAATGAATAGGCCACGTTAGTGGCTAGGGCAATGCTCTGTTTACACTAGAGGGCAGCGTTACCCATGTTTTGAGTTTGGAAAGGAAAAAACCCGCGGAGAATGATTTGAATTTCCAACTTTTTCTCACAAGAGAGTCAGTACAAAAAGGAAACTGCAAAGCACTAATCTCTTATTGGGCCTTGCCATAAACAACTGAACTCTCAAGGAAGGAAAAATCATGGAAGTTGAAGAAACATATTGGTTTTTTCTATTCAGAACTGGTGGAAAGAGAGGGGCAATGATTGCTCTCTCCATCTCCTATAAAATGGAGTTGAAGGCTCTTGGTTCAAGGTCGAAGGATTGTCAAAGTTTTTGAATACTTGTGAAGTAGAGATCATTGTTGTAATGTGAAGGTCAAAAGTCAAAGAGGTTCATTGAGAACTTGTTGATCAAGACATCACCACTTTGAGAGATAGAGAGATTGGAAGGCTGAGGAGGGCTTGGTACAACTGACGGTTGTAATTCACCTTTTTTATAAGTCAATAGAACTGTATCTGTTTTGTCCATTCTATGCATTGATATTGTCATTGTTATTTAATCACTTATATAGCATGAGATGAATGGCTTAGATGTGCATAGTTTAAATGTTTATTATATATTGACTTAATTGATAGGAAATGTATGTTATGGTAGAGATTACATGGGTGCTTTAATTGATTGCAGGGTCAAGATTTGGAGCTGGTAAAGGAGAACTCCTGCTTCGCTGCCTAGTGCTCTCCAAAAGACTCCAAGATCATTAAAGAGGTAATCTTCCATCTTATTCCATCAAGTTGTTTTAAGTTGATATGAAAATGTATATGCATTCTTTGTGACCTATACAGCTAATCTTACTGTCTGCCTCAGGCACCGGAAAGCCCTGAGAGGGATATTCGATAACCAACAACCCAAGCATTTTACCCTATAGCAGTTCTCATGTTTGGTTGAGATGGATTTATGAATGGATTTGAAGCTGAGTGGGGTGGTCTCAGGATTATTCACAAGGCATAATAATCATGGGATGGGATACACGTTAAAGCCGGGATGTGAACATCTCGAATGAGCCTAAGAATCCTCGACCGATGAATGGTGGGATACACAATAAAGCTTAGTGGTGAATACCCTTGATTTGGCCTAGGAATCCCTTGACCGATAATGGAAGGATACATGATAAATCCTAGAAGGTGGAGACCTTGTAGGCCTAGGATTCCCTTAACCGGTGATGGTGGGATACATGGTAAAGCCGAAAGGTTGAGACGGAAAAATTCCTCACGGTTTAGGTGGAGATATATGGAGGAATCCCTGCTTGTTTTGGGCCTATTGATCTGGTAGGGATTGTAGTAAAGCCTATTTATATTGATGAAGGTGAGGTGGTTTGACCTCGATAAGCCTTGATTTTTTTGTTGTGATCCACACATTCATGCTTGTAATATGATACAAGGGTGATTGGCTGAAAGAAAGATTTTTTTTACCAATATATGGTTGGGTGATTCATGGAAGTCCCATACCTGGTTGGATTTTGAATTCATTAATAAGGGCTTATTCTCCTTGGTATTTCATGTGTAAATTTATTGGCTTATGTGTAGATTTTATGGCTGTTATATCCATGTTTTTTATGTTAACTATATGTTGGTCATGAGTATGTTTTATGACAGTCTTGATGTATGAATTTCATCATGTTTTTATTAGTAATTGAAAGTACAATAAATACATGATATAATAGATTCTAATGTAGATATTGTGATATGGAAACGATGTTTCTTTACGAATTTGAGATAAGTATGAGACCCCTCTGCACAGATCTGTTGTTATGACTTGTAGATTACATATTTGTGACATGTTTGACGAAATTCCTGTCATCGGTCGTAGTGGTTAGATCAAGTAATTGCACCAATGGTTGCATTAGTACCTAGTTTCATTGTTTTTATTCATTTATGGAAGTTTCATGAAGTTCTCGATAGTGGCCTGAGACCCAACACTAAAAACGTGGCTTAGAATTTGGGGCGGCTAGCAGAAAACTACCTGAAAAATTCCACAGTCACTGATATTCTTTGCTGTGGGAGTGAATAGAAGGCCTCAATCACATGTATGGATTTTGATGGGAGCGGATGAGGGTCCAAGTTAGTAAAAAGTCAAGTTACCTCATGGGTTGGTCACCTTGAAGGGTTGGTTGGCTCCTGAAGGTTCTATAGCATGTGTGAAAGGTCAGATTGGTTTGGTTTCATTGGATCCACTTCCTTAAATATACCAGAGGATTTGAATCGCATCATATTAGCTTCTCATCACATGTTTACCCCAACAAACTGGTTAAATTGGGTAAATGTGGGAGGAAGGTGTCTTGGAGTGGGGTCCCCTGGGGTGAAATTTTGGATATCTTTTTGTGTATATTTTTTCATATTCATTCTGCGCAGAAAGGTCAAGGGGATTTGGGGTGAATTAAAGTCCATTTTTTATGTAATTGGGTTATAGGGGTAAACTGTGGGCCTCAAAACATGGTTTTAGACCATAGTATCTACATGCTAAGATGGATATAAATAGATAGATTGAGTCTAAGGAAGTAGTCATTCATGTTTTGATATAAGTATGTTTATGCATTTGTGATACACGTTGTAAGTCTGGGTTTGGGTAGAAAGGCTCCTTCTGGTTGTGTGCGTGGATACCTAGTCCTGGCTGTGTGTGTAGAAGGGTAATTGTAAGGGAAAAATATGTTGTACTAAACTGTTGGAATCTAATATAAAGATTCGTTTTGGTGACACACTGTGTTATCTAAGTATATTCCATTATCACATTGAGATCACTTTACTTCTATTATGTTTAATTGTATCTGTGTGATTAGATCTATTGTTTATGCATGAATTTACATTTATATTTGAATACATGGATAAATATGTTTAAGTTACAACACATTCCATAGATCTGGTTATGTTATTATATATCTTCGACGAGGTATCTACGATCTATCTATTAATTTCATTATTCTGATAAGTATTGTGTTGTATTTGTGTGCATATGTTTCAATATGTATAAGTTCTACAATCAACCTGCTTAGGGCCACCACATTACTTTCTTCCTCAGGGTGCGAAAACTTGGTTCCAACACCCCCCCATACTGCTTCAGGTGAGACTTTTATCTGTGCAAGCAGGTCATTTCCGAAAGGGCCAGTAGTTGGAGGGTTTGATGGTGCGCAAAAAAATTTGAACCTGCATCAAGATGTAGAAATTTGAATAATAGCTAAATTATTCACCGAGATTATCCTGATTACACACTATTTAAGCTTCATGCATAATACATAACCTCTTCTACAATTGATCATCAATTTGTGGAAATAGAAGCAGTCGCATGCGCACATTAAAACATAATCAAGCACAAATAGAACACAGTATGTAATGGGGAAAGCTTACAGCTGAAAACCCCCAACTATCTGTATATTATAATGATAGAGAACATGTAACAATACATAGCACAAATCTCCTCACAGCTCTCAGCACTATATCACATGCTACACACAAACTAGCTCAGATATGAACAAGTCACAAGTTCAAATCTCTTCCACCTGTCTGCCTGCCTCTACTGCACAATCCAAGATGAATAATGATGAGATCCAAGTTCGAATCCCACTGGCTTGTACTGCGCAATCCTCATTGGCAATCTCAATCAATGTGTGTGCAAATCTCATACACAGCTATAGTCACAACTGATAGTAGACTCACCCTTTCACCCACCTCTAACACTGGTCTCCACTGAACTGTCCATGCATTGCAGTTAACTGATGTGTTCTTTAGTTGATTTATGAGTTAATAATTAGTGAATTAATTAATAATTAATTCACACCACTCATCACTAGTGTATTTATCAGTTAGACTAAATGCAACTAGTTCAACTAAGTTAAACCGAACATAACTCCACCAACTGTCTCATCAACTCCACCAAACTCTGCCACATGAGTTCTAACTGAAGTCAACCATGCAATAGCTCAACTAACCCTTAGGAAAAGTGTATTTCCTTCTGTCAGCTGCATGTGCCACATCCAAACATCAAACTGAAGTGCTCCAAGAGGATAAGATAATGTTTATAGTCTAAATATTATTAAGGGTTAATAATATTCGACTGTTCTATTTTTAGCCCGGCAGTCTAAAAATAGATTCCGCCCAATGTCTAAAAATAGAGGTCCATCTATTTTTACCAACTCAACCAATCATCCATAAATAACATCCTGCAACTCATAGACCATGATCCATATGTCTAAAAATAAACATAGTCTAAAAATAGACTTTGCGCCAAAAATAGCCTGCGGGCCCACTTAGTGAAGGCGATTTCTTTTCACTAAGCTCCATCATCTTGTTTCATTTTCAACACTCCCTCTCAACAAGATATGGATTATCTACAACCCCTATCCTGCCTATGTGGTATTCGAATTTTCTCCTGGTGAGCACCTTCGTCAAGATATCAGCATCCTAATCCTCCGTGGGAATGTATGAAAGTAACATGATTCTCCACTGCACACAATCTCTGATATGATGGTACCTAATGTCAATGTGTTTGGATCTATCATGAAATACTGGATTAACCAAGAGTTTAATGCAAGTCTGGTTATCACAATAAATCACAGTAGGCTCCAAGTGTGACCCGAACAACCTGACCAGGATCTTCCTCATCCATATGGCCTCGCATGCAGCCAAGTTTGCTGCCATATACTCAGCCTCTACTGAACTGAGTGCCATGGATCTCTGCTTTATTGCCAAAGAAAGTGCACATCCAACCCAATCTTTGAAAATCCCTCAGATGTGCCTCGATGACTAGTGCAGGCTCCTTTAATCTTGCATCTTGTGAAGCCACACAACAACTTCTTCACCTCATCCTCCTGTCATGCCACAAGCCATATCCCGATGTGCCTCTAAGATAACAAAATACATGTTGCTGCCTTCCAGGAAGATCTTGGTAGGCTTAACCATAACTTGTGGCTGGTTAACAACATAGCATATATGGTCATGTGACGACCAGATATGGCAGCCTGTTGTCGATAAACAGTGGCATCCACTACCTCCGCTGAAGTAGCATCCTCCTTCCTCCATCCACCAAGAAGAGGAGTATCAACAGGCTTGCAGCCATGCATGTTGAACTTCTCCAGTATCTACCAGGAATACTGACCCTGAGAAACAAATAGTCCACCACTGCGCTGCCAAATTTCCAATCCCAGGAAATAATGAAGGAGGCCCGAGTCCTTCATCTCAAACTCCTTTGGAAGATCCTCCTTGCATGAGAGTATCAACAGCTCATCACCTGTCAAAATCAAATCATCTACATAAAGTACAATGATTAGCAACTTACCCTCCACCACAATCTGGTATAGGTTAGGATCTGCCTCACTCTTGGAGAATCCAAGTCCACGGTGGGAAGCGGTTGCCATGGTATTGTACCAAGCCACGAGTCTTGCTTCAACCATCTGATGCTCTCTTGGAGGTGAGACATGCGAATCTTCTTTGAAGATCTCGAAACCTTCGGGCTTCTCTATGTACACATCCTCCTCAATCACTCCGTTGAGTAGCACAGTCTTCACATCCATCTGATGAATGTGCCACCCCATCTGTGCTGAGAGAGCAAGAATCATTTGTATGGAAGAATACCTTGTGACAGGTGCAAAGGTTTCCTCATAATCGATCCCCTCAATTTGTGAGAAGCCTCGGGCAAAAAATCTTTCCTTGTACTTCTCCACACTCCCATCAGCCGCTTGCTTCACTTTGTAGATCCATCTCGAACCTACCACTGATTTCCCTTCCGGCCTTGGGACAATCTCCCATGCACTGTTTCTGACAATCGAATCATACTCTTCCACCATGGCATCTACCCATGCGGGATCCTCCACAGCTTCCTCGAAAGAGGATGGCTCTGTCACGACACATTTGCTCATAAGAGCCATGTATCTGATGTCTTAGGTCCAGTGTTGTCTCTATGCATGTTTGTCTTTGTGGTGGTCCTACAACCCCTTCTGCGCATCTTGAGACGTTAAGCTAAACTCCGTGATGCGGCTTACGCATGCTACGATGAATTAGCCTTTGCATGAGTGGTTTCTTCCACTCCATGAACTTCCTCTTGTGGCTGATCCACATCCTGAAGCTCATCCTTAGGAACTAATAGCTCCTCATCTGCATGCAAGTGTGGCTCCCTCTCAAGCGAACATTGCATGGCTTTCTCCTCCTGAAATTTGATATCCCGTCACACAACAGTCTTGCGACTGTCTGGAAAATACACACGATAGTTGTGGGGCGTATCAGTGTACCCCACAAATATCCCAACCTCTGCGGTCGGCTCTAGCTTCTTCTTGGCATCCTTTGTCACATGCATGTAGACAGATGAACCAAAAATCCTCAAAAGGGAACTATCGACCTCCTTTGCCGTAAAACACCTCCTCCTGTACTCATGTTGGCATTCAGGAGGACAACGGCGGCACACCATATACCTGAAATGGTTGCATGCCCGCCCACAAGAAGGTAGTCCCGATCATGCAACATCGCCCATGCAGCACCCACGATCGTTATGTTCTTCCGCTCAGCAACCCCGTTCTGCTGTGGGTTATGGGGTGCGATGAGCTCTCTCCGAATCCCTTCTGCGCTGCAAAAGTCCTTGAATTCAGCATAGATGAATTCACCACCATTGTCGCTCCTAAGAGCCTTCACATGCTTCCCCGATTCCTTCTCAACCAGCGCCTTGAACTCACAGAACTTTGAGTATGTCTCGCTCTTCTTCTGCATGAAGAAGATCCAGCACTTCCGAGAGAAATCATCAACAAAGATCACATAGTACTTGTGCTTTGCTGTCGAAGCTACCGAGAAAGGTCCACACACGTCTGTGTGAACTCTCTCAAGGATCGTTGTGGCACGACTATCCTTCTCGTGAAAGGTGGCTTTCACAAATTTTCCCAAGGTACACCCCTTGCACTGATCTAACTGTGCAAGAGTGCCCTTAGGAAGTCCAAGAGAAGAAAATCAAGTAAAGATCTTCAAAGCTCCACGGTGAAGGTGGCCCAATCTCCGGTGCCACAGCTCGCCATCATCCCGGCTCACCACTCCTTCTGCCTTGCATGCCATTGCTGCACAGCCATCTACTTGCAATTGATAAAGGTTCTTGACTCAAACCCCTATCTTCCGGGTTTCTCCAATTGTCTTACTGCGCAGGAAAGCCTTTCCCTTCGTCACGTCAAGACAACATCGACTCCTTGTCTTCTCAACACCTGCAAGAGATCGATTCTTCTTAGACTCGGAACATGCATCACATCTCAATACGAAGGGTTTGGCTCGTACTCCTCTTAAAGGAAATGGTACCGATACCGGTCACACTGTATCTACCATCATCGCCCATCTCGATGTGCACTCCAAGATCTTTCTCATCCAGATCTGAAAACAGATCTTGATCTCCATTCATGTGAAAAGACGCACCACTGTCCAAGAACCATACTGATCCCATCACACTTGAGACCAAGCATGCGATCAGCGAAAAATCCAGCTCAAACTGCGAGGCTAAGGCCTCTCCCACTGCAGATCCAGCAGCCTGCTTATTTTTCTTCTTTGCGGACACTTGTGGCATAATGTCCGTGCCGTGATAGTGAAAGCACTTCACCTTGGACATGTCTTGCTTCTGCCTTTCTAATCGGAATGAGAAGCTTTTGCTCTTCTTCTTTGCTTTGGTAGCTAAAGACAAATTTCTTCATCGTATGCCTGATGAAGATTCGTCCTCGGTACTTCTCGCTCTTATCTCCTTGCACAAGATCCGACCAAAGTCGCTCCCATCCCGGCAATTTCTCCCCAATTCATCGTACTTAATCCGATAGGCATGCTGTAACTCTTTTGAAGACCACGAGGATCCATCCAAAAGTTCCCTTACTATCTGCGCTCACTCCCACACTTCCCAAATGCCATCCCTGCATTGGATGAACTTCGTGAGGTACTTGGGCATACTGTCGCCTTTCTCCATCTTTATGTGTCTGAGTTTATCCTTGAGCGCCAACTTCCTATGGTCTCTATTGCTTTGGAATAAATCTATCAATGCTTTCCACATCAAGTATGGAGAAGTTTTTCCATGCATGCTGGATACAATGTGATCCTTCACGCCCTCCAACAGAATCCTTCGACATTTTTCCATCTTCTTTTGCCAAGCCTCAACTTGAGCAGCATCAGTAGGGTTTGGAACCTCAGCTTCTATGAACTCCTTCAGCCCGTTATCATCTAATACCGCCTCCATTCTGTCCTTCCATGCAACATAATTCGAGCTGCCCTCAAGGGCATACTCCAGTCGCAATTCTTTGAAAGACATTTTGACTTCGACACCAAGAAAACTTCTGCAACTTCGAATTCCAAATCCTGCTACAAATTCGAATTCCACCAGCTCAAAACTCAACCGCTTCCGATCTATGAGAAAAAAGTATTTCTAGCACAGAGATTGACTGTAGGGGCATTTACTGGATATATCACCTTTCAGAGAAAGGATGGATCCAGAGGCTACCTGGCCCGCTTACAGACTCTGTCTACCGAAATATATTGTAATCACTGTAATAGATCCGATGATCAATTTCGCTCTTATACCATGTAGAAATTTGAATAATAGCTGAATTATTCACCGAGATTATCCTGATTACACACTATTTAAGCTTCATGCATAATACATAACCTCTTCTACAATTGATCATCAATATGCGGAAATAGAAGCAGTCGAATGCGCACATTAAAACATAATCAAGCACACATATAACACAGTATGTAATGGGGAAAGCATACAGCTGAAAACCCCCAACTATATGTATATTATAATGATAGAGAACATTTAACAATACATAGCACAAAGCTCCTCACAGCTCTCAGCACTATCTCACATGCTACACACAAACTAGCTCAGATATGAACAAGTCACAAGTTCAAATCTCCTCCACAAGTCTGCCTGCCTCTACTGCGCAATCCAAGATGAATAATGATGAGATCCAAGTTCAAATCCCACTGGCTTGTACTGCGCAATTCTCATTGGAAATCTCAATCAATGTGTGTGCAAATCCCATGCACAGCTATAGTCACAACTGATAGTAGACTCACCCTTTCACCCACCTCTAACACTAGTCTCCACTGAACTGTCCATGCATTGCAGTTAACTGATGTATTATTTAGTTGATTTATGAGTTAATAATTAGTGAATTAATTAATAATTAATTCACACCACTCATCACTAGTGTATTTATCAGTTAGACTAAATACAACTAGTTCAACTAAGTTAAACCGAACACAACTCCACCAACTGTCTCATCAACTCCACCAAACTATGCCACATGAGTTCTAACTGAAGTCAACCATGCAATAGCTCAAATAACCCTTAGGAAAAGCGTATTTCCTTCTGTCAGCTGCATGTGCCACATCCAAGCATCAAACTGAAGTGCTCCAAGAGGATAAGATAATTTTTATAGTCTAAATATTATTAAGGGTTAATAATATTTGACTGTTCTATTTTTAGCTCGGCAGTCTAAAAATAGAAACCGCCCAATGTCTAAAAATAGAGGTCCATCTATTTTTACCAACTCAACCAATCATCCATAAATAGCATCCTGCAACCCATAGACCATGATCCATATGTCTAAAAATAGACTTTGCACCAAAAATAGCCTGCAGGCCCACTTAGTGAAGGCGACTTCTTTTCACTAAGCTCCATCATCTTGTTGCATTTTCAACACAAGACCCCTCAAGCCAACAAATGGTTCCGTTGCCAAGACCGAGACCATTTTGAGGGAGATTTGATGTTGTGAGACCCTTCATAGAATGAATTTCAATATTGGTTAGATATAAATATCCTTGAATTTTCGATCCAAGAGAATCAAATTTCTAAGATATCTGCTGAAAACTGGGTTCAGAAGTACAACTATACAAAATTTCATGAGCTATTCTTTTGCTCCTTTGCAATTGAGCTGCAGGAGTGGTTTTCGCGATTGACCGAATTCAATACCCGTGTGAAGGACGAAGCTGTCGCTAAGTGGACTCCTGAATTGACTCAATAATTAGAAAAGCTAGACAATAAGATCACCTGTGCGATAGAACATTGGATCGATCGTCTCTTGGGAAGATTTGTGACTAAATTTTCCATTGATAAATTTGTGTAATATTTTGAAGCAGAAAGAATATTTTTCAAGGGTCCTAGAGGTAAGTTCCTATGCTCTTTGAAGTTATTGTTAAAGATGCTATTATGTGAATAGGGCTCTTTGTGTCAACATATTTATTGAATGTCCCATAGAGGCCCAAATACACGCAATGGAAGACTTTACCACGAAGACCCTGAGAAATGATTATTTATAGCCCTCTAAAGTGTAGATCTGATAGCGATGGTGAACCAGAAACTAGTAGCTTTAGTGAATCTGTGCACTCTGAAGAATAAGAAGTATCCCAAGAAGAATTTTCATCAAATTAGGAAAGAGCCTTTACCATATTTGATATCCCATCCACTCCGCTTCCAAACTCATCTCACAAAGAGCCCACTCCACCGCGCAGTCCATCTCCACCACCACCTCCACCTCCCCCAGGTGCAGATATAGCTGCCTCGATGAAGCTACCTAATTTCAAAGGTATTGGGAATGAATATACTGAGCAATTTTGGTTTGTGACTAATGCTGTATGGAGAGCTCAGGAGGTGAATATTGATGATATTAAGAAAGCACAATTAGCCACTACTTTCCAAGATCATGCATTGGATTAGTATATCAGATATGTTAAAGAAAACCTTAATTCCACTCTGGATGAAGTGAAAGGTTCCCTAAAAGAAAAATTCAAGAATCCTAAGTCGTATACAAAGTTGTTTACAGAGATGAAAGAGATTCATCAAGAGGTAAATGAATCTATGTGGGAAGTATATCAGAGACTAAAGCGCACTATCAGAGATGGTGGATTCACTATCGATGATACCCAACATAAGGAGTGGTCTATTGATATGTTTCTCCCACATCTGCGACAACCATTGGGTCAACAATAGACTACCACACAGGCTGAGGCTATATATATTGTGATGAAATTAGAAGCTACCCCAACACCTGTTGCGCTAAGAACTCAACAGATTCAGAATTAGTTGGAAGCAATTCATTTGGATATTCATAATCCGCACAAAGATAAGGGAAAGGAGGTACGCGTAGAGGTCTGGTGCATAAAATGTAAAGCTACTAGGCACCATAAGGATCAATGTATCATTTTCAATAATTATCTGAACGCTGGAGGACCTATCCCATTGAAGAGCACAATATGGTGCACAATTTGTCAAGTTGTGGGATTGCATGAAACATATTTCTGCTCAAGATTAAGAAAATATCAACCTGAGTTGAAGTAGTTTTTTTGTAGATTATGTTCGTCACTGGGACATGATGAATAACATTTTCGCACTTATGATATGATTTTGGGCAAAGCTACAATATATAGAATGTAGGGCGAACCTACCTCACTAGCATCCCACTTTGGGCGTGGTGGGTTCCAGGGTAGAGGAAGAGGACAAGGAGGTGGTTCAACTAGTCGAGGCAGGGGGTAGGTTATTTCCTACAATTTTGGAGATGATGGTCACTATGTGCGCGACTGTCCAAATCCATCACGACAATCATGCGAGTATTGTAGACAATTTGACCATGTAATATAATATTTCCATGTTTTAATTGCTTATATGCAGGAGAAAAAGACGCAAAACCCAATACAAAATATTCATATGGTCAGAGCATAAAATCGTGAGGATGTTCCTAGTGTGAATGTGGTCACTAGGAGTGGTGCAGCTACTAATTAAGATAAGGGAAAGAAGCCAGATATTGACCTTTGGATTTGTAAGGCACCTGAGAACAAAGAGGGATTTGATTTACAACGCGCACAGGAGAATTTTTTTGAAGGGCGAAAATATTTTGCAGAAGAAAGTGCGTCAACATCAGGTAGACCCATGAAGGAGGCTGGGGTAGATGAAGAAATCAAGCCATTTTTACAAGCTTGCATTAAGTTACTGCACAAAAAAAATGCGGTAGAGAACCTTCAGGCTCTAATAGATAACTACGTAGAGAAGGAAAATCCGTTGGAAGAACAACAAGTTGTCAAAAAAATCTATAAGAATAAGAAGAGGACAGTTCGAGAGATGTGTATGACCATGCAGATAAGTGCTTATGAGATGGATCAAGTTATTATAGATCTAGGGTCCGATGAAAACGTTATACCTAAACAAACTTGGAAGCACATGGGAGAACCCAAGCTGTAATGGTCTACCATTTAATTGTACATGAAAAATAAGCAGAAAATCATTCCATTAGGAAGGCTGTCGTAGGTCATAGTCAATATTGAAGGTGTTAAGGTGCTTGCAGACTTCGAAGTTATACAAATTGTGGATGATACAAATCGTTATCCTGCACTATTGTGTTTGGAATGGGCTATTGATATGGATGGTGTCATAAAATTGAAGAAGTGAAGAATGGAGTTCGAAAACAATGGAACCAGAGTCATCATTCCCCTAGATCCTGTATAAGGACAAAGATACACAGAACCTATGAATGCTAATGATGATATTGATCAAATATATAAGCTAAATTTTCTTGCGGAAGATTGGATCAACCCAACGGCTGATGGAAACCTTAATTGGGAAAAGGACAACTCTTGTTTCTCATATTCTGATGAAGAATTGGAAAACTAGCAGAACTTGTTGCATGAAGTATCTGCACTGCGCTATAATCGTGTGACCAAATATCTTTGATTCATAACATCTGAGGTATGCCAATTGCCACATTTTGATGGTTTAACTGATGTAAACATTTTTTTGGGAGAGCATGAAGGAACTATCCTAGAAGGAAAAATATCCCATGCCTTGGATCTCAGACTGCAGGTTACTCCAGCACGATGGTGGGAGACTCATAAAGAAAACATGTGCAATTGGGATGAATGCACGTGCATGATGAGGATATGCTTTGAACGTCCAATTATTAGAATGGAAGAATTCTACTCTGTAAAGGATGTTCTGTGCAGACATTTGGTTCGAGGAAATCAGGTATGGGGCATAGAACCAGAACCTGAATGGGTCCACATGTTCATTCATACTGTTTGGGGAAGGTACCTATTGATTGGTATCTAAAGATAGTTGCACCAAGGTACTACTGAATGGTCTTCACTAGCAAAGATTTTCATTTTGACATTCAACTTTGAAAGTGGATTTGACAATATTGGTAAAGCATTGCATAACATTCAAGAAGTTATCTTTGATACAAAAAATCTAGCGATCGAGTGTGCTCCACGAGCATGGGATGCACCGATGAAGGATATTGTGAATTTGCAAAAAACTGACGGTTGAATAAAATGATGAATATCCAAGGAATATCATGATTTTAGAATATAAAGGAAAACACATAGTTGTTGGACCTTCGATCACTTCACTAGATGTAAAAAAACCTCTAAAGATCCAGTAGGTGAATATTGGATCTGAAGAGCAACCAAAGTTGGCAAAGATTGAAGACTATTGGGATGATGAGATAGTAGGAAAGGTTGCTGAGTTGTTCACAGAGTATCAGGGCTATTGCCTACAAATTTCTCTGAGTTGAAAGGGATAATTGGAGAACTTGGAGTTATGAATATCACTTTGAAACCTGATGTGCACTCGATGAAGCAGTGCCCATACAGGCCGAATCCAAAATATAAACAGAGGGTCAAGGAAGAGTTGGATAAGATGGTTGTTGTAAGCATCATAGAGCCAGTAGAAGAATTTGATTGGGTGAGTCCCATGGTAGTACAAGACAAGAATACAAAAGGATAAATCAGGATCTATGTAGATCTACGCAAGTTGAATGATGCCTGTGTGCATGATCCATTCCCAACTCCATTCTATGATGAGATCTTGGATAATGTTGGAGGACAAGAAGTTTACTCATTCATAGATGGTTTTTTAGGGTATCATGAGATCAATGTTGCTCCAGAAGATCACAGTAAGACTACCTTTGCAACCAAATGAGGATCTTTCCAATATATATTCATGCCCTTTGGATTGAATAATGCGCCTAACATCTTCTCACGCGTATTAGTAGCTTCCTTCAAAGTGTTTATCCATAAGTTCCTAGAAGTATACTTTAATGATTGGATTGTGTTTAGGATGTTGAAAAAGAATGTCTCTAATTTCCGCTTAATGCTGGATACCTATAGAAAGTACCAGATTTAATTGACCTTGAAGAAATGTATATTCTGTGCATCATTTGGGATTTTGTTGGGACACATTTTCCCCCAGCAAGGGTTGATGGTAGATCCCATGAATATCGCAATAATAGTTAATCTTGAATACCTGAGAATGTCAAACAATTTCACTCCATATTGGGACACACTGGTTATTATCGAAAGTTCAATCAGGGTTATGTGCTGATAACTCCGCCCATGGAGAAGCTGCTCAAGAAGGATCTGACATTTTTCTAGGATGAGGAATGTCAGAAGAGTTTTGAATTATTGAAGGAAAATATGGTCACTACGCCCATACTGGTCTTTCCAAATTGGTTAAAGGTGTTTCATGTGCATGTTGATGCCTCCTGTATCGCACTCCGCACTAGTTTAGCACAACTAGGAGCTGTGGATATTGATCACCCTATTTCCTATGGCAATCAAAAACTCTCTAGCGCATAACGAAATTATTCAACCATAGAAAGAGAAGGATTAGCAATGGTATATGCGCTACATAAATTCTGCCACTAATTGTTAGGAGGCTATTTCAAGATGTTTACTGATCACTTTTCTTTAAAGTACATGGTCAATAAGCCTGTGTTGGGGGGAATATTAGTAGGTGGTTGTTGCTATTACAAGAGTATGAATTTGAGATCATTGTGAAGTCAGGAAGACTAAATGTTGGGCCAGACCATTTTTCGCACATTGAGAGTAGTGAAGAACCTACAAAATTGGAGGATGGATTACAAGATGCACATTTGTTTGCGATCAAGGTAGTTGATGAGCATTTCCTTGATTTTATTCAGTTCCTGACTACTGGACATGCGCCTGAAGAATATGTTAGCCAACTATAAAAATTTTTCATATCAAATGGTGGCTAAAAATGTTTTTTAGCCTTAAAGAAACAATTTAATGGCCAAAATGTGAGTTCTTGAAGTCTTATGATCATATTTATCCTTTAAAGTTAATCTTCACTGCAGTTTCGCTCATTAACCCTGAAAAATCTGCTATTTTCCTGAAGAAAAAGACTGCTGAAAAACCCCATTTTCCCATCATTTTTACTCCTCCTTCACTCCTAAATAACCCCATTTTAATCCCTTTTTCCTCTATAAAGTCCCTGCATAAGCCTCATTTAACCTTCAAATTCACTTCAAGACCCTTTTAAAATAATTTGGTCTCCTTCCATTTGTTTTAAAAATCCTTCTTTCCTCTACCGGAACCCTCAATTTCCCTTAAACACTCTGTTTTTAAGCCAAAAAATAGTATTTTTCATTATAAAAGTTTTTAAGCCCCCCAGGGCTTAACTTTTATAACCCTCCACTTCATAGGACCTTAAGCCCCGCAACCGGGCACTTAAAGGGCCTAAAATCCTCTCCTAACCCCGTCAAAACCTTTTTCTCCTTTGTATTTTGTAAAACTCGACTTTCCTTTGTATTTCAATAAAACCCGACAGTTCAAAGTTTAAATGAATATCAACCATCGATCTAAACTGATCAATGATCATCGACTTATCGCATCGCACAAATAAATCGCATCGCAAAAAATCATATAACCCTTTTCTCTTGGTTCTTTCCTTTTCTCCGATGCGATCCTGCGATTGTTTCTCCACCGTTGATCTTCTCTACTGCCCCCAAATCCAACGGTCCATATTGTTCCCCATTCCAAACCCACCATTCTGCCTTTCTCCTTCATAATTAAATCCCCACCGTCGATCTAGTTTTTAGATCGACGACTCTCGCTCAATCGCAATCGGCAAATCGCAGTTTCCCCTAACACTTTGCCCTTTTGCCTTCTCTTATGTCGATTCCCCTGATTGAATCTTAGCCGTCGAATCGACAAGAACCGACAACTAATATTTCTTCACACTCCGCCCAAAAATTTCCTCCTTTACCCCTCATATTGAATATTGACCGTCGATCTACTCCCAGATCCGACATCTCACGCTTAATCGCATGGCGTAAAGTCTAAAGTGCCATCCCTCAGTTTCCTTCGATTTTGTGATATCTGATCCAATCTCGACCGTCCATTCCCACAGATCCGATGGCTGAGATGAAATCACATTCTTCTTATAAGCCCATCACCCTCGCTCGCCAATTCAATCCTGGCCATTAATTCCCCTTCCGATCCGATGATCAGAATCTAATCGCATCGCCCATTTTCTATCTGTCCACTAGGTCCCGAATCATTTTTTCGATGCAATCTCAGCCGTCAATTCTATAGATCTGACGGCTAGGATCTATTTCGCCCATCCATCTAACCTTTTTCCCCTCAGAAACATTGGCGCTCCTACTTTTAATCCCGACTGTCCATTCTGAAGATCTGATGGTCCACAATAAACCTGATGGCTCACCTCTGCCCTTTTCATTTTTCCCCATCAATAGATCTCCGGCGTCCATTCCCCTAATCGAACGGTTCACATTTAAACCGCCATTTGACCCCACCTGCCTTTCCGCCCGTGCATATTTCCCTCCGTCGCATCCGATCCGCACCGTCGAATCTACACCCCTTCATCTGACGGCCTGAAATGAGTTTCACATTTTTTATGTGCCAGAAGTTTAACGCCAAGAAAAAATGCGAAAAAGTGGTTTTATAAGGGAAACGTGTAAGGCAGTGAGGAATATCACATTTTTTTTTGAAGATTTTTGAAACCACCTTTGAGCAGCGTGAAACTAGCGGTTTTTTAGCAGAAACCACCTTTCCCCATTGCATTACATTTTCCCAGTTAAATCTCCACTGTTTGTTCTTTTCATCCAACGGCTTAGATTTCATTAAAGCCCCAAGTATTTTCTCCTTCGCTTATTCTCTTGGCCATCTCATCGACTGTTCTCTACCGTCGATCTATGAAGATCGACGGTTTAGATTAAATTTTCCCCCAATTCATTTTCCATCGCATTTTCTCCTCTTCTCCCAAATGTTCTACCATTTCATCTCGACCGTTGATCATTCTATATCAACGGCTCTTATTCATCTTGCATCCGAACTTCATTTTAGCCCCATTTTTCTTCTGCCAAGGACTTTCTCCCTTTTCTATTATATTTTCCTCCAATTCACTATAACATTTCCCCTCCGCATTACAAAATTCCTGATTGATCTCAGCCGTTGATCAACCTAGATCAACGACCCAGACTTAATATTTCCACCATTTACTTCAAATGCCTCCCCATTTAACTCCATCAAGTGATCTCGACCGTTGGTTGATTTCATCCAACGACCACAATCTAACCTATCCTTCAAAGCAGTTTAAACCTATCCACACAGGATTTTTATAATTTTTTGTTGTATTGTGCAGGTTTTTAAAGGTTTTTCCATTGTTTTAAGAAGAAATGAATGGCCGGGGATGACGATCCCTCAGGCCACTATTCAGGAAGGAGATCATTCCGCAGGGTTCACATCATGATTTATCTATGCCTCATGAGCACTGATAACATTATAAAACTCTCTGCGCACCTGCAAAAGGAACAAAAACACAGTGAACCTTAATAAGACAATGAGTATCAGTTTTACAGCATAAAATCAATGCAGAGATGAAGGATCAAAGGTTTTAAACACAGTTTTGAGGGATTTAGGCATAAATTCAACTATCAAAAGCCTAATACACCCAGTTAAAGACAACATGAAGACCTGAAGACAACAATTAAGCCTAATCAGACCTAAAACACAGATCAAAGAAAATTAACATTCTTTTAGGGAAAAACAATGAGATTTATTAGTCCAAGAAGCCTCGACTGCCACATCAGAGGCAAATTGAACCCTCTCCAGCCACTAAAGTGCCACTTTCATCTTTCAATAAATCAGAAGTAGGAAGAGTTATTGCCTCAATCAGTGATATTTTTCCTAAATACAGCCAGAGTTATTTCTAACTCGCCTCAAGAGTTTTTAGGTCAACAAAATCTGCCCAGCATGCTTAATACTTAATGAAAATCAATTAATATAGAGGAAATATCAGAAAGCTTCTCCATTGAGCCCTTCAAAGGCCGAGAAGCATTAAACTGTATTTATTGGGCCTAGAGATCTTTTCTCTCATCCCACCTCCTCATTTCTTCTATGAATACTTCTGTAGAAGATGAGATAAATGTTGGTCTCTGAATATCTGTTGCATGTAAATAGTTTTCTGAAGTTGCTATAACCTCTGTTTGTAATTGAAGATACCTAAGTTGAGATGAGAAGTTTGAAGCTATAGAGACCCATTGGACTTGATGATTGTAGCTGGTTTGAAGCATCAAATACAAGCTGATTTATGGGATCCTAGTCTCTGTCAATGGTGATGTTTTTCTTATTGTAAATTGTTATTTTCTTTTTGTTTCCATTCTGTCCATTTTCTCTGATAAAGAACAAAAAATATAGAGCTAGGATTTACTGTCAAAAGTACCCTACTCTCACTGATAAGATTTATCTCCATGTTTTCTTCCAATTGTGTATTTAATAATGATTTAATACAATCCAAGCAGTTAAGGAATGTTGGTGTTCCCATGTCTTACTGTATGAAATTTAAACATTGTTCTTGAATGTTATTTTCATTTCATGCTAAGTAGAGTTAAACAAGGAAGGTTTATGGTTTTCCCTGTCTCCTAGTTCTTTCTCCAAAGGTTGTTTGAAAGTTTCCCTTGAAGTATGTTGAAAGCATGATAGGTTCAAAGTCCTTACTTGATCTTAGACTACTTTTATGTTTATCTTGAATGTTTTCCTTTTGAATATGCTGAAAGCAGGATAGGTTCAAAGTCCTTACTTGATCTTAAGCTATTATTTTTGTTTTTAAATGTTTTCTATTGAAAGTGCATCAAAAGCAGGCTAGTTTCAAAGTACTTACCTGATCTTAGATAACTTTTACGTCTTTCTTAAGTGCATGCCAAAAACATGATAGTTTCAAAGTACTTACTTGATCTTAGGCTTCTCTTTGTTCTTCATTTGTGATTCCCCTTCTTATTGTTTCATTCCATTCCATAAAATCAACTTAAAGAGATCCTTTGACATAGATGACTTGCCCCATGGACCACTCTTGAACCTTGCCGTTTCAATTAAATCCTACTATGACTCCATAGACCAATGGATTAAAGCTGATTTTGGCCTATCTTTTTAGCTAAATCATTCCTTCACCCTTCATTTTGACTTCCTTCACCTTCATTTATCTTTTCCCAACCAAAACAAACAAAAACCTTATTCCTCATAACTAGCCTAATATCACATTTCAAGCCTTAAAGATCACATATTTAAATACACTTATAGAGAGACCCCTCTTTGGATTTAGGAGGGCTAGATCCTAGAATCCAAAAGTGGTTCATAATGTTGTCTCTGTAGCTTTAGTCTTGCCAATCTGCTAAAATTACAGGGACTTAACATTTCTAGCAACTCCACTGGGGACTTCTGAGCAAAATCCTTAAAACAAGACACTCAACATTCAGTGCAGTATAAGCAGCTCTCTTCAAGCACTACCAAAGCAAATGGTAATCATGATAGAACTTGTTTGAATCAGTGACAAACTAAGCAACCCTTAGGATTCTTATGCAGTCTTATCAAACCTTGAAGGAATCAGCTGGCTAAGCCATAAGAGTAAACTTCCTTTGTCTCATCACCATAGCTAAGTGTTGAAATAGATTTAGGAAACTCTTAGAACCCATAGGACTGAAAAAACTCAGAAAACCCAAAAATATTTCATATTGGTTTCAAATAAACATGGTGGTGGACCATAAAACATTTTACCTCCAAAAGAGCTAAAAATTTCCACCTGGTGACTCTACAATCCTAAACAGACCTAAAGACTCCACTGGGAAACCCATTATCATCATAACATCATATAAACTTAGTTAAGAAAACTTTGAGGATTAAATTTTTCTTGATAAAGATCAGTTAGCCTCCTGTTGAAGCCTAGGAAATATCTGCTTCAAACATTGGGAAAAACCACCCGGTCGGGACCTTAGGACAACTCCTTTTCCGTTTGGTATGGTGGCTCCGACTGGATTTAAAGGACCAGTTTCCTTATAACTAAATGGATTGATGATGGGTTGATTTGGATGAGTGGAAATGGGACTAAATTGACTGAAATAAAACTATTTAATTTAAACTAAATACTGATAAAGAAATTCTAACACTAACCCGGGTAATTATATGTGAATACAACTTAAGATTGTTCCAATTTAACAATAACCATGAAAATGTATTATTATTTAAATTGAAATGTGCAGAAACAAATAAAGATAACTATTTTTAAGAAATTAAACAGAGTTGTATTAGCATATTGCATTCATCATTGTATACCATCTATATATACTTATGAAAGATAACGTTTCAATTATACTCAGAAATGATATATAAAAGGAAGCGTTGTGAAAACAAATATATATAAATGATAGAAATCTTTAGAGTGAATATCATAAGACAAAAGAAATCAATAGTGAACAGATAGAAATACCTTATTCATCTTGAAGACTTTCAAATGAAATCTGATACTCTAATCCAGTAACTCTGATGCAAAATCAAATTCCAAGGTACATAAATGCAACACTTCAAAGATAATTCCGCATGAAAATCACCAGATGTGATCCTTTTTAAAAATATATAAGACAATGGAGTACATAAATGCAATCTCCAAGTCAAAAATATTAAGATCCAGGACCCCTCTCTAAATGCATGAGAAGGGTTTAAATACTACTTAGTTAAATCTAAAAATAGTCTATTACAAAAATTAAGGATTTGGTTCACTGACCGTCCTTTTCCTAGGCTAAAATACATTAAAATTAAAACTAAATCTAACTATCTATGAACTTGATCTTTAAACTTGCAGGCATCTAGCATAGTTTTGAGAAGATGTGGTTGACCGACTTCAGAATTCAACTGTCCTGAAAAGACAGAGTCGGCAAGCGTAGGCGCAATCTTCTCTGTAGCATTGATGATACAATTAAGCGCACTGTACTGACTGTGTGGCTTCACCAAGTACATCCAGTATGAGTCCCAATTTAATCTTGTCAGCCCTTGGATTGATTTTGCTCTTTCTTCTGCCTTTTGCCTCCATTCTGTTTGTAGTTGATGTGCCTGTGGGAGATATCCTGGAACAGTTTCTGGAATCAAATTAGCTTTGTGTAAATTGTCATTTACACAATCAGTAAGAGTGTTTGCCACTGTAGCCGCCTCCTCTGCTGCCTTCTCTTTGTGCATTTTCCTTTATTGGAGCTTTTTTCTCTGTTATTAATTTTGCAATTTCATCTTGATTTTGCTTCACCATTTTCTCATATCATACTTTAGCCAAAGTAGTTTCTTTTTTATCGATTTGACCTTTCGCAGTAGTTTTTCTCTATGCCGAACATGCTCCACATATTTTTCCTTGCTCAACATTAAGTGCCTTGAATTTGGTCAATGTTTCCTCATTTTGTCTTACAGTTATTTCAAGTCTCTTCGACTCCCGACTTTTCTCAAGAAGAGCTTTATGTTTCTATGAGGACTCTTGACCTCCAACAGCTTCTTCAGTAACTTCTAAAAGCTCTATAGAGGATAATTTTGGCAAACTTACATACCTTATCTTGTGGTAGAAACTGTGTCAATTTGCCCACTTGGATATTTGAACTTGTGAACAGCGTCTAAAACATCCTTTTTTGGTACTGTCCACCAGTGTTTGTTTTTCTTCAATGGCTCATCTCTTTTGGTCCATTCCTGTGTGAATTCTGACAAATTCACATGTTCTCTGCTAAATTCTTTCATAAATTTCTTATTATAAGGTGCATGAGATTCCGGCAACTTATACATCAGCCTCACGTCTTCCGTGGTGAATGACCCGATTGGCTCTTCAGATGGAGTTCTGAATTGTCTGTCTGAAATATCGGTGTTGTCCAGCACCCATTTCACCATATCCGTATACGGGAGAATCCTCGGCCTTGCCGCTATCCTATGCAGAAATGAACAAGCCAGTGCTTTAAGGGTTGCTTTAGATGTATTACTAGAACCTGCTGTAGCCACAACTTTCATCACCACAGGATTTTCTTCTTCTAACAGATTATACATTCCTTCCCAAGTGGATATACTGGCATCATTATTACAAGCGGTGTCTGCATACAGCATAGCCGTTTCTCTATTTTCAGAATTCGAGCTCTTCTCCTTCTTACCCATAGTGTTTAGTGAAAGCTTTGTATAGACGTTTTCTCCTTCGTGCCTGCGTTTTACGAGTAAATGAGAGTAATGGCATGAGAAAGGTGATGAGACTGTTTTAAATGTGAAGGCGGATGAAATATATTATTTTAATCGTGAAACGACTTTCAATCAAAACAAAATCTCATTTACCATTAATTGTCAATCCAATCATTTAATCTAATCATTAAAGCACATAACAGATTTGATATATGGGAAGATTGCCTTTGGACAACGCGCCTACATGAATCTGCGACATTGCGATCTGCGATTTGCTGCGCAATATCGCAATATCGCAATATCGCAAAATGAAGCCATCGCAGTTATGTAAAATAGCGCAAAAGCGGAAATTGCGCAATAGCGCAAAAGCGCATATCGCAAATCTCGCAAAAGCGCAAAATGGTAAACAACGCAAAAGATATTCGTTTAACATTTCTGTTTTCTGCGCTATGCGATCTGCGACCAATATGTTTATTGTATAGGCTTTTTGGGATCGCATTATCGCAAAAGCGCAAAATCACATTTTCAGTTTTATAAAAGATATATATCATTTTGCGATGGATGCGCTATTTTGTTTAAAGAACAATTTTATTGTAATCTATCATAAACTTAAGTGTTTCTTAATGTTCTTTCTAAGGTATTTCTCTAAGTTTATGATAGAAAGTTTTATTTGAAAAGGAAAACAAATCCTAATTGATTTTTTGGATTTTTTAACTAAGGGTCCCCATTCATTTAGTATTATTACTAATATTAAATAAAAAGGGGGGTTGTTGCTGGTCACAACACCTCCTAAATATTGTTATATTTGGTCAAAATTTTCTTGTTTAGTTGTGTCCGAAAAACATAACACTGTGGCTTCAAGAGCAATTCATGTTAGAGTCTGTCTTTACCCAAACGCTCTTGAGATAGTTGATAACCCTGAAAGAATACTTAGGAAGTATCCTAAGGCCAAATATTCAACTATTGTCAGACCATTCCATAGAGCTAAGTTTGTCCCTGAAAACCTTGCAGCTCTACAAGAAGCACAAGTTGACTTAAGAAACCCATTTAGAACTAGGTCACTTGATGATATAGATCAGATAGATTTAGAGCCTTCACTTTCATCCCAAGATAGGAGTGAACATCCTGGTAGCAGAGAAACTACTCCACCTGATTCACATTTCCTACTTAATTTTGGTTTCTCTCATCCTAGATTTTCTCAGCAATCTCTTGCTGGTCCATCCACATCTGTTACCCTTACACCTACTGTTCAAATCACATCATTCCGTGAAACTCCTCCCATTTTACATCCTCCACCTATAAACCCCCAATTTTTCTCACAACCTCATATCATGGCAACATGGTATGCCCCTCTTGTCCTTCCTTTACCTTTAGTCAATATTCCACAAGACTATCAGTCCAAGATACCATTGTATGATGCCAGTGGTGCTACTACTACTTCACAACATGTGGACAAGATGAATGACTATTTTGACAGAAATGAGATTGATGATGAAACAATCAAAATTAGATTGTTTGCTCAAATTTTAGGGGGAAAAGCAAGAAAATGGTTCAAAGTCTTAACCCCTCACAGTATCAATGATCTCCAAGCCTTCCATCAGTTATTCTTGAACAAATGGGAAGCTAAGAAAAACCCTCTCCAAATACTTTCGGACTACAAGAATCTCCAAAGAAACATTGGGGAAAGTGTTCAAGCTTATTGCACTAGGTTCAATAGTGTGTATAATGCACTTCCCCCAGATCTGAGACCTCCACAAGGGTCAACTTTAAACAATTTTACTGAAGGATTTGATCCTGAAATGGCATATCTGCTGAGAGAGAGAGATCCTTTGACTCTTGAAGATATGCAAAAAGGAGCTCTTGTTGTGGAAGTTAATTTAATGGAGAAAAGAGCAAGAATGAGGAATGAGAAGAAAGTGTCCTTTAGAGAGGAATCTACACCTTCCACATCTAGCTCAAATATGGAAAGAATGATGGAGGAGATGATGAAAAATATGAGCATAATTGAGAAAGCACAAGCAAGTCAAAATCAATCAGCTCTTCAAAACAGAAACCAATCTCAAAACCAAGATCAAAATTTCAGGAGAAATCAACCTCAAAACAAACCAAGAGACCCTGATCAGGAGATTATACCTCCTTTCCATCAAAACTATGTAAGTGAGGTTGAAGAAACAATGGAACAATCAGAGGGAGATGACATAAACATGTTGGGAGTAGAAAATGATGATTTTGAAGTTCATTATAATAAGAAACAAGGTCTATACACACCCTATGATGATAAAAGAGCAGAGGATGAAAGTTATTATCAAGAGCTGGAAATTTTCATCATAGAGACTCCAAAAGAGTATGACCTTAGGAGTAAAAGAAATTAGGAAACTCCCAAAACCCAAACCTCTGACAAATCTGTAAAAAACATCCCTGTGAACAAACCCAAAGTTACAAATCAGAAAGACAAAACAATGGCTGGAAATTCTGATAAAAACAAAGAGAAAGGCAATCAAATGACTGAAAAACAAGGTGTAGACCTTAGCAGCATTGGTACTTTAGCTAATGCTCCTATCAAAAAATTTTTGACCAATGTAAATAGAGGAAATCAGCAAGCTGATTTTGCTAATAGAGTGGTGATTAATAAGGCTGAAACAAACATTGTAAAAAATCCGATGACTTTTAGTTTGGAACAGGAAATTGCCAAGATCAAAATCCCTGTTCCCCTCAATGAATTAGTCACCCAAGATGTATATAGATCACAAATTTTGAAGGCTTTTAACATAGAAGAGAATAATGACACTGTGAATCTTAATGATGACCAACCAGAGCTCATATTTGGTCCTAAGATTGAGGGTAGATATCAAGAAGGACCAGTTCCTCCTTTTTATGTTAGTTTGAAGATTCATGAAAAAATTTTACACAACGCTATGCATGATTCAGAGGCCTCTTATAACTTAATGCCCAAAGCTGTAATGGAGAGCCTAGGCCTTGAAATCACTAGACCATACAAAGATCTTTACTCCTTTGAGTCAAGCAGAGTGAAATGTAAAGGTTTGATCAAAGACCTCTGTGTGAACTTAGCACAAATTCCAGCCAAGTGTTTAGTAATGGATATTGTAGTGGCTGATGTACCCCCCAAGTATGGTATGTTTTTATCAAGATCGTGGGGAGCTAAGTTACAAGGAACAATGAAAATGGATATGACATATGCAACTATCCCTGTTTTCAATCATACTATAAGACTTTATAGGGAATCTCATATGCAATACATGGTTACTAGCCAAGAGAGACCAGAAAAATCACCTCTTTATTTTGTACATACAAGCCTTGAATCATTTATTCTCTTCAATGAGGAAACATTAAATGAGCAAGAAGCATTAACTGACTTAGTGGCAGACACAGAAAAAGAGGAAGACCAGATAGAAGTGTCAAAACAGTTTTCCAAATCAGAAAATCACAACAAACAAATCACAGGTCTAGAGCTGCAAATCAGTCATCCACTGCTTTTCAACCTTGAGATTCAAGAGAAGAGTCTTCAACACAATGAAAAACATGAGGAAATAAAACAAATTCAATATAGTACCGATCTACAAGAACAATCCAAAAGCACACTACATGAAGAGGATAATAGTCAAAATAGTGAATCTGAAACTAGTCCTCTTTGGAGTATGAACTTTGATGGATCTTGCACTAAGAATGATGTAGGTGCAGGAGTGTGGCTTCAAAATACAATGAAAAATCATACTGAAGGACATTCCTACAAATTAAACTTTCAATGCACCAATAACATAGCTGAGTATGGAGCCCTCCTTTTAGGCCTGCACTTATTGAAGAAATTAGGGGCCAAAAGAATAAAGGTTCATGGTGATTTTGAACTAATAATTAGGAAAGTGAATGGGGAATACACTGCAAAATATCGCAGAATTAGAGCATATAGGAATGATTTCATGGATTTATTGAAAAAAATTGAGGAATTCCAACTGATTTTTGTCCCAAGAGACCAAAATATCCAAGCTAATGGTTTAGCTTTTGCTGCTAGAACATGCCTAACTCCTTATGAAACCAAAATATGCACTACCCAAATCAAATTTAGACCAGCTGTCCCTAAAAATGAAAAATATTGGCAAGTGTTTGATGGACACAAACAAATAGAAGACTCCTTACAATCCAGAAATGAATTTGAACTGCCAAGTTCGGATTCAGAGTATGACAATGACTGTTCCATTGAAGAAAATCTACTTGATGAATAAGAAAAATCTCCAAAGATTGCTGATATAAATCTGTTAGCTAATAAATTCGAACATAACACAGAGATTAGTGCAGATTTACAAAAGAAGACTTAGAAATGTTGCAATCTAACAATCAAAGTTTTCCAAAAGGGCTAGTCCCCTTAGAAGAATTGTTTGATTTCAATGATGTTGCCAAGAAACCAAAGCTGGAGCCTATGGAAACTGAGGTAGAAGAGTGTAATATAGGCAGTGAACTAAAACCAAAGATGATCAAACTGTCTAAAACTTTACCAGCTCATATCAAGCTAAAATACATTGAGCTGTTTAAATAATTTTTTGATGTATTTGCATGGAGTTATGAGGATATAAAGTCCTATGACACAGAAATAATTCAGCACAGGATACCCCTCAAAGAAAACCAAAAGCCCTTTAAACAAAAATTGCGTAGAATCAACCCTGTTCAATTACCTTTGGTTGAGAAATAAATCAAGAAAATGTATGAGGTTGGAATTATTGTCCCTATTAGATACTCAGAGTGGGTGTCTAATATTGTGTCAGTAAGGAAAAAGACAGGAGAAATAAGGCTTTGTATTTATTTTAGGAACTTAAACAAAGCCTCATTGAAGGACAACTACCCTTTACCCAAGATGGATCATATTTTACAAAAGGTAGTTGGTTCTAAAATAATTTCTTTGGTAGATGGCTTCTCAGGATACAATCATATTTTAGTACATCCTGATGATTAGTTAAAAACAACCTTTACTACACCGTGGGGTACTTTCATGTATGTGAAAATTCCCTTTGGTTTAATTAATGCTAGTGCTACATTTTAGAGGGCCATGGACATTGCATTCTCAGAAGAATTAGGCTACTTCATCATTATTTACTTGGATGATATCATTGCTTTTTCTAAAACAGATGAAGAACACCTAGAACACTTGAGAAAATTCTTTGAGAAATTTAGAAAATATGGGTTATCATTAAATCCAAAGAAAACAATGTTTGGTCTCCAAGAAGGCAAACTACTTGGACACATTATATCAGAAGAAGGGATAAAGATAGACCCAAAAAGGATTGATGGTATTTTTCAAATCAACCACCCAAGAAACATCAAGGAGCTTCAATTTTTCATTGGAAAGATTAATTTCTTGAGAAGTTTCATACCCAACTTAGCTGAACTCCTTAGAAACATAACAAACATGCTAAAGAAGGAACAAGGAGTTAAATAGGCCTTAGAAGCAAAGAAATATTTTGAACTGGTGAAACAAGCATTAACCAAAACACCAGTGCTCATTAGTCCTGACTTTACAAAAGATTTTATCATTTTTTCATTTGCATCAGAACACACAGTGGCTGTTGTCCTATTACATAAAAATTCGAAAGGACAAGAGCAGCGAATTGCATTCTTTAATAAGGCATTGAGAGATGCACCTTTGAAGTACAATATCATGGAAAAACAAGCCTTTGCCTTAGTCAAAGCTTTGAAAGACTTCAGAGTTTACATTTTACACTCTCACATAATTGAATTTGTGCCAAACTCAGTTGTAAAGGACATTCTAACATAGGACCCAGATGGCAAAAGAGGAAAGTGGATAGATGTGATACTTGAATATGATTTAGAAATCAAGCCCAGTAAACTCATAAAAGGCCAAGGACTAGCAAGATTAATGGCTGAGTCTAATTTTGAAGCTCTTGATATAAACATGATAAACACATTAGATCAACAAGAGGAATTGTCAACTCCCATTGTTGAAGATCATTTTATGAATTCCTCTTGGTATGCTGATATTTTATATGTTTTTCTCAATCTGAATACACCTCCTGTTTTGACAAAAACAAAGGCAAGATTTTTAAAGTTAAAAGCTGTAAATTATTGAATTTTAGATAAATTTCCTTATTGGAAAAATGATAGTGGATTATTGCTTAAATGTTTTCCTGAGAATGATGCAGATAAGGTCAAGCACGAGTTCCACGAAGGAGAATGTGGAGGCCACCTCTATTGGAAGAAAACTGCCAACAAAATCCTTAGAGATGGTTACTATTGGCCCACCCTCTTTCAATATGTCCATAAGATGAGTATTGCCTATCATAAATGCCAACTCTTTGAAGGCAAAAGAAAATTGCTTCCCTTACCCTTGCATCCAATCACTGTTGAAGCTCCTTTTCAACAGTGGGGTTTAGAATTCATAGGAGAAATCCATCCACCCTCATCTGCCCAACATAGATGGATTCTCACAGCAACAGACTCTACCAAATGGATAGAAGCCATCCCTTCTAGGCAAGCCAATGACTCTGTCATCATAAAATTCCTTGAAAACCATATCCTTTCTAGATTTGGTTGTCCGAGGAATATTATTACTGACAATGCTGCTACATTTGGATCCAAAAATATGGTTGAATTCTGTCACAAATATCAGATTACATCGGGTCATTCTACTGCTTATTACCCTCAAGGTAATGGGCTGGCAGAATCCTCAAACAAGAGTTTGGTGAACATAATCAAGAAGTTGCTGGAGGACAATAAGAAGTCTTGGCACACAAAGCTAGTACATGCTCTTTGGGCTGACAGATTAGCACTTAAAAAGTTAATTGGAATGTCACCCTACCAGCTTGTTTATGGTGTAGATGCAAATTTTCCAACCAGCCTAGGAGTACCAGTCATGAATTTGATCCAAGAAGTACAGTATGAAGAAAATGACATGATAAGAAGAATAAATCAAACCATACATCTTCAACAAACTAGAGAGGAGGTCTACAACAGAGCATTACAAAAGCAAGAAAGGATCAAGAAGATTTTTGATAGAAGGAAAAAGGCCAATAATTTCAACATTGGTGACAAAGTTTTAAAGTGGGATTCAAGGAGAGAAGATAAGGGAAAGCATGGGAATTTTGATAACTTATGGCTTGGCCCTTATCTCATTCATTCTACTGCTGGTAACAATGCTTGTTTTTTGCAAGAATTGAATGGAGCTGAACTGTTTGGGGGTCCTGTCAATGGCAGGATGCTCAAACATTATTTCTCTTGACCATATCAGTTTGGAAGCCTTTTTATTTTTCTCATTATAAATATCATATCCATCATTGCATTAAAAGTTAGAATATGAAAAAGTGCAAAAACAAATATAAATGAAAAGAGGGTAGATTGTAAAAACAAGAAAGGTACAACCCCATACCAGAAAAGAGAAACAAAATCTCAAAGTGTGCAAGCTCAAATGCTACTCCTAAGAATCACACTCCTAGTTAGTCATACATCCTAATCATGATTAATTAGTTTTCAATTTACTGCTAATAGGTTAGTGAAATAAATTTTCCAAATAGTTTAATCTTGGCTTATCAGTTAGGTAGATTAGGATAGAAGAAAAAGGTTCAAACAAGCTCAAAATCTAAACCTATGAACTTCAAAAGATGAATGGTTCTAATTAGATCAAAACCTGAGCCAAGGATAGAAGCAAACTAGTTATGATATGCCCAAAACTTGAACCAGAGAAAAAAGAGAGAAAAACTCAAACAAAGTCAAAAATAGAGCTGAAGAAAAGAGAAGGATGTTCTTAAATTTTTAGATCTTAAGCCTTCACTATTTTGCTTTAATTTTCTACAATTTTAGTCTATGTGCAGCTTGTTTTTATGCCATAGATCAACAAAAAGTTAGACTGTTCAATCTTGACTTGTCTACTTTTAAATTTCTGTTTTAGAATTTAGAGAATAAAATTCTGTCAGACAGTCTAATCCTGACAGAGTGTAGTTAGGTAGAGAAGCTTATGAACTCAACTACTTAATCTGAGTTCATGGAGAAATAAGGGTAGAAATAGACTAGTTTTTTTTCCTTCAAAGGAATAAAATGTTTGTAAAAAGATTTTTCCAATCCAAATGCACTCTGAAAGAAGAAAAAATGTTAGATCATTAGGATTGGGTAGGTAGAAATCTTGTTTTGATAGAGTTCCATTATTTTTAATGGCTGCTAACATTGTCACAGAAAAAGAATATCAGCAAAGTAAAGAAAGTTGTAGCCCAATGGATGAGGCATTGATCAACTTCCAGAGAAGACATGTCTGAGGTTCTTCGCACCTCCAAGGAGCTGCCATCCCAAGTTGAAGCTGCTGTTAGCCACCTATAAAAATTTGTCATATCAAATGGTGGCTAAAAATGTTTTTTAGCCTTCAAGAAACAATTTTATGGCCAAAATGTGAGTTCTTGAAGTCTTATGATCATCCTTATCCTTTAAAGATAATCTTCACTGCTGTTTCCCTCATTAACCCTGAAAAATCTGTTGTTTTCCTGAAGAAAAAGACTGCTGAAAAACCCCATTTTCCCATCATTTTTACCCATCCTTCACTCCTAAATAACCCCATTTTCATCCCTTTTTCCTCTATAAAATCCCTCCATAAGCCTCATTTAACCTTCAAATTCACTTCAAGACCCTTTTAAAATCATTTGGTCTCCTTCCATTTGTTTTAAAAAGCCTTCTTTCCTCTACCGGAACCGTCAATTTCCCCTAAAAACTCTGTTTTTAAGCCAAAAAACAGTCTTTTTCATTATAAAAGTTTTTTAGCCCCCGAGGGCTTAACTTTCATAACCCTTCGCTTCATAGGACCTTAAGCCCAGCAACCGGGTGCTTAAAGGGCCTAAAATCCTCTCCTAACCCTGTCAAAGCCTTTTTCTCCTTTGTATTTCGTAAAACCCGACAATTCAAAGTTTAAATGAATATCAACCATCGATCTAAACCGATCAACGATCATCAGCTTTTGCATCACACAAATAAATCGCATCGCAAATAATCATATAACCCTTTTCTCTTAGTTCTTTCCTTTTCTCCGATGCGATCCTGCGATCGTTTCTCCACCATTGATATTCTCTACTCCCCCCAAATCCAATGGTCCATATTGTTCCCTGTTCCAAACCCACCATTCCACCTTTCGCCTTCATAATTAAATCCCCACCATTGATCTAGTTTTTAGATCGATGGCTCTCGCTCAATCGCAATCGGAAAATCGCAGTTTCCCCTAACACTTTGCCCTTTTTCCTTCTTCGATGATGATTTCCCCAATTGAATCTTAGCCATCGAATCCACAAGAACCGATGGCTAAGATTTCTTCGCACTCCACCCACAACTTTCCTCCTTTACCCCTCAGATTGAATATTGACCGTCAATCTACTCCCAGATCCAACGGCTCATGCTTAATCGCATTGTGCAAAGTCTGAAGTGCCATCCCTCGGTTTCCTCCAATTTTACGATCTCCGATCCAATCTCGACCGTCCATTCCCATAGATCTGATGGTTGAGACGCAATCGCATTTTGCTCATAAGCCCATCACCGTCTCCCGCTGATTCAATCCTGGCCATTAATTCCCCTTTCGATCCGATGGTCAGAATGTAATCGCATCGCCCATTTTCTATCTATCCACCAGGTCCTGAATCATTTTTCTGACGAAATCTCAGCTGTCCGTTCTATAGATCCAATGGACAGGATCTATTTCGCCCATCCATCTAACCTTTTTCCCCTTAGAAATAATGGCGCTCCTACAATAAACCCGATGGCTCACCTCCGCCCTTTTCATTTTTCCCCATCGATAGATCTCCGCCGTCCATTCCCCTAATCAAACGGTTCACATTTAAACCGCCATTTGACCCCACCTACCTTTCCGTCCATGCATCTTTCCCTTCATTGCGTCCGATTCGCACCGTCGGATCTGCACCCCTTCATCCGACGACCTGAAATGAGTTTCGCATTTTTTATGCGCCAGAATTTTAATGCCAAGAAAAAAAGTGAAAAAAGTGGTTTTCTAAGGGACACGTGTCAGGCAGCGAGGCATATCACATTTTTTTTTGAAGATTTTTGTAACCACCTTTGAGCAACGCGAAACTAGCAGTTTTTTCAGCCGAAACCACCTTTCCCCATTACATTAAATTTTCCCTGTTAAATCTCCACCGTTCATTATTTTCATCCAACAACCCAGATTTCATTAAAGCCCCAAGTCTTTGCTCCTTTTCTTATTCTCTTGGCCATCTCATCGACTGTTCTCCGTCGTCGATTTCTGAAGATCGACGGTTCTGATTAGCTTTTCCCCCAATTCATTTTCCATTGCATTTTCTCCTCTGCTTCCAAATGTTATACCATTTCATCCTGACCGTTGATCATTCTAGATCAACGACTCTTATTCATCCCGCATCTGAACTTCGTTTTAGCCCCATTTTGCTTTCGCCAAAAACTTTCTCCCTTTTCTATTATATTTTCCTCCATTTCACTATAACATTTCCCCTTCGCATTACGAAACTCTTGATTGATCTCAGCCGTTGATCAACCTAGATCAATGGCCCAGACTTAATGTTTCCACCGTTTACTTCAACCGCCTCCCCATTTAACTCCGTCAATTGATCTCGGCCGTTGGTTGATTTCATCTAACGGCCACGATCTAACCTAGCCTGCAAAGCAGTTTAAACCTATCCGCGCAGGATTTTTATAATTTTTGCTTGTATTGTGCAGGTTTTTAAAGGTTTTTCCATTATTTTTAGAAGAAATGAATGGCCAGGGATGATGATCCCTCATGCCACTATTAAGGAAGGAGATCATTCCGCAGGGTTTACATCACAATTTATCCGTGCCTCATGAGCACTGATAACATTATAAAACCCACTGCGCACCTACAAAAGCAACAAAAACACAGTGAACCTTAATCAGACAAAGAGTATCAGTTTTACAGCATAAAATCAAAGCAAAGATGAAGGATCAAAGGTTTTAAACACAATTTTGAGGGATTTAGGAATAAATTCGACTATCAAAAGCCTAATCCACCCAGTTAAAGACAACATGAAGACTTGAAGACAACAATTAAGCCTAATCAGACTTAAAATGTAGATCAAAGAAAATTAACAGTGTTTTAGGGAAAAACAATGAGATTTATTAGTCCGAGAAGCCTCGACTGCCACATCAGAGGCAAATTGAACCCTCTCCAGCCACTAAAGTGCCACTTGCATCTTTCAATAAATCAGAAGTAGGCAGAGTTATTGCCTCAGTCAGTGACATTTTGCCTAAAGATAGCCAGAGTTATTGCTAACTCGCCTCAAGAGTTTTTAAGTCAACAAAATCTGCCCAGCATGCTTAATACTTAATGAAAATCAATTAATATAGAGGAAATATCAGAAAGCTTCTCCATTGAGCCCTTCAAAGGCTGAGAAGCATTAAACTGTATTAATTGGGCCTAGAGATCTTTTCTCTCATCCCACCTCCTCATTTCTTCTATAAACACTTCTGTAGAAGATGAGATAAAGGTTGGCCTCTGAATATCTGTTGCATGTAAATAGTTTTCTGAAGCTACTGTAAGATCTGTTTGTAATTGAAGATACCTAAGTTGAGATGAGAAGTTTGAAGCTGTAGAGACCCATTGGACTTGATGATTGTAACTGGTTTGAAGCATCAAATACAATCTGATTTATGGGATCGTAGTCTATGCCAATGGTGATGTTTTTCTTATTGTAAATTGTTATTTTCTTTTTGTTTCCATTCTGTCCATTTTCTCTGATAAAGAACAACAAATATAGAGCTAGGATTTACTGTCAAAAGTACCCTACTCTCACTGATAAGATTTATCTCCATGTTTTCTTTCAATTGTGTATTTAAGAATGATTTAATATAGTCCAAGCAGTTAAGGAATGTTGGTGTTCCCACGTCTTACTGTCTGAACTTTAAACATGTTTCTTGAATGTTATTTTCATTTCATGCTAAGTAGAGTTAAACAAGGAAGGTTTATGGTTTGCCCTGTCTCCTAGTTCTTTCTCCAAAGGTTGTTTGAAAGTTTCCCTTGAAGTATGTTGAAATCAGGATAGGTTCAAAGTCCTTACTTGATCTTAGAATACTTTTATGTTTATCTTGAATGTTTTCATTTTGAATATGCTGAAAGCAGGATAGGTTCAAAGTCCTTACTTGATCTTAAGTTATTCTTTGTGTTTTTAAATGTTTTCTATTGAAAGTGCATCAAAAGCAGGCTAGTTTCAAAGTACTTACCTGATCTTAGATAACTTTTATGTCTTTCTTAAGTGCATGCCAAAAGCAGGATAGTTTCAAAGTGCTTAATTTATCTTAGGCTACTCTTTGTTCTTCATTTGTGATTCCCCTTCTTATTGTTTCATTCCATTCCATAAAATCAACTTAAAGATATCCTTTGACATAGATGACTTGCCCCATTTACCACTCTTGAACCTTGCTGTTTCAATTAAATCCTACTATGACTCCATAGCCCAATGGATTGAAGCTGCTTCTGGCCTATCTTGTTAGATGAATCATTCCTTCACTTTCATACACCTTCACCCTTCATTTTGACTTCCTTCACCTTCATTTATCTTTGCCCAACCAAAACAAACAAAAACCTTGTTCCTCATAACTAGCCTAATATCACATTTAAAGCCTTAAAGATCACATCTTTAAATACACTTATAGAGAGATCCCTCTCTGGATTCAGGAGGGCTAGATCCTAGAATCCCAAAGTGGTTCATAATGTTGTCTCTGCAACTTTAGTCTTTCCAATCTGCTAAAATTACAGGTACCTAACAAAATATACAGTTGAGCAGAAGAAAGAGCTTGTGGCGCCCGCAATAGACTTCACTATTATTGCTAGCTAGTTGTACAAGATGGACGTAGATGAAGTCCTGCGAAGATATGTTTTGGAGTAAGAAATGTGTGAAATATTAGATGAAGCTCATGGAGGGGTTTTTGGTGGTCACTATGCAGGTAAGGCACCCACACAAAATATTTTTCGAGATGCGTTATGGTGGCCCACATTGCACAATGATGCTTATGTGCATTGTCACGTATGCGATGCTTGTCAGAGGACCAGAAAGTCATCACAGAGAGATGAGATGCCCCTACATCCACAGATGGCACTGCAAGAAGTTGAGAAATGGGCTATAGAATTTGTTAGACGTATCAACCCTCCAGAAAAGAAGAGTTGCTCACATTACATAATCAATGTGATGGACTATGTAACCAGATGGGATGAAGATAAGTCTGTAAAGGATTGTATTGCAGATACAACCGCACAATTCATATTTGAGAATATTGTGACTCACTTTGGATGTCCTAAGATTATATTAATAAGTGATTAGGGTACGAATTTTGTGAATGAAACCATTGATGAATTTGCCAATGAATTTTGGATGCATAATCATAATAACACTCCTTATCACCTACAGGCGAATGGTGCGGTGGAAGCTTTCAACAAGATATTGGAGACTGCACTTACCAAGGTTTGAAATGCTAAGAAGAATCATTGGGATGAGCGCGTACCTACATTTCTCTAGGAATATCGGACCACCTGTAAAAATTTTACTGGTAAGACACCGTTTAGGATGGTATATGGGTAAGAAGTTGTGTTAGCCAATGGAGTACATTGTTCCCAGTTTGTGCATTGCAACATTCACAAATATGGTCGAAGCAGACGCTATGGAGGAATGATTGTCGTAGTTGGTTGCACTTGAAGAAGATTTATTTATTGCTAATTATCACCAGCAAGTTTGGAAGGCATGTGAAAATGCATGGCATGATAGACACATCAGGAAAAATGTGTTTAAGGAAGATGATTTGGTATTATTGTATGACAGCAAGTTTGCGCGCCACCTAGGGAAGTTGAAGATGCATTGGCTTGGGCCATATATTGTTAAGGAGATCACTGACGGAGGTGCAGTGTGCCTGGCCACATTGACCAGATAATATCTTCCCAGGTATGTTAGTGGAAGTCGATTGAAGTCATACATGGATGGTCTTGTGTGCACCAAATGACTATATGGCTGGAGTATCGGATCTGCGTAGCCAACATTGCGGATGTACAGGAAGGTGTGACACACGCACATGAGGGGGTTGACTGGTTTGCAGAGGTGTCAAAATATAGCCATTGGAATAGTAAATATGGAAAATATAACTTCATTACCATTTATGGGAGCGTATAGGTTGCATTTAATGAGGGGATTTTTCTATATTTGGGACTGTTTTTTCATTTATAGAGACACATTAATGCCTAAGGGACCATTGAGGACGCACAAAAACTATAAATATAACCTAGGGGTTCAAAATAGTTCCCTTTGATTTCTGTGTGAATTGTCTGCCCTGAGCTCTTTGATTTCTGTGATTTATTCAGTGTCTATGTCTGGTTTGGATCCTGGATTTGAGAAGGAATTGCATCGTAGGGGTCTAGGTTACGTAATTCCACTCAGCATGACAGCTACGCACCCTTGAGGGGATCTTGTTGCGCCAGAGATTCCTGTTTCACCGGTTGCTGAAACACCTGTGCCCACAAAGTCTAAGAAGGGTCAGACATCGGGGACTTGTAAATCCCCTAGGGAGAAGACTCCAAAGCTGTGCTATAACGCAAATGAGTGCCATAAGCGACCCATGGTGGAGATCCCTTAGAAAATCATGGAGGAGGAGGAGGATGTGGTCGAAGTGGCCCCATTCTCGTAGTTTCTGACCTATGTCACATTGTGCAAGGCGTCTGTAAGGATTCCAAAATATCTAGAAAAAGTGTGGACAAGTACTAACATGCCCTTGATTCCTAAAAACATACAAGTTGAAAGCGATATGTTCGCCAAAGTGCCGCAGCTAAAAATGGAATATTGTGACATCAAAGATGTGGAAAATATTCCAGATCTTACGCCTGAGTGCTATCTCAATCATGTGCGATATGAGGGGGGCCTTGTGCATCTTGAGCCACAGTGATGGGTTTTGGGCCTACACAAGGTAGGGCTTCTGAATTTGTTACAAGTCCCACATTTCAGGTGCAACTCGATAAATGACATCTGTGTGCACCAATTTCTCGCGCTTCTGCATGATGAAGCACTCTGGCTGGGAGAGTGCATACCGATAAATGTCATGCGGATCCATCGGATCACCACCCTTCCTGATCAAGGTGCAGATCCCATGGCATATTTTGGAGGAAAGGCACAAGAAACACAGGTGGCCGAGAAGATTAAGAAGAAGTACCAAGTATTGCGCCAAATTATAGGCTTTCTAGTCAGTGAGATTAATGACCCAGCTGTTCAGTTTAGGATGCTCATATTTTCCTAAAAGATGATGCACAAATGTAGACCTAAGGAGGTTCTTGCACAAGTAATTGCTCTTGCGGGAAAATGAAAAAAGGGAGTAATTTACAACTGGTCCCAATATTTATGCAAGGAGTTTTTGGAAAATGTGCACAAAGCAGAAGCGAAGGGAAAGAATTTATATTAGGCTTGGATCTTTCTGCTGATAACCCTCATTGGTTGGAAGACCCCAGAGCAAACGAACTTTCCTGACATAGAGTCGCAGATGTGCGAAGCCGTGTGGTATGCTACCTTATGTAATTCATCTGTCGTTGCACGCATCATGGAGAATAAGATATTCTGGGTGATGTTTGACGTGTTTCTCTTTCAATATGTACAATCAAAACCGAGGATGTCTCCGACATTGTATGACCAACATAAGATGATTGCTGATTTTAAAGCGGCCTTTCACAACTTTCACATTGGCGTGAAGAGCACCATTGAAGGTGTATGGTATGAATTGCCATATCTTGTCACTAAGGATGACTTTTTGTGTGTCACTGTAGAGTTTCCGTCAGTGTGGTTGGAGCCTAGTGCATCAACATCCATTCCAAAGACACCTACCAATCCGCACACTAGTACGAAGCACACTAAGAAGAAAACTGAAAAAGAAACCATGCCGAATACCACCAGTGAAATAATTGATTTAACAGACACTGCACCTGAGAAGAACGATATTGCACCGAAAGAAACAGAGAAGAAGGTGGAAGCGCAGACTTCCAAAGGCACGAAGCGCAGTTCTCAGGCCACAGGAGGATCAAGGAAGAAGCGAAAGGGATCTAAGGCCATCAGAAAAGAAGAGCTAACATTGACCGAAGATGACTTCAATGAAATAGAAAACATGGTAACAACAGTCACAAAGGACAGTTGGATAGACATGGAAGCATAGTACAGGACTGCACTCGAAGGGGTGCAGGTTTGCATCTAGGAATTAAAAGTTCAAGCGAGCTTGATTCAGGAAAGTGTTGCCTAAGTGAGCCAGATGCAAGAGAGAGTGCATGCCAGCAGTGCACGACCGCTCAATATCATTTTGCCTATGACTGGTGATAGTTGTATGATCCAAATTCCCGAGCTGACCATTCATGTCGAATCAGCCAACCGACGTGCACAACTAAGAGGTTGGAGAGATATTAATATTAACTTATTTGTTTTTCATGATATGATTAAATTAAATTTTTTACATGATATGATTATGGATGAGCTTTAGTTCCTTGAGGCCCATGCTCACACAACTTCCATAGAGTCGTCGCAGCAGGCTGTCGCAACATATCCAAAACAACAGATTGAAGAGGCAGCATGCCGCGCAGTCGAGGATCAACGCGCTACACTCGAAGAGAAAATCAAACAAGTCTACAAAGAAGTACAAATAATCCTTGCCACAACTACCGAAAAGAGTAGTTAAACAGACTAGTTACTATTGAAGGCCTCGCGCACAAAAGTACAAATGGTTCGAGCTAAATTTGAGCATGAGATTGTTGACTTACAGATGAAATTGTAGCCATAGATCCCGCCAGAAGTCAGAGCAAAGAGGGATGCCGAAGTGAATCATGCCATTGATAGTATCGTTATCGCTGTCACGTAGTGCAATAAGCTTTTGGATGAGGCCATGGGTGTCTGGACTTCGGTTCATAATGACCCTGTGGTACAAAAGCTGCGCAATGAGTTGTGCGTCAAAGAAAAATATTTTGTTGATATTAGGATGGTGGCGCATCCTCTTGTTCTTACACAACAACTTGTCCACCTACAGGAGGGCCAGGTAATTCAAAATGAAATAGAGGACCTATGCCGGAAGGAACAGTTACTTGAGGCAAGAATGCAACCGTGGGATGAGTTGGCTCTACAACTGTCACAGACATTGGACAACATGCTAAAGGCCATTTAGCAAATGCAAAGAAGTATTGAATTGGCCATTGAAGGGCCCACTATTGATAATTTGGTCATTCAAGCGCAGGGAGTTGTTGTGCAGAGTCTGGGAATGGTGTTTCCACTCAAATATTTTGTCGTTGCACTGCAACAGTGACTCGGGACGAGTCACAGGTTTGTGTTGGGGGCCTATTGGAGTGGGGTCCCCTAGGGTGAAATTTTGGATATCTTTTTGGATATTTTTTGCATACACTACAAGGAACAGACCCTCTAGCGGATGTTTTTGAGGAACCCCTTATAAAAATACCCTAGACATCCATTTGTAGCGGAGGTTACTATAGGAGGTTGGTGGGTGGAGGCTTTTGTGGATGTTTTTCCTTTGGTGCGCCTATCATCCTAAATCACACTGGTGCATTCAACTAGAGAAAGGACTGGTGCCCAAAAAACATTGGCATACCGGGACACCGTGCGCTCCATACAAACTAGCCTGGTGCGTCTTATTACTATAGCACACTAGTGATTTTACAAATATTCTGCACTGGTGCATTCTAAAACCCCGCGCCAAAACTAAAATAGCCCGGTGCGGTCTTAAGAAACCGCACCGGTGCGCCTATAAAAACCCATGCAACTGAAAAGGGTTAAATAAAAAAAAAATTACGGCCAAAAAACCACATTTTCCACTTTTAAGTGCTCCAAATATCTCAAGCATTGGTGCAAATTTTCCTTGTCTGAGGCACCCTGACATTGGTGCTCCCATTGCATGCACTGCTGCTGTGCATTTCCCACCATATCCATTTTGAATTTTGCAAAACAATGGGAAAATTTAGATTTGCAATTTCTACTGTGAATATGCCTCCTCGATGGCCAAATGTACAGGTATTTTCTTGTTTTTCCATATTTAAGCCTTTTAGCAGATTAGAATTGTAATTTAGCTTAGAATTAACCTTTAAAAAAAAAAAAATTCTGTGCGTTGCACTCGAGCCATTTGGCTCGCACCGTTTCACGGTGCTACTTGTAAATTTATAGGCCACACTGCAACCGGTGCTAACAGTATCCGCACCGGTTTTGGGGCGGTACCTAAAGGCACATCGAGATTTTTTAAAATTTTAAAAAATTGCGGTGTGGTCAGTTACCCAACCACATCGTTGACCCTGTCAAATAGAGGGAATGCGATGCGTTGACGGAAATATCCACTCCAGGGCGGGTAATTTTGTCAGCGCACAACATTTCGACATTTTGACTTAGTCAATGGTGTGGTCTGGTTAAAGACCGCACCGTTGACTATGTACTGATGTCAGGACGGTGGTGCGCTAAGAAAACTATATGCCCCAGAGTGTATAGTTTGGTCAATGCACCGCATTCCTGACACTGGTCCATATTCAATGGTGCAGGCTATTATACCAGCACACCGTTGACTTTGCAACAATGCCAGGAGGGTGGTGCGCTTAAAATTTTTAGGTGCACTACCTCTGATGCATTGAAAATTTTCGGGTGCACCGCCTCTAGTGCACGACAGTAAAAGACAGTCCGAATTTATTTTTTATTTTCAAAAAAAATTATATATGTATATTCCTAAATACATGTCTCATTTAATAAAATAATTTTATTTAATATTTCAATCATTCATAGACGTGAAATGAGAGAAGAGAATGAACAACAACAACAACAGGAGGACCAGTATAACATGGTTCGCCTATCGGAGGCACGAGAGAGGGAGAGAGATGCGTACCATCTCCCTATTACAATAGCTACCTAGGGGCTCCTAAGGCAGTTAGGCCTCCTCAAGTTCTAAGAGGAGGCTACTTCCCTAAAGGGCCATGGTTTGTTTTTGAGACATCTTATCTGTAGGTGGAATGCCCACCTACAGGCTTTCTGGGTTGGTCCTAACTGGTGGTACGCGCCCATTGAGGAGGACATCTATTTCATTATAGGGCTATCGAGGAGAGGGGTGGATTTTCCCTCATTCCCAGAGGTTCCAGTTGGCTATGCAGCAGGGAGTCAGTTGGTGTACTCCTAGAGATACATTAGCGCGGATATACAATCTCCTTGATATTTTCAGGTCTCCGGAGGTCAGTTTGTTGGAAATATGATGCAAAGTGTTGTCCTTGATGGCAACCCACTTGATAGAGTGTTGTCCTTGAATGGAAAACCACTTGATGAAGTTGATGGCAACCTACTTGATGAAGTTATGCTTGATAGACTATGTCTTGATAAACTTGTTAAATGATGTATAGACAGTGAGTACAGAAGGTAATGAAGAAAGGAATTCAGTATGTGTTAGATCTATAGAGTATGTCTCAAGGCATACGCAGATTTTTCTAGGAGAAGTCGCGTATGCACGCGAGAAATAACGTGCCAAGTCGCGTATGGGCAAAAGCGCTCTTAAAGTGCAAAACCAGGGGTAACCACCATGGTATTGACCCATTGTATTGAGTAATGATTCGTCTATGTGAACCCGTCCAGGAATACCATCGGAAGTAATGTAGTTTTGGATCATGGTATTGAAAAAGGGTAAACCTATATAAAGAGAAGAAATTCATTGTGCAAATGATGAGCGTGAGTGCAAGATGTCTGAGCTTGAATGAATACTTCTCTCTGAAGTATATCTGAATGGAAAGGGTTACAGTTGAATGATAGATTTGAATCTGTGATGCACCTATGAAGAAAATGATGAAGAAGGGAATTTAGATCTGAAATGTATTCGTATCTTCTAGATCTGTTTGTGGAATGATTAGATCTGAAATGAGGCGAACATCTGTCTGAAGTAAAGGGTTAAATCTGTGTGATGTATCTATTCTGAAGAATTGCAATGACCTAAATGTCTGAAGAACCATACGCTAGTTCTCCGCAGAGGAAGCGCGTATATACGCGGCTTCGCTGAAGAGAAAGCGCGTATGCGCAGTGAAATTAGCTCTGTAATATGTACATAAGTATACGCGGGTGTGTATGGTAGAAGACACGTATATACGCGGGATCAGTGAAAGGAAAGCGCGTATGAAAACTAGGGTTTTGCTGAAGTATGAAGGGTGAAATGTCTGATCTATTCTGCTGTGTTACTGCTATCTGTATTCTACAGTTCTGGGTTGTCTGAATTGATAAGTATCATTTTTGATGTATGATTGAGCTTAAATGTGTGGAGTGGGTCCAGTCTGAAAATATGATGAAAGGTGGCCTGCAAGTTGTGCTCTATTGAAGTTGTTGGATCCAGTGTGAAAATTGATGAAACGTGGTCCATGGTGGTGCTGAGGGTTGTAGCCTTCAGTCAGGGGGTTGTAGCTCCCTTCCAGGTGAGGCTGGTAAACGAGAGCAGGGGGTCGTAGCTCCCTTCCAGGAGAGGCTGGTAAACGAGAGCAGGGGGTCGTAGCTACCTTCCAGGAGAGGCTGGTAAACGCGGCGCAGGTGGGTGCCTGCGTGCTGGTAGGAGGCTGCGCCAGCACATATGTTGTAAGATGTTTTCTCTATAATAAAATATTGAAGGCTGACACAACGACAGCGGTGGTTTTCTCCCGACTTGGGTTTCCACCTAAAATCCTGGTGTTCATATGTGTTGCTTATGTGTGATGACTTACTCTGTTCTTACTATACATGTTTACTGTTTATTGAACATCTAATGAATGAATGATGGAATGATATAAGTGAAGAATTAATGGCATAATTAGATCTCTGTGTATACGCGAGTTTTATGAAGGATATCCGCGTGTATACGCTAGTTGGATTCAGCAAAGTAGCGTATGGGTTTTGAAGTAAGAAAAAGTAAAAGTTTTGAGTAAGTCCTAAATACTGATTCACCCCCCCCCCCCCTCTCAGTATTTTCCCCAACAATTGAATCCTAAAAAAATCCTTCAAAAATCATAAAAAAAGTCTTTTTGCACTAAGGCCTTAAGCCCCCTAGGGCTTAGCCCCAGCCCCTTTTTTTTTCCGCATAAAACCAACACTGAGACCAGGTGCTAAGGCCCAATCACTCAATTGCAATCGGGTTTTCCCTCTTTGTTTGTTACCTTTTGCTTTTGAGATCTCCGATTGCGATTAAAACCTGTTTTTATATAAACCCGACAATTCATTGTTTAGTGAATGTCAACCATTGATCTAGACTGATGAACGATCGTCGGCATATCACATCGCAGTTTTTCAATGGAAGTATTTTAAAAAAGTTTATTTCCCCTCTCTGATTGGTGATCCAACGATCAATTCCCGACTGTTGATCCACTATACCATGCCCAGATCCGACGGCCCCCATCGCTCCATTCCAAAGCCCACATTTCTGCCTTTGGCCTTCACAGTTAATTCCTGACTGTCGATATGGTTTTAAGATCAATGGCTCTGATTCAATCGCATCGCACAAATCCTTTGTGCCCTTCCTCTCTCCTCCGTCGATTGGCGATCCTGCGATCGCATCTGAGCCGTTAATTTTCACCGATCTAACGGTCCAGATAAAAGCCTGACTTCCTCCGTTATATTATAAAGTCCCGCAGTTTAAACTCTTCTACGAAGATCCACCATTGATCTCTGCAGATCAACGTTCCACATTTACCCAACCTCCACCCGAACCCCCGTCTCATATTTCTTTCAATACCCCAAGATTAAATCTGGACCGTTCATTCCTTTCAACCAATGGTCTAGATTAAACTCGATAGGCCCAACTCCTTTGGGACCTACCTCCCCATCAATAAATCCTGACCCTCCATTCCTCTGATCCAACGGCCTAGATCAAAACCGCCTTGACCCTGCCCCCCTTCTTCCACCTGCGCAACTCGTCTTATCGTGCTCTCATCTCCACCATTGGATCCGCCTGCCTTTCATCCGACGACCAGGACTCCATATCGCATAATTTTGAGTCTGAAAGTTAACTCCTAAAAATTACGCGATATGGGCGGTTTCTAAAGGACACGTGTTGGCCAGGCACCCATATCGCGTATTTTTTGGGAAATTTTGAGAACCGCCTTTGAGCAGCGTGACACCAGTGGTTTTTATCAGTGAAACCACCATTCCCATTTCCATTACATTTTCTTATAATGAATCTCCGCCATTGATCTCTGTTGGCTAATCCAATCCGATGGCCCAGAATCGTTCGAAAACCCCAAATTTCATTTAACCCCATTTCTCTTCTGCCTAAGATTTTTTCGCCCATTTCCTTTGTAAATTCCTCCATTTCATTATAAAGTCACCCCCTCTGCGTTATATAATCCTGATTGATCTCGACCATTGATATTTTCAGATCAATGGCCCAGACTAAATCTCCACCACCGTTTATCCAACCGCCTCCCCATCTGACCCCATCGAGAAATCCTCGCTGTTGGTGGCTTTCATCCAATGGTCACAATCTAACCTAAACCTCCGCAACAATTCAAAACTATCCCCGCAAGATTTTCTTAATTTTTCTTTGTTTGTGTAGGTTTTAATGGTTTTTCCATTGTTTTAAAATAAAATCAAAGGTTGGGGATGACGATCCCTCAGGCCATTATTCATAAGGAGGATCATTCTGCAGGGTTTCACATCGTGATTTACCGGTGCCTCATAAACACTGGCGACATTATAAAATCATATGTAACTCCTGCGCGGCAACAAAACCCAACAAACATTAATCAAACAAAGAGTATCAGTATTAAAGGATCTAGTCACAACAGAGATGAAGAATCAAAGATCGTTAACAAATTTTTGAGGGATCAAGGCCTAAAATTGACTATCTAAAGCATAATCCACTCAAGTCAAGACAGTATGAAGAATAGAAGACAGAGATTAAGCCAAATTAAGCCTAAAACATAGATTAAAGCAAATTAATAGTGTTTAAGGAAAGAAAAATCAGATCTATCAATCCGAGAAAGCCTCCACTGCCACATCAGAGGCTAATTGAATCCTCACTTGCTACCAAAAGACACCTGTAGCCTCAAAGCAATCAAAGAAGGCAGAATTATTGCCTCAGTCAGTGATATTTTACCTAAAGACAACTGAACAGTTAATTCAACCAAAGGAACTTATTACAACTGTCAGCAAAGTTATTACAAAGATCAGAAAGAGCCTTAAAGTCAACAAATTCTCCCAAGTAGCTCAATAACTTAATGAAAATCAATTAATACAGAGAAACATCAGAACACTTTTCCATTGAGCCCCTTAAAGGCCGAGAAGAATTTATTTGTATTAATTGAGCATAAAGATCTTATTTTACATCCCACCTCCTCATTTCTTCTATAAATACCTCTGTATAAGATGAGACAAAGTTTGGTCTCCGAATATCTATTGCATGTAAATAGTTTTCTGAAGCTGCTATAAGCTCTGTTTGTAATTGAAGATACCTAACTTGAGATGAAAAATTTGAAGCTGTAGAGACCCTTTGGACTTGAAGATTGTAACTGGTATGAAGCATAAAATACAAGCTGATTTATGGGATCCTGGTCTATGTCAATGGTGATGTTTTTCTTATTGTAACTTGTCATTTTATTTCTGTTTCCATTTTTTCCATCTTCTCTGATAAAGAACAACAATTATAGAGTTAGGATTTACTGTCAAAGGTACCCTGCTCTTACTGATAAGCTTTATCTACATTTTTTCTTCCAATTGTGTTGTTTAAGAATGATTTAATACAGTCCAAGCAGTCAAGATGTTGGTTTTCCATTCTCTTACTGTCTAGATTTTAAACATTGTTCTTAAATGTTATTTTTAGTGTCTGCTAAGTAAAGTTGAACTAGGCAAGTCCATGGTTAGCCCTGTCCTCTTGTCTCTTCTGCAAAGGTGGTCTGAAAGTTTCCCTTAAAGTATGTTGAAAGCAGGATAAGTTCAAAGTCCTTACTTGATCTTAGACTACTTTTATTGTTATCTTGAATGTTTTTCCTTTGAATATGCTAAAAGCAGGATAGGTTCAAAGTCCTTACTTGATCTTAAGCTATTCTATTTGTGTTTTAAATGTTTTCTATTGAAAGTGCATCGAAAGCAGGCTAGTTTCAAAGTACTTACCTGATATTAGATAACTTTTATGTATTTCTTAAGCGCATGCCAAAAGCAGGATAGTTTCAAAGTACTTACTTGATCTTAGGCTGCTGTTTGTTCTTCATCTGTTTGATTCCCTTCCTTATTGTTTCATTCCATTCCATAAAATCAACTTTAAAGAGATCCTTTGACATAGATGACTTGCCCCATGGACCACTCTTGAACCTTTTTGTTTCAATTAAATCCTACTATGACTCCTTAGCCCAATGGATTGAAGCTGTTTCTTGCCTATATTTTTAGTTGAATCAATCTTTCACTTTCATACACCTTCACCCTTCATTTAGACTTCCTTCACCTTCATTTATCTTAGCCCAACCAAAAAAAACAAAATCTTGTTCCTCATAACTAGCCTAATATCACATTTCAAGCCTTAAAGATACATAAATATTTGCACTTTATAGAGAGATCCCTCTCTGGATTCACGAGGGCTAGATCCTAGAATCCCAAAGTGGTTCATATGTTTCCTCTGCAGTTTTAGTCTTGACGAATTTGATATAATTACAGAGTGCTAACATTCTGGCGACTCCATTAGGGGATTGAGTCATTTTAGATACCTTTAGGACCTTAGAAAACCCCTTGATTCGAGAACATTTGAGGTGTTAAGCAACTCTGTTCAAGCACTACCAAATAAATGGTAATCATGATAGAACTTATTTGAATCAGTGACAAACTAAGAAGCCCTTAGGATTCTTATACAGTCTTATCAAATCTTGAAGGCAACAACTAGCTAAGCCATAAGAGTAAACTTCCTTTGTCTCATCACCATAGCTAAGTGTTGAAACAAATTTAGGACACTCTTAGAACCCATAGGACTGAAAAAACTCAGGAAACCCAAAAAAATTTCAGATTGGTATTGAAATAAACATGGTGGTGGACCATAAAAAATTTTACCTCCAAAAGAGCTAAAAATTTCCACCTGGCGACTCCACAATCCTAAACAGACCTTAAGACTCCACTGGGAAACCCATTACTCTCATAACATCATACAAACACAGTCAAAAGACTTTAAGGATTAATTTTTTCTTGTTTTAAAGATTAGTTAGCCTCCTAAATATTGTCATATATGGTTAAACGTTTCTTGTTTAGTTAGGTCTGAAAACATAGCATAGTGGCTTCTAAAATAATTCATACTAGGAGCCATCCTGATCCAAGCCCTCCTGAGATAGTTGACAACCCTGAAAGAATACTTAGGAAGTCTCCTAAGGCCACATCTTCAACTATTGTCAGATCACTCCATAGAGCTAATTCTATCCCAGCTAATCTTACAGCTCTACAACAATCACAAGTTGACTTAAGAAACCCATTCAGAACTAGGTCGCTTGATGATATAATTCAGATATACTCTGAATCTCCACCTTCATCCCAAGATAAAAGTGAGCATCCTAGTAGCAAAGAAACTACACCTCCTAATTTACATTTTCTTTCATAATTTTGGTTTCTCTCCTCCTAGATCTGCTCAACAATCTCTTGCTGGTCCATCCACTTTTGTTATCCACACATCCATTATCCAAACTACACCATTCCATCAACCTCCTCCACTTGTAAACCCCCCACTTTTTCCACAACCTCCTATCATGGCAACATGGTATGCTCCCTTGGTCCTTCCTTTACCCTTAGTCAATCTTCTACAGGAATATCAGTCCAAGATACCATTGTATGATGCCACTAGTGCTACTGCTTCTTCACAACATGTGGATAAGATGAATGACTACTTTGATAGAAATGAGATTAATGATGAAACTGTCAAACTTAGATTATTTGCTCAAATCTTAGGGCGAGAAGCAAGAAAATGGTTCAAAGGCTTAACCCCTCACATTATTAATGATCTCCAAGCCTTCCATCAGTTATTCTTAAACAAATGGGAAGTAAAGAAAAACCATCTACAAATGCTTTCGGACTACAAGAATCTCCAAAAAAATACTGGGGAAAGTGTTCAAGCTTATTGCACTAGGTTTAATAGTGTGTATAATGCACTTCCCCCAGATCTAAAACCTCCACAAGGCTCTACTTTAAACAAGTTCCTTGAAGGATTTGATCCTGAAATGGCTTATCAACTTAGAGAAAGAGACCCTCTGACTCTAGAAGACATGCAAAAAGGAGACTTAGCGGTGGAAGTTAATTTAATGGAGAAAAGAGCAAGAATGAGGAGTGAGAAGAAAGTGTCATTTAGAGAAGAATCTACACCTTCCACATCTAGCTCAAAGATGGAAAGAATGATAGAGGAGATGATGCAAAATATGAGCATACTTGAGAGAGCACAAGCTAGTCAAAACCAAACAGCTCCTTAGAACCGAAATCAAAATCAAAATCATAATTTTAGGAGAAACCAACCTCAAAATAGACCAAGGGAGGATGATCAACAGATTACACCTCCTTTTCACCAAAATTATGTGAGTGAGGTTGAAGAAACAATTGAAAAAACAGAGGAAGATGAAATAAACATGTTAGGAGTAGAAAATGATGATTTTGAAGTTCATTACAATAGGAAACAAGGTCTATACACACCATATGATGATAAAAGAGGATAGGATGAATATTATTATCAAGAAATGGAAAATGTCATCATAGAGACTTCAAGAGAATATGACCTTAGGAGTCAGAGCAATCAAGAAACTCCCAAATCCCAAACCTCTGACAAATCTTTAAAAGACAGCCTTGTAAACAAACCCAAGACTGCAAAATAGAAAGACAAAACAGTGGCTGTAAATTTTGATAAGAACAAAGAAAAGGGCACTCCATTCAATGAAAAACAGAGTGCAGATCTCAGCAGCACTAGTACTTCAACTAGTGTTCTTGTTAAAACAATTTTGAACAATGTAAATAGAGGAAATTGGAAAAATGATCTTGCTGATAGAGTGGTGGCCAATAAGACTGAAACAAAAATGTTAAAAAATCATATGCCTTTTAGTTTGGAACAAGAAATTGCCAAAATCAAAATATCTGTTCCTTTGACTGAACTAGCCACCTAAGATGTATATAGATCCCAAATTTTGAAGGCATTTAACATAGGAGAGAATAATGACATTGTCAATCTTAGTGATGACCAACCAGAGCCCTTATTTGGTCCAAATATTGAGGGTAGATACTAGGAAGGGCCAGTACCTCCATTCTATGTTAGTTTGAAGATTCATGACAAGATTCTACACAATGCCATGCATGACTCAGGGGCCTCTCAAAATTTAATGCCCAAAGTTGTAATGGAGAGTCTAGGCCTTGAAATCACTAGACCCTACAAAGATATTTACTCCTTTGACTCAAGCAGAGTGAAATTTTTAGGTTTGATCAAAGACCTCTGTGTGAACTTAGCATAGATTCTAGCCAAATGTTTAGTAATGGATATTGTAGTGGCTGATGTCCCCCCCAAGTATGGTATGCTGTTATCAAGATCTTGGGGAGCTAAGTTACAAGGAACAAATGCAGATGGATATGAAGTATGCAACTATCCATGTTTTCAATCAGACTAGAAGACTTTACAGGGAAAATCACATGCAATACATGGTTACCAGCCAAGACAGACCTGAAAACTCTCCTCTTTATTCTGCACATACAGGCCTTGACTCATTTATACTTTTCAATCATGAAACTTTAGATGAGCAAGAAACCTTAATTGAATTAGTGGCCACCCCTCAGAATAACATACTGGCAGACATAGAGAAAGAGGAAGACAAGACAGAAGCTCCAAAATAGTTTGCTGAATCTGAAAATCACAGCAAACCAATCACAGGTCTTGAGATGCAGATCAGTCATCCATTCCTTTTCAACCTCGAGAGTCAAGAAAGGAATCCTCAACATAATGAATATCATGAGGAACTAGATCAAAATCAACACAGTGCTGATCTTCAAAAACAATCCAAAAGCACACTAGATGAAAGAGGATAGCAATCAAACTAGTGAGTCCGAAACTAGTCCTCTTTGGAGCATGCATTTTGATGGATCATGTACTAAGACTGATGCAGGTGTAGGACTGTGGCTTCACAATAAAATGAACAATCATGCTGAAGGACATCCCTGCAAATTAAATTTTCAATGCACCAACAACATAGCAGAGTATGAAGCCCTCCTTTTGGGCCTACACTTATTGAAGAAATTAGGGGCCAAAAGGATAAAATTTCAGGGTGATTCCGAACTGATAATTAGGCAAGTGAATGGGGAATATTGCACCAAACATCCTAGACTTAGAGCCTATAGGAATGATACCCTTGATTTATTGAAAATTTTTGATGACTTTCAACTTCTCTTTGTCCCAAGAAATTAAAATATTGCTACTAATGGTTTGGCATTTGCTGCTAGAACATGCTTGACACCTTATGAAACCAAACTATGCACTACCCAAATCAAATTTCGACCAGCTGTTCCTGACAATGAGAAATATTGGCAAGTGTTTTATGGAGACAAACAAATAGAAGACTTCTTATAGTCCAGAAATGAATTTGAACTACAAAGTTCAGATTCAGATTATGAAACAGACTGTTCTAATGAAGAAAATCTACTTGATGAAGAAGAAACCTCTCCAAAGACTGCTGATATAAATCTGTTGACTAACAAACTGAAACATACCATGGAGATTAGTGCAGATTTAGAAAAATAAGATCTAGAAATACTACAATCTAATGCACATGATTAGCCAAAAGGATTGGACCGTTTGGAAGAGTTATTTGATTTCAATGATGTTGCAAAAAATCCAAAACTGGAGCCCGAGGAAACTAAAGTAGAAAAGTGTAATATAGGTATTGAACTAAACCCAAAAATGATCAAACTGTCCAAGACTTTACCAGCTCACATCAAAATCAAATACATAGAGTTGTTTAAAGAATTTTCTGATGTGTTTGCGTGGAGTTATGAGGATCTCAAATCCTATGACACAGAAATAATTCAACACAAGATACCGCTCAAAGAAAACAAAAAACCTTTCAAACAAAAACTGCACAGAATAAACCCTGTGCAATTACCTTTGGTTAAAAAGGAAATCAAGAAAATGTATGAAGCTGGGATTATTGTTCCTATTAGATATTCAGATTGGGTGTCTAATTTAGTGTCAGTTAGGAAAAAGACAGGATAAATAAGGCTTTGCATCGACTTTAGGAACTTAAACAAAGCCTCATTGAAGGACAACTACCCTTTGCCCAAGATGGATCACATTTTACAAAGGGTAGTTGGTTCTAAAAGAATTTCTTTGCTAGATGGCTTCTCAGGATACAATCAGATATTAGTACATCCCGATGATCAACTAAAGACAAATTTTACTACACCTTGGGGCACTTTCATGTATGTGAAAATTCCCTTTGGTTTAATGAATGCTGGTGCTACATTTTAGAGAGCCATGGACACATCATTCTCGAAAGAATTAGGCTACTTCATCATTATTTACCTTGATGATATCACTGTTTTTTCCAAAATAGATGAAGAACACCTAGAACACTTGAGAATAGTCTTTGAGAAATGTAGAAAATTTGGTTTGTCTTTAAATCCTAAGAAAAAAATGTTTGGTCTCCAAGAAGGTAAAATTCTTGGGCACATCATCTCAGAAGAAGGAATAAAGATAGACCCAAAAAGGATCGAGGGTATATTGCAAATCACTCATCCTAAAAACATCAAAGAATTTCAATCTTTCATTGAAAAGATTAATTTCTTGAGAAGGTTCATACCCAACTTGTCTGAACTCCTTAGGAACATAAAAAACATGCTGAAAAATGAATAAGGAGTTAAATGGACCTTGGAAGCAAAGAAATATTTTGAGCTGGTAAAACAAGCATTAACCAAAACACCAGTTCTTATTAGTCCTGATTTTTCAAAAGTTTTTTTTCATTTTTTCATTTGCATCAGAACATACAGTGGCTGCTGTCCTATTGCAGAAAAATCCACAGGGAAAAGAGTAGCCAATTTCATTATTTATCAAGGCATTGAGAGATGCACCTATGAAGTATAACATCATGGAAAAGCAAGCTTTTGCTTTGGTCAAAGCTTTAAAAGACTCCAGAGTATACATTTTACACTCCCACATCATTGCCTTTGTCCCAAATTCAGTTGTGAAAGACATTCTAACATAGGACCCAGATGGCAAGAGAGGTAAGTGGATAGCTGTGATACTTGAATATGATTTAGAAATCAAGCCCACTAAACTCATAAAATGCCAAGGACTAGCAAGATTAATGGCTGAATCAAATTTTGAAGCTCTTGATATAAACATGATAAATGCATTCGATGAACAAGAGGAAATGTCAACTCCCATTGTTGAAGATTATTTTATGAATTCCTCTTGGTATGCTGATATTTTATTTGTTTTTCTCAATTTGAATACAACTCCTGGTTTGACAAAAACAAAGGAAAGGTTTTTAAAGTTAAAGGCTGTGAACTACTGCATTTTAGATAAATGTATTTATTGCAAAAATGCTAGTGGATTATTGCTTAAATTTTTCCCTGAGAATGATGCGGAAAAGGTCAAGCATGAGTTCCACGAAAGAGAATGTGGAGGCCACCTCTATTGGAAGACAACTGCCAAAAAAATCCTTAGATCTGGTTACTATTTGCTCTCCTACTTTCAGGATGTCCATAAGATGATTATTGCCTGACATAAATGCCAACTTTTTGAAGGCAAAAGAAAATTGTTGCCCTTACCTTTGTTTCCAATCATTTTTGAAGCTCCTTTTCAATAGTGGGGTCTTGACTTCATAGGAAAAATCCATCCACCATCATCTGCCCAACATAGATGGATTCTCACTGCAGCATACTAATTCACCAAATGGATAGAAGCCATCCCTTCTAGGCAAGCCAATGACTCTGTTATTATGAAATTTCTTGAAACTCTATCCTATCTAGATTTGGCTGCCCTAGGAAGATTATTACTGATAATACTACTGCATTTGGATCCAAAAATATGGTTGAATTATGTCACAAATACCAGATTCCATTGGGGCATTCTACTGCTTATTACCCACAAGGTAATGGGTTGGCAGAATACTCAAACAAAATTTTTGTGAACATAATCAAGAATTTGCTAGAGGACAATAAGAAGTCATGGCACACAAAGCCGGTACATGCACTTTGGGCTGACAGATTAACACTAAAAAAATCAATTAGAATGTCACCCTACCAGCTTGTATATGGAGTGGATGCAATTTTTCCAACCAGCCTTGGTGTGCCAGTCATGAAGCTGATCCAAGAAGTGCAGTCTGAAGACAATGAGATGATAAGAAGAATAAATCAGACCATACACCTTCAACAAACCAGAGAGGAGGTCTACAACAGAGCATTACAAAATCAAGAAAGTATCAAGAAGATTTTTTATAGAAGGACAAAGGCCAATAATTTCAACATTGGTGACAAAGTGTTATAGTGGGATTCAAGGAGAGAAGATAAGGGTAAGCATGGAAAATTTGATAACTTGTGGCTTGGCCCTTATCTCATTCATTCTACTGCTAGTAACCATGCCTATTTTTTACAAGAATTGAGTGGAGTTGAATTGTTTGGGGGTCCTGTCAATGGCAGGATGCTCAAACATTATTTTTCTTGACCATATCAGTTTGGAAGCCTTTTTATTTTTCTCATTGTGAATATCACACTCTTCATTGCATTCAAAGTTAGAAAATGAAAAATACAAAAAAAATAGAAAGAGAAAAGAGGGCATATTGTAAAAAACAAGAAAGGTACAACCCCATACCAAAAAAGAGAAATAAAATCTGAAAGTGTGCAAACTCATATGCCACTCCTAAAAAACACACTCCTAGTTAGTCATACAACCTAATCATGACTAAATAGTTTTCAATTTACTGCTGATAGGTTAGTGAAATAGATTTTCCAAACAACTTAATCTTGGCTTATCAGTTAGGAAGATTAGGATAGAAGAAAAAAGGTTCAAACTAGCTCAAAATATGAACCTGTGATTTTCAAAAAAGATGCATGGCTCTAATCTGTTTAAAATTGTTGAGATTGCAACAAGATGATGAGCTTAGTGGAAAGGAGTGGCCTTCACTAAGTGGGCCTGCAGGGTATTTTTGGCGCAAATTCTATTTTTAGACAATGTTTATTTTTAGACATATGGATCATGTTCTATGAGTTGCAAGATGCTATTTATGGATGGTTGGTCAAGTCGGAAAAAAAGAAGACAACAAAGTGTCAAAGGATTCTGTTGGAGGGCATGAAGGATCACATAGTGTCCAGCCTTCATGGTAAGGCTTCTCCATTCTTGATGTGGAAAGCCTTGACAAATTTATTTCAAATCAAGAGCGACCGGAGGAAGTTGGTGCTCAAGGACAAACTCAGGAACATAAAGATGGAGAAAGGCGACAGTATGCCCAAGTACCTCACGAAGTTCATCCAATGTAGGGATGAGTTGGGAAGTGTGGGGGTTACTGTTGATGATGAGGAATTGGTGAGCTTGGCTCTCCTTGGGCTTCCGAAGAGTTGGCATTCCTATCAGGACTCTGTCAATGGTCGGGAGAAATTGCCAAGATGGGAGTGACTTTGGTTGGATCTTGTGCAAGAGGAGATAAGGCGGAGTACCAGGGATGGATCTTCAACAAAGAACTTTGATGAAGAGAATTGCGCTTTGGCTGCCAAAGCAAAGAAGGGGAAGAGTAAGAAAGCTTCTCATTCCAGTGCGAAAGGCAAGAAGCAGGACATGTCCAAGGTGAAGTGCTTTCACTGTCACCAACGCGAACATTATGCCACAAATTGTCTGTAGAAGAAGAAAAATAAGTAGGTTGCTGGATCTGCAGCTGGAGAGGCTTTAGCCTCATAGTTTGAGTTGGATTTTTCACTGATCGCATGCTTGGTCTCAACTGTGATGGGTTCAGTGTGGTTTCTGGACAGTGGTGCGTCTTTTCACATGACAGGAGATTGAGATTTGTTTACTGATCTGGATGAGAAAGATCTTGGAGTGCACATCGAGATGGGCGATGATGGTACATATAGTGCAACTGGTATCGGTACCATTTCCTTTGAGAGGGAGTCTGGCAAACCCTTCGTATTGAAGGAAGTGATGCATGTTCCAGGATTGAAGAAGAATCTTATCTCTGTGGCGATGTTAGAAGACAAGGGATATGATGTTGTCTTTAACGAGGGAAAGGCTTTCCTGCGCAGTAAGGAAACTGGTGAGACCCGGAGGATAGGGGTTCGAGTTAAGAACCTTTATCAATTGCAGGCAGATGGCTGTGCAACAATGGCAGGCAAGGCAGAAGGAGTGGTGAGCCGGGATGATGGTGAGTTGTGGCACTGGAGATTGGGCCACCTTCACCATGGAGCTTTGAAGATACTGTAGTAGATTTCTACTGGGCTTCCTAAAGGCACTCTTGCACAGTCAGATCAGTGCAAGGGGTGTACCTTGGGAAAATTTGTGAAAGCCACATTTCACGAGAAGGATAGTCGCGCCACGACGACCCTTGAGAGAATTCACACAGACATGTGTGGAACTTTCTCAGCAGCTTCGACAGCAAAGAATAGGTATTATGTGATATTTTTTGATGATTTTTCTCGTAAGTGCTGGATCTTCTTCATGCAGAAAAAGAGCGAGACATACTCAAAGTTTTGTGAGTTCAAGGCATTGGTTGAGAAAGAATCGGGGAAGCAGGTGAAGGCACTTAGGAGCGACAATGGTGGTGAATTCATCTCCTGCGAATTCAAGGACTTTTGTAGCGCAAAAGGAATTTGAAGAGAGATCATAGCACCTCATAACCCACAGCAGAACGGGGTTGCTGAGCGGAAGAACAGAACGATCATTGGTGCTGCACGGGAAATGTTGCATGATCAGGGCCTACCCATACACTTGTGGGTGGAGGCATGCAATACTGCAGTATATGTGCAGAACCGTTGTCCTCACAGGATACTTGGCATGAGTACACATGAGGAGGCGTTTTCGGGTAAGAAGCCTGATATTTCCCATTTGAGGATTTTTGGTTCACCTGTTTACATTCATGTGACAAAGGATGCCAGGAAGAAGCTGGAGCCGACTGAAGAGGTTGGGATATTTGTGGGGTAGCTTCGTGCTTCTTCTCGTGTGCATTTTCAGACGTCTTAGGAAGGCATCGATAAACCAGGATATCAAATTTCAGGAGGAGAAAGCCATGAAGTGCTCGCTTGAGAGGGAGCCACACTTGCATGCAGAGGAGGAGCTATTAGTTCCTAAGGATGAGTCTCAGGATGTGGATCAGCCACAAGATGAGGTTCATGGAGTGGAAGAGACCACTCAGGAAGCGCCAACCATCAAAGGGCGGAAGCGCACTATAGAAGTTGAGCGACTGGCTCAAGATGCAGAGAAGGTTGTAGGAGCACCTACATCACAGTGCAGACAGAGACAATCATCTGATCAGTACAATGGATACATGGCTCTTATGAGCAAGCTTATCGTGACAAAGCCATCCTTTTTCGAGGAAGCTGTGGAGGATCCCGCATGGGTAGATCCCATGGTGGAAGAGTATGATTCAATTGTCAGAAACAGTGCATGGGAGATTGTCCCGAGACCGGAAGGGAAATCAGTGGTGGGTTCGAGATGGATCTACATAGTGAAGCAGGCAGCTGACGGGAGTGTGTAGAAGTACAAGGCAATATTTGTTGCCCGAGGCTTTTCACAGATTGAGGGGATCGATTATGAGGAGACCTTTGCACCTGTCACAAGGTATTCTTCCATACGGACGATTCTTGCTCTCTCAGTGCAGATGGGGTGGCAAATTCATCAGATGGATGTGAAGACTGCATTCCTCAATGGGGTGATTGAGGAGGAGGTGCACATAGAGCAGCCCGAAGGTTTCGAGATCTTCAGCAGCGAGTCACATGTGTGCAGGCTCAAGAGAGCGTTGTATGGGTTGAAACAAGCACCTGTTAGCCGACACACATGGATGAAGCAGGTTATTTCACCGAGACTTGGATTCTCCAAGAAGATGAAGGTGGATCGAACCTATACGAGATTGTGGTGGAGGGTAAATTCTTGATCATTGTGCTATGTAGATGATTTGATTCTGACGGGTGATGTACAGTTGATACTCTCATGCAAGGCTGATCTTGCAAAAGAGTTTGAGATGAAGGACTTGGGCCTCCTTCATTATTTCATGGGATTCTAAATTTGGTGGCGCAGTGATGGACTGTTTGTGTCTCAAGGCAAGTATGCTCGGGAGATACTGGAGAAGTTCAACATGCATGGATGCAAGCCTATAGACACTCCTATTCTTTGTGGTTGGAGGAAAGAGGATGCTACATCGGCAAAGGTAGTGGATGCCACTGTTTATCGACAGTTGGTGGGGTCGCTTATGTATCTAGTCAATACACGACCCAATATATGCTATGCAGTTAACCAGCTTTCACAAGCTATGGTTAAGCCTACCAAGCTCTTTTGGAAGGCGGGGAAGCATGTATTGAGATATCTTAGAGGCACATCGGGATATGGATTGTGGTACAGATAGTCGGATGAGATGAAGCTATGTGGCATCACGGATGTAGATTGGGCAGGGAGCCCAACGGACAGAAAGAGCACATCTGGAGGGATTTTCAGTATCAGGTCGATAGTAGTTTCTTGGTACAGAAGGAAGCAGAGATCCGTGGCACTCAGTTCAGCAGAGGCCGAGTATATGGCAGCGAGTTTGGCTGCATGCGAGGCTATATGGTTGAGGAAGATCTTGGTCGGGTTGTTCAGTTCACACTTAGAGCCTACTATGATTTATTGTGATAATCAGAGTTGCATCAAACTCTCGGTTAATCCATTATTTCATGATATATCTAAACACATTGACATCGGGTATCATCATATCAGAGATTGTGTGCAGCGGAAGATCATGTTACTTTCATACATTCCTACGGAGGATTAGGATGTTGATATCTTGACGAAGGCGCTCACTAGGAGCAAATTCAAATACCACAGGGGCAGGATAGGGGTTGCAGATAATCCATATCTTGTTGAGAGGGAGTGTTGAGATTGCAACAAGATGATGAGCTTAGTGGAAAGGAGTCGCCTTCACTAAGTGGGCCCGCAGGGTATTTTTGGCGCAAAGTCTATTTTTAGACATATGGATCATGTTCTATGAGTTGCAGGATGCTATTTGTGGATGGTTGGTCAAGTCGGAAAAAATAGATGGACTTCTATTTTTAGATATACTGGGTGGAATCTATTTTTAGATTGCCATTCTAAAAATAGAAATGTCGAATATTATTAGCTCTTAATAATATTTGGACTCTAAACATTATCTTATCCTCTTGGAGCACTTCAGTTAAGTGCAGAGATGTGGCACACATCTGACAGAAGGAATTACGCTATTCCTAAGGGTTTAGTGGAGCTATTGCACGGAGACTTCAGTTAGAACTCAGGTGACAGAGTTTGGTGGAGTTGATTGAGGAGTTAATGGAGTTGTGTTCAGTTTAACTCAGTTAAACATAGTTGAGCTAGTTGTATCTAGTCTAACTGATTGATACACTAGTGAGAGTGGTGTGAATTAATTATTAATTAATTCACTAATTATAAACTTATAAATCAACTAAAGAATACATCAGTTAACTTCAGTGCATGGACAGTTTCAGTGGAGACCAGTGAAGAGGTAGGTGAAAGAGCAGTGTGACTATCAGTTGTGACTATATTGGTGCATGAGTTTGCACCACACATTGATGGAGATGCCAATGAGGATTGCGCAGTGCATACTAGTGGGATTCGAACTTGGATCAAGCCATTATTCATCTTGGATTGCGCAGTAGAGGTAGGCTAACAGGTGGAGCAGATTGGAGCATGTGTTTTGTATGATCTGAGCTTGTGTAGTGTGTAACAATTGGAGATTGTACTGAGAGCTTGTGAAGAGTTTGTACAATGATTGTTACATGATCTCTATCATTATAATATACAGATAGTTGGGGGTTTTCAGCTTTAAGCTTTCCCATAAATACTGTGTTTATATGTGTGATTTTTTATGGTTTTAATGTGCGCATGCGATTGTTTAATTTCCGCAAATTGATGATCAATAGTAGAAGAGGTTATGTATTATGCATGAAGCTCAAATAGTGTGTGATCAGGATAGTCTCAGAGAATAATTTAACAGTTATTCAAATTTCTACAAAAATCTTGAGCCAAAGATGGAAGAACTGGTTCTAATATACCCAAAACTTGAACCAATGAGAAAAGAAAAAAACAACTCAAACAAGCCTAAAAATAGAGCTGGAAGAGAAGTGAAGGATGTTATTTAGTTTTCAGATCTTAAGCCTTCACCATTTTGCTTTATTTTTCTGCAATTTTTTGTCTATGTGCAACTTGTCTTTATGCCATAGATCAAAAACAAGTTAGACTTTTCAATCCTAACTTGTCTGCTTTTAAATTTCCCATTTTAGAATTTAGAGAATAAAAATCTGTTAGACAGTTTAATCCTAACAGATAGTAGTTAGGTAGAGAAGCTTATGAACTCAACTGCTTAATCTGAGTTCATGGAGAAATAAGAAGTAGACTTAGTGTTAGGTCCCTATATCACTAGTATAGTCCCTTATTATTGTTAGTGTAAACCCCTTATTTTAAAAAAAAGTACCCTTGTAACCCCCATTTTTTTATTATTGTGCCCTTAAATTATTATTGTTAGGTCGGCTAGGATTACATTGTGGCCCACTAGGATTACATTATGGCCCCATGGACTCCTATATATAGAAAGGAGGTTTTGTAAATTGTATCATCCAAGAATTTTTTATTTATGTAATGTATTGGAGGTTTCCCCCTCGAAGTGGCTTATTTCTAAGGCGTTGATATCTCTTTTCTTCTCTTTTTGGAGCTGGTTTCCCAACATTTGGTATCAGAGCTTTGGATTCTAGGGTTTCGCTGCTCCAAACAGGTCATCATGGCATTTTCGCTATAATTTTTTTTCTACGAAGTTTCAGAAGCTGAAATTTTTAGGGTACAAAGCCGAAATCCTGAGGAAGATTTTCTAAAAATTTCAGAGCTTGGTTCACAATATTTTCGGAGATAGGATCTGTGGAAGTTAGGTCTTTTTTCAGGCTCCTAAACAAGTCAGCGTGGCATTTGCGCTATAAATTTTTTTCTACTGAGGTTCAGAATCTGAAATTTTTATGGTGCAAAGCTGAAAGCCTAAGGAAAATTGTCAAAACATTTTAGAGCTTGGTTCGCAATATTTTTGGAGATATGATCTGTGGAAGGTAGTGCTTGTTTAGGCTCACGAATGTCATATCAAAGAGGTGATCGTGGGAAAATTTCAATAACTCTCTCTCTGAGCATCAGATTGGAGTGTCGTAAAAAGTGGTCACAAGTACACAGACTTTAGTTTCTTTGATATCAATTTCAAAGGTGAAGGATGAAACAGTAACACGTGGAAATTCGTACAAGTTTTCTATATTGAACCAGTCCATAATTAGGTCATTGTGGGAGATTGGACATAAATTTGTCTTGGAGAATCCAAATCAAGTCAGACCTGTGGCATTAAAAAGATAATTTAGAGGGGGACTTCAGTGCTGAATTTCAGATATTGAAGAGCCGCAATCACAGATATAATACAATTTCAATATCGAGCTCCTCAAAATCAAGTAAAAGGTGTGTATTTTTTTTTTTCCGAATTGCATAAGTCTTGTTTGAAGAATCAAGTTGAATTGATTGAAAGGGAATATTGTAGAATAGATATTAGTATTAGATTATAAAATGGCCCCTAAAAATAATTCAACACCCATTAAGGCTTTGGAAAGCTCTACTATGACTCATGAAGACGAAGAATGGAAACATGACATATCAAAATTACAAGAACAAGTGCAACAAATTTCGCTCTCGCAAAGAGCAACAAAAAATGACATGGAAGTTTTTAATAAAGGCGTGGAAACTAAGATTGATGGCATGGAGGCTCGCATGGAATCTAATATGGATGACATGGAAGCTAAGATCGATGAGAAAATGGAAAACATGAAGGTTTCCTTGGAGGGTTTGAAAAAGTTGATACAAGAAATGTTTCCTAATGGTGAAAAGATAGTAGAAGAACCTCATGATGAGAAAAAAATAAATGTTAATCGTGATTTCATAAAATCTAATGTTGGCGGGAAGAACCACCATATTTCAAAGATGGATATGAGGAAGTTTGATGGAAAGGATCCTGTAACATGGATACTACAGATGGAGCAATATTTTGATCTCCATAATGTGCAAAACACACAAAAGGTACACATTTCAACTTTACATTTAGAACAAAATACATTTGTATGGTATCGATGGCTTTGCTCCCGTAAAAAAATTGTCACTTGGTCAATTTTTACGGAAGAAATGATAGCACATTATGAGGACACAAAGAGCAACACCTTCTTTAGCCAATTGATAAATCTCAAACAAAAGGGTTTAGTGGGGCAGCACATTGAGGACTTCCAAAAATTGAATATAAGGGTAACTGATATTCCAGAGGAACACAGGATTGATCTCTTCATAGGCACTTTAAAGGATAACATGCAACATGAAGTCCGCGTTCTATAACCTGGTTCATTGGAGAAGGCATTCAGGTTGGCAAGAAAAGTTGAATGTAAAATTATGGTGGCAAGGAAGCCTACCACTCAATTCTATAAAGAAGGAAGTGTTGCTACGTCTAGATTTCCACAACCTACAAGGTTGACACCACAACAATTGGAAGAAAAAAAGAGCAAAAGGGCTTTGCTACAGTTGTGATAGAAAATACACTAAAGGTCATAAGTGTGCTGAGAAGAAATTATTTTACATAGATTGTGAAGAGGAAGAAGAAAATGAACAAGAGGATATACACCAGGAACCAGCCCCAGAAGAGGAAGAAATGAATCCAACCATATCGTGTAATGCACTGGCAGGAATTACCACTCCTCAAACTCTCAAGATAAAAGGACAAATCAAGAAGAGAAAGGTAATAGTGTTGATTGATTCAGGTAGCACCCATAATTTTATTCATTGTAATGTAGCCAAGGAATTAAATTGTTTCCTATACCCAGCACCAGAATGTCAAGTGATGGTTGCAAATGGAGGAACTATAAATTGCTCTGGAAAATGCCATAATATCAAGCTAACCATGGGGGAATATGTATTGACTAGTCCAATGCTTGCCATTCCTATGGGGGGTGCTGATGTTGTACTAGGAGTACAATGGTTACAATCTTTGAGGACGGTAGCTTTTAATTTTCAAGAACTTTTCTTGAAATTTTTTTCAGAAGGAAAGGAAGTCGAATTACGGGGTATTGCGGGGAAGCCAGGAAGGATAATAAGCTCTAATGTCATGAAAAAGCTTCTAAAGAAAGAACAGCGAGGCGTAATTTCACAATTATGGTCACTAGAAGTTCCAACATCAAAATCATCTATTTCTGCAGATCTCCAACAAGTCTTGGACAATCATTCCAAGGTGTTTGAAACTCCCAAAGGACTCCCACCTATTCGTGATCATGATCATGCTATACATTTGATTCCAGGAAGTGTTCCTCCAAACATCAGGCCTTATAGATATCCTTACTTCCAAAAGAGCGAAATTGAACGTATGATTGCAGAAATGTTAGAAGCGGGTATAATTCAACCTAGTCAAAGTTCTTTCTCTGCTCCTGTAGTATTGGTACACAAGAAGGATGGATCATGGCGAATGTGTCCGGATTATAGGGAGCTCAATAAGCTCACCATTAAAGATAAATGTCCCATTCCTGTGATTGATGAATTATTTGATTAATTACATGGAGCAATTTATTTTACCAAGTTGGATCTTCGTTCAGGATATCATCAAATTAGAATGAAGACTGAAGATATTCCAAAAACAACATTTCGAACTCATGAGGGTCATTATGAATTTTTGGTCATGCCTTTTGGCCTTACCAATGCACCTTCTACATTTCAGGGGTTGATGAATTCCATTTTCAAACCCTTCCTTAGAAAATTTGTGCTAGTATTTTTTGATGATATACTAATCTACAACAGGTCTTGGAGGGATCATGTTGAACATGTTGACAAGGTGCTCAAACTATTGCAGGAGAAACAATTATATGCAAAAACATCCAAATGTTTCTTTGGAGTACAAGAGGTGGAATATCTGGGTCATATTGTTTCTCACGAGGGTGTTAAAGTAGACCCTAACAAAATTAAAGCCATTAAGGAATGGAAAGTCCCCACAACCATAAAGCAGTTGCGAGGATTTCTCGGGTTAACAGGGTATTATCGAAAGTTTGTTAAGAATTATAGGAGAATAGCAGCACCTCTAACAACATTATTGAAGAAAGATGCATTTTCATGGACTCCTGAAGCAACTAAGGCCTTTGAACATCTTAAAGAGGCAATGTGCCTAGCACCGGTCTTAGCTACGCCGGACTTCACAAAAACCTTTATTGTGGAATGTGATGCCTTAGGAAATGGAATTGGTGCTGTTTTAATGCAGGAAGGAAGACCCATTGCTTTTGAAAGTCGTCCAATCAAAGGAAAGTATTTACAGAAACCTATTTATGAGAAGGAAATGTTAGCAATATTGCATGCACTAAAGAAATGGAGAACTTACCTAATGGAAGACACTTCAAGGTAAAAACTGATCATGATAGTCTTAAACACTTTTTGGAACAAAGACTATCTTCAGAAGAGCAGCAAAAATGGGTCACAAAGATGTTGGGTTATGACTTTGAAATAATCTACAAAAAAGGAAAGCTTAATGTTGTTGGAGATGCACTCTCAAGAAAGAATGAAGAGGTGGAAGCATTGCTTTGTGCCATTTCTATTATCCAACCAGATTGGATAACCGAAGCAAGAGATGAATGGAAGAAGGAAAAACATGTATGGACACTCATTCAAAGTTGCAGCAAGATCCTAGTACATCTGATACATTTAGTTGGAAAAATGATTCCTTATGGTACAAAGATCGCTTATATCTTTGTAAGAATTCCCAACTAAAACAAAAGATTCTTCTGGAATTGCACACTTCTCCTTTAGGAGGACACTCAGGATTTTTAAAAACTTACCACAGGGTGAAGAAAGAATATTTTTGGGATGGCCTTAAATCTGATATTCAAAAGTTTGTGGCGGAATGTTTGGTTTGCCAGCAGAATAAAGTGGAGACAATTAAGACCCCGGGACTTCTACAACCTTTATCCATTCCAAGTCAACGTTGGGAGGAGATTTCAATGGATTTTATCACGAGTTTACCTAAGTCCGAAGGAAAGAATGTCATCATGGTGGTAGTTGATAGACTTACCAAGTATGCACACTTTTGTGCATTATCTCATCCATTTAAAGCAAGTACAGTTGCTACTACATTTATGGACAGAATTCAAAAGCTACATGGAAGCCAAGGGTTATTGTGAGCGACAGAGATCCCATTTTTACTGGAAATTTTTGGACATAGTTATTTTCTTGTTTGGGTACTCAATTAGCTCATAGCTCATCTTATCATCCTCAATCTGATGGTCAAACTGAGATAGTAAATAAATTTTTGGAAGGATATCTTCGTTGTTTTGTATCTGATAAACAAACACAATGGGTCAAGTGGTTACCTCTCATTGAATGGTGGTATAACACTTCCTTCCATACTGTAGCAAAAATGACCCCATTTATGGCACTTTATGGATATCATCCACCATCCATCACATCATATTTAAGAGAAAATTAGAAGGTTCAAGCAGTGGAAGATCACATCGAGCATCAGCAAGAAGTTCTCCAACTCTTAAAGGATAACTTGACTTTGGCACAAAATCGAATGAAACAACAGGCAGATCAACATCGCAGCGAGAGAAGTTTTGATGTAGGAGATTGGGTATTTTTACGGCTACAACCATACAAACAAATGTTCCTCAAGCAAGATAAGAAGGATAATAAATTATCACCAAAGTACTATGGTCCTTACAAGGTGTTGCAAAAGATTGGTTCTATGGCATACAAATTGGAGCTTCCTGCTTCTTCGCGAGTACATCCAGTTTTCCATGTTTCATGCTTAAAAAGGGTTATAGGTGAAAATCTTCCAGTTCAAACAATATTGCCAGAACTTGATGAGGAAGGAAAAATCATATTGGAACCTGAAGCGGTCATGGAAACAAGAGCTCGACAGCTACGGAATCGATCAATTTCAGAGTATCTCATCAAGTGGAAGAACTTACCCACTGAAGATTCTACATGGGAGGATGAGAATTTTATACAGAAGCACCCAGAGCTACTCAAGCATTGAGGACAACACTTTTTTGAAGGAGAGGGGCATGTTAGGTCCCTATATCACTAGTATAGTCCATTATTATTGTTAGTGTAACCCCCTTATTGTTATTATTGTACCCTTGTAACCCCCATTTTGTTATTATTGTGCCCTTAAATTATTATTGTTAGGTCGACTAGGATTACATTGTGGCCCACTAGGATTACATTATGGCCCCATGGACTCCTATATATATAAAGGAAGTTTTGTAAATTGAATCATCCAAGAAATTTTCATTCATGTAATGTATTGGAGGTTTCCCCCTCGAAGTGGCTTATTTCTAAGGCGTTGATATCTCTTTTCTTGTCTTTTTGGAGCTGGTTTCCCAACACTTAGATTAGTTTTTTTTTTCAAAATAATAAAATTTTTGTAAAAAGAGTTTGCCAATCCAAATGCACTCTGAAAGAAGAAAAATGTTAAATCATTAGGATTGGGTAGGTAGAAAGCTTGTTTTGATAAAGTTCCATTGTTTTTCATGGCTGCTAACATGATCAGAGAAAAAGAAGATCAACAAAGTAAAGAAAGTTGCAACCCAATAGATGAGGCATTGATCAGCTTCTAGAGAAGACTTGTCTGAGGTTCTTGGCACCTCCAAGGAGCTGCCATCCTGAGTTGGAGCCATTGTTAGCCACCTATAAAAATTTGTCATATCAAATGTTGGCTAAAACCTTCTTAGACTTCAAGAAACAATTTTATCATCAAATTGTGAGTTCTTAAAGTCTTATGAAGATAACTTATCCTTTGGTTAATCTTCACTGCTCTTTCCATCATAAAACCTGAAAAATCTGCTATTCACAAGAAGAAAGACTGCTTGAAAAACCCATTTTTCCCTTTGTTTTACCCATATTTTCACTCATAATTAACCTCCATTATCATCTCCTTTTTCCTCATGAAATTCCTCCATTTCCCTCTTTTTCCTTCCTTTCCTTCATGAATTCCTTTTAATAAGGTTTAAAACTCCTTTTTAAACCTTATCAGAACTCTCAAAGTCCTCAAAAAATCCTTCAAAAATCATAAAAAAATTCTTTTTGCACTAAGGCCTTAGCCCCAACCCCTTTTTTTTGTTGCATAAAACCAACACCGAGACCAGGTGCTAAGGCCAAATCATGCAATCGCAATCGGGTTTTTCCTCTTTCTTTATTACCTTTTTATTTTGAGATCTCCGATTGCGATTAAACCCTGTTTTTATATAAACACAACAGCTCATTGTTTGGTGAATGTTAACCGTTGATCTAGACCGATAAAAGATCATTGGCATATCGCATCATAGTTTTTCATTGGACATATTTTAAAAAGGTTTATTGCCCCTCTTTGATTGTCGATCCAACGATCAATTCCCGACCGTTGATCTGCTATACCATGCCCAGATCCGACAGCCCCCATCGCTCCGTTCCAAAGCCCACATTTCCACCTTTGGCCTTCACAGTTAATTCCTGATCGTCGATCTGGTTTTAAGATTGATGGCTCTGATTCAGTCGCATTGCAAAAATCCTTTGTGCCCTTCCTCTCTCCTCCGCCGATTGGCGATCCTACGATTGCATCTAAGCCGTTCATTTTCACCGATCTAACAGTCCAGATCAAACCATGACTTCCTCTGTTATATTATAAAGTCCGGAAGTTGAAAATCTTCTACGAAGATCCACTGTTGATCTCTGCAGATGAACGGTCCACATTTACCCAAACTCCGCCCGAACCCCCGTCTCATATTTCTTTCAATACCCCAAGATTAAATCTGGACCGTTCATTCCTTTTATCCAACGGTTTAGATTAAACCTGATAGGCCAAATCCTTTGGGACCTACCTCCACATCAATAAATCCTGACCGTCCATTCCTCTGATCCAACGGCCTAGATCAAAACCGCCTTGACCCTGCCCCCCTTCTTCTGCCGGTGCAACTTGTCTTATCACGCTCTCATCTCCACCATTGGATCCGCTCACCATTCATATGATGACCAAGACTCCATATCACATAATTTTGAGTCTGAAAGTTAACTCCTAAAAATTACGCGATATGGGTGGTTTCTAAAGGACACGTGTCAGCCAGGGACCCATATCGTGTTTTTTTTGGGAAATTTTGAGAACCGCCTTTGAGTAGTGCAACACCGGTGGTTTTTATGGCCGAAACCACCATTCCCATTTCCATTACATTTTCTTATAATGAATCTCCACAGTTGATCTCTATTGGCTAATCTAATCCGACGACCCAGAATCATTTAGAAACCCCAAATTTCATTTAACCCCATTTCTCTTCCGCCTAAGGTTTTTTCACCCATTTCCTTAGTAAATTCCTCCATTTCATTATAAAGTCACCCCCTCTGTGTTATATAATCCCGATTGATCTTAACCATTGATCTTTGCAGATCAACGGCCCAGACTAAATCTCCACCACCGTTTATCCAACCGCCTCCCCATCTGACCCCATCGATCAATCCTCGCCGTTGGTGGCTTTCATCCAATGGTCACGATCTAACCTAAACCTCCACAATAGTTTAAACCTATCCCCACAAGATTTTTTTAATTTTTTTTTGTTTGTGCAGGTTTTAATGGTTTTTCCATTGTTTTAAAAGAAAATCAAAGGTGCGGGGATGAAAATCCCTTAGGCCATCATTCATAAGGAGGATCATTCTGTAGGGTTTCACATCGTGATTTACTGATGCCTCATGAACACTGGCGACATTATAAAATCCTCTGTAACTCCCGCGCAGCAAAAAAACCCAACAAACATTAATCAAACAAAAAGTATCAGTGTTAAAGGATCTAGTCACAGCAGAGATGAAGAATCAAAGATCGTTAACACAATTTTGAGGGATCAAGTCCTAAAATCGACTATGTAAAGCCTAATCCACTCAATTAAAGACAGTATGAAGAACATAAGACAGAGATTAAGCCAAATTAGGCCTAAAACGCAGATTAAAGCAAATTAATAGTGTTTTAGGAAAGAACAATCAAATCTATCAGTCTGAGAAAGCCTCCACTACCACATCAGAGGCTAATTGAATCGTCACTTGCTACCAAAAGACACTTGCAGCCTCAAAGCAATCAAAGAAGGCAGAGTTATTGCCTCAATCAGTGATATTTTTCCTAAAGACAACTGTCAGCAAAGTTATTACAAAGATCAGAAAGAGCCTTAAAGTCAACAAATTCTCCCAAGTAGCTCAATAAATTAATGAAAATCGATTAATACATAGAAACATCAGAACACTTCTCCATTGAGCCCCTCAAAGGCCGAGAAGAATTTAGTTGTATTAATTCAGCCTAAAAATCTTATTTTACATCCCACCTCCTCATTTCTTCTATAAATACCTCTGTAGAAGATGAGACAAAGGTTGGTCTCCGAATATCTGTTGCATGCAAATAGTTTTCTGAAGCTGCTGTAAGCTCTGTTTGTAATTGAAGATACCTAAGTTGAGATGAGAAGTTTGAAGCTGTAGAGACCCATTGGACTTGAAGATTGTAATCGGTTTGAAGCATCAAATACAAAGCCGATTTATGGGATCCTGGTCTATGTCAATGGTGATGTTTTTCTTATTGTAACTTGTCATTTTATTTCTATTTCCATTCTGTCCATCTTCTCTGATAAAGAACAAAAATTATAGAGTTAGGATTTACTGTTAAAGGTACCCTGCTCTTACTGATAAGCTTTATCTACATGTTTTCTTCCAATTGTGTTGTTTAAGAATGATTTAATACATTCCAAGCAGTCAAGATGTTGGTGTTACCTTCTCTTTCTGTCTAGATTTTAAACATTGTTATTAAATGTTATTTTCAGTGTCTTCTAAGTCAAGTTGAACTAGGGAATTATATGGTTAGCCTTGTCCTATAGTCTCTTCTCCAAAGGTGGTCTGAAAGTTTCGCTTAAAGTATGTTGAAAGTAGGATAGGTTCAAAGTCCTTACTTGATCTTAGACTACTTTTATTGTTATCTTGAATGTTTTTCCTTTGAATATGTTGAAAGCAAGATAGGGTCAAAGTCCTTACTTGATCTTAAGCTATCATATTTGTGTTTTAAATGTTTTCTATTGTAAGTGCATTGAAAGCAGGCTAGTTTCAAAGTACTTACCTGATCTTAGATAACTTTTATGTCTTTCTTAAGTGCATGCCAAAAGCAGGATAGTTTCAAAGTACTTACTTGATCTTAGGCTACTCTTTATTCTTCATCTGTTTGATTCCCTTCCTTATTGTTTCTTTCCATTCCATAAAATCAACTTTAAAGAGAACCTTTGACATAGATGACTTGCCCCATGGACCAATCTTGATCCTTGTTGTTTCAATTAAATCCTACTATGACTCCATAGCCCAATGGATTGAAGTTGTTTCTTGCCTATATTTTTAGCTGAATCAATATTTCACTTTCATACACCTTCACCCTTCATTTAGACTTCCTTCACGTTCATTTATCTTAGCCCAACTAAAACAAACAAAACCTTGTTCCTCATAACTAGCCTAATATCACATTTCAAGCCTTAAATATACATCAATATTTGCACTTTTTAGAGAGATCCCTCTCTGGATTCAGGAGGTCTAGATCCTAGAATCCCAAAGTGGTTCATATGTTGCCTCTGCATTTTTAGTCTTAACCAATCTGCTAGAATTACATAGTGCTAACAGTATGTAAAATATTTGTAAAATTTTAATTGTATTACTATGAAATGATTGTAATTATAATTGTAATTGTAATTGTATGTAAAATTCTAAAATTGTAATTGTAATTATATGTGAAATTGTAAATTTGTAATTGCAATTGTAATTATAATTATAATTGTAATTGTATGTAAAATATTTGTAAATTTCTAATTGTATTAATGTGAAATTATTTTAGTAAAAATTCTTAAATATTTCAAATTTTTACAATTTTAAATAATTGTAAAATAATAAATCTAGAATAATATGAATTTTTGTAACATAATAAAGTTTAGAAAATAACATAAATAAATTCATGTACTTTAGAATTATCATTATTTTACTATGATCTTACATACAAAAAAAATAACTTTATACAGTACGCCATTGTTTTTGAGATCAACATAATTGCAAATTATCAAGTGAAATATTGATTTTAGCATTAACACAATGCAAATTACCAATTAATTCACAATACATATTATATTGTTTTTAAAAGCCCATCTTAAAAAGTGTAAATATTGATGAAATAACACATTTACCATATCACTCCCGGTTCTCATGATCACCCTCATTATCTTCCAGCTCACGTGACATGATAACACTATTGTTCTCAAAAATATGTTTTGATCTAGGGTCATGTCTCAATATGAACCACCAACCCCTATCTAACACATCTGGGTAAAAAAACACCTGGTTGCAATGTTTGGGGAAAACATAGGTCTCCTTAGCTTCATCCCGCATCTTTCTAGAGTTGATACATATCAACCTACTATCACAATCTTCCTTTACATTATTCTGATCAAAGGTGTCCCACCACTTGCACCTAAAAATAACACATTGGAAATAAGAGAAATCCACTTCAATGATCTCCTATATCTTTCCGACGTAACCTAACATCTCTCGTACTAGGTTTTGATCACAGTGTCTAGATTGACTAGATTGATCGAACTCGACTTCCACTCCACAGTCTTGTGTGATGTGTCCATCATCAACATTTTCTGTGTGAAAATGGTGTCCATATGCCCACATAGATGGGAACAAATGCACCTATTATAAAAAATTTAAAAAATCATGGTGGCATGTGTCTTATAATAACCCAATAGTTAAAATATGAAATATATGTGTAATTAAATTTGAAAGGTGCATTATTAAGTTTCAAATGTACATATAAATTAAATAGATTATTACTGAGTTTTTGCACCCAATCGCTAAGTTTAGCGTATCCTCTTCAGCACGTGGGTAACGACCAGTTACACCATATTTCTCTCTGACTTGGCCAACAACCCAACTTTTGGGGCATATTTTTAGCATATTTTATTTTAAATAATTGGGATAAGGCACACTTCTACCATTCAACCATCTGAATTATTTCCTGTCACTATCCCATTTCATCATCTTTTGTTCGTACAATGCAACCCACGGTTGTGTCACTTCGGAATTGTAAAGAACAAATTCATTGTTTGCTTCATTTTCTACATTCGCTGATGAAATAAAACTGACATTATATAGTACATAGAGATCAAAATATACATTATATCGAATTTCAACATGAATATTTACTTTGTGTAAATTTGAAAAATTATAAGTCGCTTACTCTTTATCAAGCGCTTTTTTCCACTTGTTTGGAGAAACTCCCCTTCTCTTTTGTCTTCATCCCTTTCATCGTCCCAAATCACCGCACCTAGTCTATTGTCGATCTGCTTGATGTACTCACTGGCATAATAGAAAGACTCATACGATATGTACCCCTCTACCATAGACCCCTCGGGTTTTTCCCTTTGTCGAATAAAACCTTTCAATTTATTCATGTACCTCTCTAAGAAGAACATCCAACGATAAGAAACCACCCCAACTAATTCAACCTCATCTACTATGTGGATTAGAAGATGAACTTACAGGTCCATGAAACTCATTGGCAGTTCAGCCTTCTCAAACATACAAACAATCTCAAATTTCTCTTGATGCCACCGTGGAATGCTAGCCACATGAATCTCCTTTGACATGATCCAACGTACAAATGTAGATAATTTAGATATGGCACATCCTAGGTCTTAAGTGAATTCATGTTTCACACACTCACACACAAACAAAGGATAAAGAAACTACACAGTTATAAACACGTGCAATAATATACAAAATTCGTTATGTTTTATGATCCCTGCATGGGATAAAATTTATTAATATAACAAATAATAAAATCATGCTTTTGAAATTATACATACTTTTAGAAGATTCAAATGGTCATGTGATTTCAACCCCGAAAAATGGTCATCAATGGTGAAGAAACGTCGTAGTGAATACCTGTATGAAGATGGCATCCTCACACCCATTATAACTTCCTTTGCCAAAGAAAGATCTTATTTTTTTTAAATCCATGGGACATCATCTTCTTTGAAATACCATGAATTAGAGGGACTAGTGCCTGCCTCGGATCCTGTACTTTTTAATCGTCTTGGCCAATGTTTCTTTTTAGATTTTGAAGTAATAATATCTTTCCTAACAGATAATGTGTCGCTTTGTTTCAGTGATATGTGCCTCCATAAAGAAGATGAAACATCTTTAAATATATGAATGGGATCTAATAAGTGGGTAATCTTAAGATGCTCCCAATATGGGAGGTTATAAAATATATATTTCCTTTTCATCCCAATGGGAAATTTCTCAACATAGGTGTCAAATAATTCTGGATCATCGAGCATAGGCTCCCCATTTGAATCGAACGTTTCTATGAAATCCTTCTCCTTCTCTCTCTCATATGCTCTAAGCCATTCAGTTGGTGTCGTTATTGGAGGCCTTTGGGTTCTCTCTCGTTTACCATTGAAAGCGGATGCTGCTCTTCTGTAAGGGTGTTCTTCTGGGAGGAAGACCCTGGAGCAATCATACACTGGCTTTCGTAGGTCCTTGGACCATCTAGATTTTAGAGAAGGTCCACAACATTTACATCCAAAATACCCTTTTGTTACAAGACCCGCAAGATTATTGTATACAATTTATATGTATGGCACGTTAAAGAATATCATGAAGATCAAAACAATTACAACGAATTAAATAACTAATATGTGAAATAATATTGTTACGTATATAAACAAATCAATAAACATATAATTTACCAAAGCAAACTCCTAAGCCTGGATAATCATGTGTCGTGTAAGCACATTTTCCATACGATGTAAAACTCCTCTCTGCTGTGATGGGTATTGATACATCGTATACATTTATCCCATCCTATAATTTCTTCAATTCATCTACCAGTGGTTGTAAGTAGACATCCATTTTCTTCATTTGTCTTCTACCAGGGACTATGAGAGCCAACATAAGATGTTCATTCTTCACGGAAAACCATGGGGGGATATTTTTATTGATCACTACTACAAGCCAAATAGAATAGTTGGTTTTCTAGAGGGAATATGGGTTGATGCCATCCATGGCTATGGTGAGTCTTAGACTTCGTACTTCATCCTTGAATTTTTCGAGCCATGTATCCTCTATATGCTTCATAGCTATTGAATCAGTTGGGATTCGTATATATCCCAACTCACTTCTGTGTGAGGCATGCCATTCGTGCAATAAAGCTAATTCTTTGCAATGAAAAACCCTTTGAATCCTTGGGATTATAGGCATGTGCCTCAATATCTTAAAAGGAGGACCACGTGATTTACTCTTATTTTTTATTTATCATACTTGTCATGCCCACATTTTGGACATATCTCTTTGTCTGCATATTATCCTCTATATCGAATACAATCATTTGCACATGCATGATATTTTATGTACTCAACACCCAACATTTTCAACAATTTCTTTGCCTCTTTGCAGCTATTGGGCAAGACATTATCACTTGGAAGAACCTTATATTTGAATAACCTATAGTTGGTGATCATGGAAAATATTAATAAATGTATATTAATGCTGATATAATTATTAACGTTCATAAAATTGGACATTTGTAATGTTCATTGTGTACTAATTATATTTCTCAAATTTATATAAGGTAGGACTTTATGGTAACTTAACTCAAAATTTCCGAGAAAAATGAATTTGACAAGCCAAAATTGGCTTTCAAGTTGTACAGTAACATCATTTTCCCCAACAGGGTAGACTTTGACTGACCGCCAGGTCCAAAGAGAGGGCTGGTGGAAGAAAATTTAAGGCTTTCGAAAAAGGTGTCAGTGATATGAGCATCATCCCCTAGCTGATCATCGTTTTGGAATGCATCTAACAAAATTGTCTCCATGGTAGTCGTATCTCTTAAGTAATCATCCATACCAACCTCTATTTGATTGCCTCCATTGCTAGCTTGTGAAGAACTACTATTGTTGTATTCTTTCCTAATTGGTGAATCTGGACGTAGCAGGAATTGAATCGGTGGTTGATTCAACCATTATTGGTATCGTTCCTCTCTGAATTTTTCTCTTAATTCAGTCTTCTCTCGATTTGACATTGTTTTCGAGTGCAACGGAAGATTTTATGTAGGTTGCTCATCATCACTAGAATCCTAATAATTTAAAAAATATATATATTTGAACATGATTAGTACGAAATATATGATATCAATTAGTAAGCATGTTGAAAATATTGCATGATTAATTGGTTTGACGTTGAAATAATTACATTAATCAATATACCAAACAATTATAATTATTACCATCATTCTCCCAGGATTGTGGCTAGAAGATGCAATATTGTTACAATTGGCAGGGTGAGGCGACTGTCCATTTTCATCTACCAAATGTGCCTTACGGTATGCTGCTTCTGATAAGAGCTTTCGATGTTTTGGAGCTGTTTGAATATTTTGTGCATCTGAACTCGATTCTGAATTTTCATGAACCTATAAATTTGTATACATTATAAATTTAATTAAGCTGTGCATGATTGACATGGATAAAAAACATAAATTCAATTAGATAATGACAATATAAATAAAATATGAAGTAAACATTACGTCTCGAGATGGATAGGGAGAACTCCGCGATGGACTTTGAGAAATATTATAGAAAGTTCTGGATTATGAAGAATTTTCCATTCGATATAATTGTGATATTTTCTCTCTGCATTTGAGCAAAATCAACAATAAAGTTTGGTGTACACACCTAAAAGTAATTTCCGTGCCTTAAAAATGCACTTCTTGTTATTGGTGCTAATGTACAGATAACTGCACCGGTGCGTTTTAGCTACTGCGCACCGGTGCAATGTTATCAACGGACACACCAGTGCAGTGCTATTATGTGACGCACCGATGATGAATAACCACAAATAAAAAAGCGCAACTATATTTTTTTTAGTGAAAAAAGCGGTAAATTGAAAAATGGGCGGCAAAATATTTTCGAAAATCTAATTTCATAAAACAATTCTTTAAATACTAAACACTTTTCATTATTTCACTATTTTTGCAAAACATTTCAGCCAGATATTTGTAGGAGACATACCTAGAGCAAGAGAGCACGAGAGCACTATGGAGCAACGAAATACATTTGAACATAAGTATTCAGACAATCAAAATTCCAAACCTCTGGTGATTCAAACCCTGTAGCATATAATTTCAAATGAACTCGTAATTAAATTTTATTGTTTTTTTTCACTTTTTTCTGTAGTTTTTTTTACGTAGTAAGTAAAAAATTTCAATTTGTTGTTCATTTTCATAAACAGAAAAAAAACCATTTTTACCCTAAACCCTTCATTCTTTTTGTTTCTGCCCTTTCTTCTCCCTATTTCAGTGATTTCAGAATTAGGGATTTTCATTTTAGATTTATAGGGTTTTTATTTCTCTATATAGGCCTATGACATCCAACCCACGGGACGAATTACATAGTCAAATCCCAATCCATGTCGGCCCTTGCGTGAATTTAAAAAAACATAAATTTTTTAACTGGTTCGCCCAGCGTAACCTAGTGCACCAGTTCGCTGGATTATATCAGTGCACCGTGCACGTACTATTTGATAAAAAATTGAAAAATAATTTTTTTAAATCTGTGAGCCATATGTAAAATAGGGCACTGGTGCGCTATTTCATTATGGTGCACTGCGAATGTATTGTTTTGCAAAAATAATATTTTATTGTGTTAATAGGTGCACCATGTAACATATAACGCACTGCATCAGGTATTCTAGTTGACAGAGAGCACCATACGGTGGTCCCTTGTTTGTGTGGGGCATTTATAAGAATAGGCCGCACCGCCCCCTCTACGACACCATATGCTACAAAAACTAACACTAGACGATTTTTATTATTTTGTCTGTGTTAATCTGTACGGTGGTTGACATGTAACACACCAGTGATCCTTTTTGCAATAGAGCATTGTACGGTGTTTTATACTGTTTGGGAAGTGTGTTTATTATACCACCACGCACCGACATTGGTGCGTACACCGTGAAAAGTGCACCAGTTTCTTGATATATTCTTTTTAACCTAAAAATTTGACAATTTACTTATAAAATATCTTAATGAATGATATGGTATATGTTTCATAATGATAAAGAAATCGCTGACAAGAGATCAAGTAAAAAAAAATACTAATAACACATCAAGAAAAGAAAAAAAAGGCAAGTTCTTTGTAAATTATTTACAAAAAATATTATTTTTGAACTATATGTAAGTTTAAACAATATGTATTATTTACTATGTATCATGGAAAGCCAAAAAATGATGAAGCTCGATAAGGTTATTTATGATCTAGGAACAAAAGAGCGTAAAAGCTTGATGGAAAAATTGCAAAAGGATGAATCAGGTGCATGAAAAAATACTATCAATCCAATATGAGTTTCTTTTTTTTAATTTTAATTAATAATATACTTAAAATTTAGATAACATGTTTCAAACAACCTATTAATTCACATCTATTTAATTTTCTACAGGGACCAAAAACTTAGAAAAGGAATGTTGTTCTAAGAAAAGAAAAGAAATAGAACATGAAAATGAAAATGAATTGCTCCTTAGCTCATCTAGAGTGGTGTTGGAGGTTAATGAAAGGGGGAAAAACTTTAACAAAAATTTGAGGGATCTAGTGGAACAAAAGTATAGACGTTCTTTCCACTTACAATACAAAAAACAATCCAATGATTCCAAGAACCAAATTTTATTTAAACTACAGGAAGATTTTCCAGAGAATTGGTCAATAAGACATGTCAGACTTTTAATAGCAAAAACACACAAAAAAAAAAGAAGGAATGAAAAAGTAATATTCCTTTAAATGTTTTTCTAGAATGATTTATAAATTTCACTTCTCTTATATTTAATTTTCATATATCAATATAAAAATTAAATATCTTATTTTCATGTTACATTTTCAGGAAGATTATGAAAATCTCAAAAGATGAACAAGCTGATATCAGAAATATGCCATTTGGAATGTCCAAAAAGGTTTACAAGGAGATGGTCAAAGAAATGCACAAAATTGCATCACATGAGGAGCCATCTCAACAAAAATGTGCTTCAAATGTAATATGTAATCATTGATTTTTTCGATCATTAGGTACACTAAATAAAAAATTTAGCATTAAATATTAATTTTCATTTATTTCTTGCAGAAAAGAAAAGAAAATGGAACCCATTCAGCACATAAAACATGATGACAAGGAAGAAAATGGTTGATATCTAAGTTTGTGAGTAATTGTTACTTCCTTATAAAAACTTAACTAGATTTATTTTTTGTATATTTTAAGTTGTTTTACAAAAATCATCATTGAATGTCTTCAAACAGGTGCTAACATACAAAGAAGAATCATCAGACGAATTTATTGACATTGGGTTAAATATGGGTTGTGAGTATATCTTGGCATATCAAAAATTAATTATGGAATTTGTAAGCATATATCGATCTTGTTTTACTTAGCTTCGTCTATAATTAATAGAACAAATAAATATTTTATATTAATATATTATTTGTTATGGGGTATAAAACTTGCAGGAAACAAGGTATGGAACTGTGCCAACAGATGAAATATTGAAAGATGGCATAGTACCTGGTTTTGAAAGAATGTGTATAGTTTATGACTCAATTGTTGCTATGGTATGCCATTTCTTTTCTACTTACATTGATGTATATTATTTAATATTGCAATTTTCATTATTCTCACCAATGTATATACACTCAACAATCAACATCGTGAACAAGAAGAAAACAATCAACACTGTAATAAGGTAGATGGAAGGTGAAGAAGAAGAAAACAATCAACACCGTGAACAAAACATTCTTGAAAATATCCCAAGTCATGGAAGTAGCTCGAGCAGTGAGGTAATGTTCCTTTTTCAGGAATGTCAGCAATCAAAAATCTATTCCAGAGATTGACTGAAGGGGAATTTACCGGATGTGTCACCTTCTCAAGGAAGTATGAGATCCAGAGGCTATCTAGCCCTTTTTAGACTCTGTCTATAAAGCTTCTTGAAGAATCCCACTCAAAAGTGAGCTACAACAATATGCAAACATAGACATGAAGAAATAGTGTTGTTTTATGAGATATAAGACAAGGAGATGTAGATATCCAATGAATAATTTTATAGCAGTAGAAAGAGTACAATGTCTTGAGGAAACAACCTCTCATGAACGACAATGCAAACCTCAATAATACATGTACATGAATATGAAAGAACACTGCTATTTCTGCATAAAATCAAGCTATGAGGACGCAGTCTATGATAGAATACTACTGCAAAATGATGTCAATACATGAATGTGACAATATATGGATCAAATACAATAGGGGAGCAAAAATATAACCCTTAGAAACAATAATACATCAATCCTCCAAGAAATTGGCTGAAATATACAAATTGGAAAAAATGTCGGAGTTGCTGGGCAGCAGCTGCAACTCAGAAACTAGAAATACATAGAGAAGGCTGAAAAAGATGAAATATCTAAAGTAAACCATCTCCAATGGATCTCCAAAGTGGAAGGCTGATTCTTACACTCGAGATATCACCCTCCAATCAACTCTGCAAAACCCTGCAGCAAATGCACTATGAAAATAATGCAGTCACTGGAGAAAACTACGCTGTAGGGGCAATGATATGAGTTGGCCTGATGCCAATATTTTAAAATAAGCTCCAAGGCTTCCGAACTAATCCTCCAAAGGCAAGAAAGACTCTCCCTCTGAAAAACAAGCAATGGAAGAGGTGTTGTGGAGTCTCCACTGCAACACCCTACACCACAGTATTATGTTGCTGCAGCAATAACGCTGTCCTGGAGGAGGATTCCTTGGCCTTGAGCCAAGAAATTTGGAGAATGAAGAACCAACCTTCAAGAGGCCTCTCAAGAAGGTGAGGAAATCCTAAATAGGAGTTTCCCGACAATTCTTGCTAAACAACAAAGAATGAACAATGTCTGAATAGACATGAAATCATAAACATATGCATGGATAACAATGGCTCTCCTCCTCTCCATATATAGCAAGTGAAGGCTCTCTCTTCATGGGCCCCATCCATTAGGGTTTCCTTCATAAAGGAATATTCCCTCCTCTATCTCTACGCTGTCCCATGTAGTTCTTTCCACCGCATACCCTGCGCTGGTTGACTTGGTCAAACCTCTTTGCAAATATCTCTTTTCACACATGAGGGTGTGAAATCTGGTTCCATGACTGATCCCATTTCGTACTAGAGGGATTTTATCCATGTTTTTATTATGAATGGGTATTCTCATCCAATTATTCATCTCCTAAGTGAAAATAGACAAAAATTAATGTTCCAATTTATTGAAGAAAAATTAGGAACATTAGAGTCCTCCCCTCTCAAATGTTGCTTGTCCTTAAGCAATTGCAAGGATAGAATTGAGAAGTCTCCACTCAAGGCATGGAGTTAGAAATTTGATGAGGAACACCTTCCCCATGTGGATCCTCCATCCCCCAAGCAATCATCCATGCAAAATGAGCCACCTCCCAATAAGGTAACTCCTGAAAATCTCCTTCCACCTCAAGCTCCGGAAATGAAGGTGAGCTGAAAATATGAACATGGAAAGAATTTTAGCCTACCCCAAGCTGTCCTCCTCTCCACTTATGATAAGTGTAGAGTATGTGCTAATCCTAGGCTGCAAAAGTATTGCCCTCAAATGGCAAAGTGAAGAGAAATCCTCCAAAGATTTCTCCTCCAACAATGAAGAACAAGCTGGTCCAAAACAATCCATCCATGATGAATAGGACAAGATAATTATAGAGTGTCCCAATGAGAATTTTTATGCAAGTTATACATGATAGTGCATGATACAAACAATATCTCAATAGGATACAAAGCAGTTTCATCCATTGAAACTTCAGAAAATTACATGGCAAGCAATGTACAAGATTCACCACATCTACTAAAAGATAGTAAATGGCTGAATGTAACAACAATACATGATCAAGCACTTTCCCATGAATGTACAATGGATGAATATCAATCTCAGGCCCACCTCAAAAGAGAACAAACATTTGGCTGTGGTGGCCATATCTCCTCTCATGCTCCCATTAGAACATGTAGTGCAGAAAATGTGAGAATTTTTCCCACTTAAAGACACATCCAACTCATGTGCCTCTCTCATAATCATGCTTCTCATACAATTCTGATCTATATCAGCAAATGAATTTATTATCAGCAATAAAATGAGGAAAATGATGAAGGTTTCATGTGTTGCAAGAATGTACCAACAACTCTCCCAATAGTGACAGCGCAATTTTACAAGTTTTTGCTTGATAAAAGTACATGGAAAAATGTTTTTTTCTACATGGTTAATCATGCATGTCTTCATATGATACATGTTATAGTGCAGAAACTGAACATATATGTTATGAGAAAACATTTTTCCAAGGCCACAAAAGAGATGGTTGCCTCCATCATGTAGATTGGCCCAATAAAACTCATGGAGCAATGTGACAAGCTTGCCCTCTTGTGGAGCAATGCACTGCATAAGAATGGTAAGATTGTGCAAATAAATGAATGTAAATACAAAATTCTCACCATAGTCTGGAAGTAAGATGGTACATGGGTCCATAAATGAGTCCTCCATAGTGTTTTTGCATACTATGAAGAAGAATGAACCATGTGTTGCAAGAAGATGCTTGGAACCCCAAGTCAAGAAGAACATGCCATAGTGGTAGATGGCTCTATCATCATTACCTCCTCTTTGCTCATCAAGTGCAACAAATATGAAATGATCCCGAGACCTGTGGGTTATGGATCCACCACATTTCCACTGGGCACACTTCATCCATAAGTCTCTGCTCCAAAGTGAGAGCACTGTGAGCTTATGCAAATAAGCCCCTGTTAATACAAAACTCTGTTCTTTGACATGCTCCTTGTCAAAGATTCCTCCAATAATGCTGCAACAAATATGGAATAATCCCCAATATGTAAGAGATTCCAAATCATCAAATACCAAGGAGATAATTCCATCTCCTAATCCTGCAACATCATGCAAGTTGTGAGAGAAAATATGCTCTTGCTCTCCCAGAAATAAGCAAAGCAACAAAACATTTTGTTGCCTCCCCATACCTCCATAAAAAAAATCATGTTATGAATACATAATGAATGATACGATTATCATATCAACACCATGCATCCATACTCTATGCTGCTCAATGATGAAAGTATTCATCCTCTTACTCTTAGGAAGAGTGTTTGCCAAGTGATGGCCAAACTCTTTCAAGAGTAGCCAGTGCAGCCAAGCCTCCTGCTGCCCGGTATCATCTGCAAGTAGCCTTCTAGCTCCTTGCTCATCAACCACATCCACTCAACCACTTGTGGATGATTTCTCCTTCTCTTCATCTTGGTACTCCTCCTATGAGGGTTACCATCCTCCCAAATCAAATTCCTATCTTTGCACTTCATGGGATTTTGAAATGCAATCTTCTCAAGGATCAATGAGACCCTATCAAGACCCAAATAGGTGGTAGGAAAAAACCTCCCATCATGATGTGTATGGCTCAAGGAATGTCCAACAAAAGCATGAGAGATTTTATCCATCCTAAGATGTCTTCTATCTGCTCTTGTGAGAAAGGAAGAAAAAATTTGCACTCCATGGTGTGTTGAAGTGCACCACTGATGAGATCTCTCCTTGAGACCTCCCTCTCATCAATAGTTTCTAAAACCAATGAGGTCTTGGATTTGAAAGTAGAGGTTTCTCTTTGAGCTGAGGGGAGCTCATTGAGAAAGTTTCATATTGAACGGAGAAATGGTTTCTCACTGCAAGATGTCTACTATCATCCTTCAAGGCTTAAAACCCCAACCTCCAATGTGATGTATAATCCAACAATGGCTCATGAGAGTGATGGTTTTATTCTTCCTTGAATGTTTGCATGAGAGTGATGGTTTGCTTCTTCCTTGAATGAGAGTGATGGTTTGCTTCTTCCTTGAATGTTGCACAACGTAGTGCAACCAAGTCACTCTATGATAGCAGTGTGATTTGACCCTTGGTCATGAAAAAGTAAATCTCCACATTGATCAAAAGAAGTTGTTGTAGCAATGGAATGTGGAAACATTTTCATACCTTGATGTGCATTTGGAACTTCTTGTAGGGCTGCAAGAATTCCTTCCTCAAAAGTGTTGGCTGCCCTAACTGTTGATGTATGTGGTTGCTCCTCCATGAGTGTGACAACGTTATCACAAGGCTCCTCAAGTGGTGATGTGATATTTTCTTTCTTTGCCCCTTCATCATCAAAGGTTTTGATCAACCCTCGGATGAACTTTGCAAAATTTTTCACCCCTCCATGGCTCAAGTGGCTGCTCCACCAATCATAGGCTTCACCCTTCAAGTGCAGCGCTTAGATTTCAACAACTTCTTTCTCTATCACAGGATGTAGAAAGAATAATGCTACCAACTCTTTCACCCAATTTTTTGCATTAGATGACCCATAAAAGGTAGACAACATAAATCTATTGCCTTTTATTTATTTTCTGCTACATGGTCTCTTCTTTTCTTTCAGCTAGATGAAATGAGGAAAATCTAGAGTCTCCTTGAAGGCTTTAGGTTGAGATCTGTACTCAACAAGGTAATCACTTAGAATATGATAATCCAAGTGTCTTCTATGCTCAATGTCTTCTTCTTGATGAGAATAGGAAGTGCATGGTACTTCCTCTTCTTATTCTTCAATCTTCTTGACCTCCTTGGAGAGGTCTCCTCTAGATCTGAACACAAATGAGAATAAACTCATCTTCTTCAACATTTCGATATTCTTGGGCTTAGACTCACAGGCTGAGCCAAGAAAGTTGCTCTGATACCACTGTAATGTTCCTTTTTCAGGAATGTCAGCAATCAACAATCTATTCCAAAGATTGACTAAAGGTGAATTTACTGGATGTGTCACCTTCTCAAGGAAGTGTGAGATCCAGAGGCTATCTGACCCTTTTCAGACTTTGTCTATAGAGCTTCTTGAAGAATCCCACTCAAAAGTAAGCTACAACAATATGAAAACATATACATGAAGAAACAGTTTTGTTTTATGAGCTGTAAGACAAGAAGATGTAGATATACAATGAATAATGTTATAGCAGTATAAAGAGTACAATGTCTTGAGGAAACAACCTCTCAAGAAAGGAAATGGAAACCTCAATAATACATGTACATAAATATGAAAGAACACTGCTATTTATGCATAAACTCAGGCTATGAGGACGTAGTCTATGATAGAATACTGCTGCAAAATCATGTCAATACATGAATATGAAAATATATGGCTTAAATACAATAGGGGAGCAAATCTCTAACCCTTAGAAACAATAATACATCAATCCTCCAAGAAATTGGCTGAAATATACAAATTGGCAAAAATGCCGGAGTTGCTGGGCAGCAGCTGCAACTCAGAAACTAGAAATACATAGAGAAGGCTGAAAAAGATGAAATATTTGAAGTAAACCCTCTCCAATGGATCTCCAAAGTGGAAGGCTGATCCTTACACTCGAGATCTCACCCTCCAATCAACTCTGCAAAACCCCGCAACAAATGCACTATGAAAATAACGCAGTCACTGGAGAAAACTACGTTGTAGGGGAAATGATATGAGTTGGCCTGATGCCAAGATCTGCAAATAAGCTCCAAGGCTTCCAAAATGATCCTCCAAAGGCAAGAAAGACTCTCCCTCTGAAAAACAAGCAATGGAAGATGTGTTGTGGAGTCTCCATTGCAACACCCTACAACACAATATTATGATGTTGCAGCAATAACGCTGTCTTGGAGGAGGATGATTTGGCCTTGAGACAAAAAATGTGGAGAATGAATAACCAACCTTCAAGAGGCCTCTCAAGAAGGTGAGGAAATCCTAAATAGGAGTTTCCCGAAAATTCTTGCTAAACAACAGAGAATGCACAATGTCTGAATAGACATGAAATCATAAACATATGCATGGATAACAATGGCTCTCCTCCTCTCCATATATAGCAAGTGAAGGCTCTCTCTTCATGGGCCCCATCCATTAGGGTTTCCTCCATTAAGGAATATTCCCTCCTCTATCTTTGCGCTGTCCGATGTAGTGCTTTCCACCTCATACCCTGCACTGGTTGACTTGGTCAAACCTCTTTGCAAATGCCTCTTTTCACACATGAGGGTGTGAAATATGGTTCCATGACTGATCCCCTTTCATACTAGAGGGATTTTATCCATGTTTTTATTATGAATGGGTCTTCTCACCCAATTATTCATCTCCTAAGTGAAAATAGACAAAAAATAATGTTCCAATTTATTGAAGAAAAATTAGGAACTTTACATATGATCATTATGTTTGGATATCAAAGCAAGGCATTGTATTTTTTGAAATATTTATCTGTGAAATCAGAGATTTTGTTTAATGTAATGGACATAGTGTCCCAATTGAAAGAAAAAGGGATACCAATAACTGTCTCATTTTGTATGACAAAAACTGTCTTATTCATATATATATATATATATATATATATATAAAATAAAATATTTCTAATTTATTATATTGTGTTCTCCATTGTCGCTGTGAAATGTGACACCATTGAATAAATTTATGGATGATTAAATATTGTAATGAAGAGATTTGAAATATGATAATATGATATAACAAATTAATACAAACACCACATTCAAATGCACTAATAAAAATTTAATTGATATGAATACTGTTATAAGATATGTGTCGTCTTTTGATGAATAATGAATTTTAAAAAATCACAATAATTATGATATGATATAACAAATTAATCCAAACATCACATTCAAATGCATTAATAAAAATTTAATTAATATGAATACTGTTATAAGATGTGTCGACTTTTGATGAATAATGAATTTTTAAAAATCTAAGTAATTTCACAGTCACAGGTCGATGTTTCTAAAAAAAACAAAATGAACACCGGTGTGTGTTAGTTACTCTACACTGGAGTTTGTATGATAATGCGCACTGGTGAATTTATACGAGCTATGGGAACCACACAAATACCAATACCAGTTATAAATCTCGATGCGTTTGTGCGATACTGCGCATTGGTGCGTTTATGTGAGACTACGCACCAGTGCATTTGTACGACCTATGGGCATTGCACAAATACAAATTAGAACAATCGTTGTGTTTGTCTGATATTGTGCACCTGTGCATTTATATAAGACTATGTACCGGTGCATTTATACGACCTGTGGCACCACACAAATCCCAAGACCAATTAGAATGACCCCATTCGTTGTATCACCAACAATGCACCTGGTACGGTTTTAGAACTTGACGGCCCGGTGCATGGACCTTTGATTGCCCCAGGCCACCATCTAGATGACATGCACTGGTGCGTTGACACCTTGATAGTGTACCAATGAAAACAACATCTGTAATATCCTCTGGCAGCTCAATTTTTTTATTTGTGTTGAAATTCCGTTAAATTCTCCGCCAAAACCTCCGTAGCCGCAAATGGATGTTGTAGCAAATGTGTTTTTGACAATAAACTACATGACGGAACGCAACAGAGTAAACACATAACCATAAATACAAATATGTAGCGGAAATAACACTTCATTTCATTAATATTAAAGAAATGAAATTTGCTTACAGACAGAATGGAAATAAAACTAGCTAGGGTGCTGGTAGCTATCTCTAAGAAGAGATGTGGCGGCTAAAGGCCTCTGAACTAAGTTACAATGAGGATCGAGGGCCTATTTATTATTTAGAAACAATGGGAAATCCTAAACAGCCAAAACCATAACCCTAGGAGATGAAGCGCCAAAACTATGGGCCCCATTTGGGTAAATTGGTGTTTCAACTTCCCAGGGGCGTAACTTTGGCATACGATCTCCGTTTGACGCATACCATACCTCGTTAGAAATATCTATCTGAGGACTAAAAATTTTGAGCAACATCCGTCCATTGACCGTTGTTTCTCTCCATTTTCCCAAAAAATGTCGTTTAGGGCCTCAAAACGACTCTGAAAGTTCAGGACCTGAAAAACTGCTAAAAATAGTAAGTTGTGCTGAAACTGCAAAACTGAAAGAGACAATGGTGGGGCTCCAAGTGAAATAGGGAGGTGACCACCAATATCCACTTGGATCATTCCTCCCCCCTTAGGAAGCAATGGTCCCCATTGCGTTAAGTTCCTCCATGAGATGAGGAAATTTCTGCTGAACTTGGTCCTTGGTGAACCACTTTCCTTGGTGCAGAAGTTGGTCGGCTTTGACAACCCGATACAGTTGGATCTTCTGTTGGAGAGTGTTCTTGATTTGCATGTCCATGATACAATCTGTGGTTTCCTGTTCCATGCAGTCTGGGTTTAACTCTGTTAGTGTGAGTTGTTCTGCAATGTAATAGGTGTCCAGTAGAGGTGGGAAGTAGGGATGAAGGCGGTCCACATTGAATACTGGGTGTAGACGAAGGAATGGTGGAATATTGAGCTCGAAGGCATTGTTCCCTACAGCCTTGGTGATGGTGTACGGACCATATCGGAGCAGTTGAAGCTTACGGTGGGGTCGAGTGAGGTGCTCCTTCTGCAAATGTAGCCACACTTTGTCGCCACGGAAGTTGTGGCGCGGTGTTGATCATGGCGTTGCTTGTACTTGGCATTAGCTCTGTACAATATATCATGAAACTGTTGGTGGATGTGTTGAATGCGCTCGATGAAGCTACTTACTTTATCAACTTCAGAATGGACATGAGCTGAATCGGCTTGAGCGTGCCATTGACAGCTGCATCGATGGACATGATGCATTTGGAATCCCAAGCCCACCTGAAAGGGGCTATGGCCGATTGAACTGTGGAGAGCCTGATTATAACTATGTTGTACATAGGGGAGGCTCTCGTCCCATGTGCGTGGATGCTTTGAATTGTACATGTGCCGAATGTGTACAATCATTCTGTTGACGACCTCTGTCTGGCCATCTGTTTGGGGATGGAAAGCTGTGGACTTGGTGATATTGGTATCCAACATTGACCAGAGGCTGGAACAAAATGTGCTGAGGAACCTACTATCCCAATCTGATATGATAGACTGTGGGATCCCAAAGTGCACCCACACTCGTTCAAAGAAGAGTTAAGAAGTGGCTTCTGCTGTGATATTCTTCTTGCAAGCCGCCATAATGGCCATCTTCAAGAATATGTCGACGACCACGAAAACAAAGTCATTTCTTTGCTTAGTAGAAGGTAGGCCCGACATGTAATCCATGGAGGTGGATTCCCAAGGTCGACTAGGTGTAGGTAGCGGAGTATATAGGCCTTGATTCTTGATGGACGGTTTGGCAATGACACAAGCAGTGCAGGATCTGATGTGCTTCTCGACATCCTTTCGAAGGTTCGGCCAATAGAAATGCTTCTACAAGATTGCTGCTATTTTCTCAACCCCGAAATTCCCAGCGACTCGACTGTAGTGTGCTTCCCATATCATCTTGGCACGCTCGCTTGAAGGAACACAATGGTGTCCCAGGTGATAGAAAAGAGCATCTTGGATGTGAAAATTTGGAACTTGCGTACCTCCCAAGAGTACCTTGTAAGTGTGGCTGAATTCTGGGTCACCCTTATAGAGAAACGGCCAATCAGAAGTCTCGTGCCCACAAGATTTGAGCACGGTGGTGAGCGCCACGATCGGTGGTCGGCTGAGGCAGTCTGCAACATTATTGTTGCTACCCTTCTTGTACTTCATGTTCAAATGAAATTGTTGCAGATATGTGGACCACTTATGATGGTGATCATTTTGCAACTTCCATTGTGTTTGTATGAACTGTAGGGGCTGGTGGTCTGTGTGGATGAGTTTTTCCTTCCCCAAAATGTAATGCTTCCATTGTCGACAAGCTTGCACAATGGAATACATTTCTTTCTCATAAGTGAGATACTTGCGAACTGTGTCAGACAATGTCTCACTGTGGTATGCCACTGGATGTCCCTGTTGAGTGAGAACTGCCCCAATAGCATAGTCAGAGGCATCTGTCTCGATCTCAAATGGTTTTTGCAAGTCTGGTAAAGTGAGCACTGGGGCAGAACAAAGGCGATTTTTCAATTCTGTGAATGCCCTCTGTTGAGGTTCCAACCAAAAGAATTTTTCTCTCGCTCCTCCCTTAGTGACTTGACTCAAGGGCCAAGTGATATGAGAGAATCCCAACACGAACCTCCAGTAGAAATTAGCAAGACCCAGAAAGCTGCGAAGCTCTGTTATAGTGGTTGGGGTTGGCCAATCCCGAATGACTTGGATCTTCGCTGGATCCACATGCACCCCCCTTTCATCAATAATGTATCCCAGATATTGAACCTGGGTCATGCCAAAAGTGCACTTCTCCAAATTGGCACACAACTTGTGTTGCCGTAGTGTTTGGAGGACTTGTCGGATGTGGTGAAGGTGCTCTTCCCAAGTATGGCTGAAGATCAGAATATCATCTAAGTACAAATCTCTGGGCAAAATGGAGTAAATGAACAATAAGTTGGTGAAAGACAAGGGGTTTCAAGTGCAAACTAGTTAATAGCAGACATAAACATGTAATAGCAAGCCATTAATCATGCTAGGAATAACTATAAGCTAATCAATACATAGAAATCAAACATTCAAGCCAAACATAGAGGTATATGACCCTCTAACTTCGGGAAAAGGCTATCAGACTTTGGGAAAACACATGAGACAAACTAACAACTCATAAACTATGCCAGAACGCCTAAACATAGTCTCTAAGTCATTGGGTACTTGGACAAATAAGTTTTCATAGTTTTAGGCAAAGGGCTAGATCGGGACTAGGCCTCCTTGGTTCAACAAAATAATCAACAAATCAGTCAAAGAGAAAGTTTTATGGACAGAACTATGGGCAGCTGATAGGTAGGTAGGGCAAACCATACATCCTACTCAACATACATGGAACTGATGAATAAAACTTAGCAACAATACCTCAGATTACTAAAGAGCAACTAAGAATTCTTTAGCATAACTAAGGGAGAAGAAAACATCAAGCTATGAAGATTCAGGGATTTTGAGGTGCCTCCATGGGCATGTCTCAAAATCAATCTTTACTGATCTATAGCAGCAAGAAAAATAAAATATGAGTGAAAACTAGAAGACAAAACAACATTAAGAAGCACTATACCATTCTACCATGTCAAGGAATCCATCAACAAGCCTTCAACATTCCTCAAAAGCATCCAAGAGGCAATCCAAACCTCATAACTCAAGTGTATTCTTCAAAGCTCATATGACCAATGCATTAATTCTTCTCTCAAGTTCAGCCTCTGATTTACAATGAGAAGCATGGGATAAATAGGCTAGAAGGAGGAAAACCTCATGGAGCAACTAGCTATCCCATTGGCCAAGTCAAAATATCTAAATTTGCCCTTGTGGCTTTGTAAAGCCCAAGGCACAAAATATCTAATAAAATATCTAAAAAATTGCTAAAAACGGAAATTATATTGACTTTACATGATTTTCCCATGATAAAAATAGCCTAACGTACATTTGGGAAAAGCAGATTTTTGGAGTTCAAAAATTGCAAAAATACTTCATATTTATGCCTGAAAAAGGTCCTCTGACTTGCTGGATGCAAATGGAAAGCTTCCTGATGTCGAAATGAGGCTCATGATGGCTCGTTGGAAAGCTCTCTGTGTCTGCTTTTCAATGCAAGTGGAATCATCTCAATCTGATCTCTGAAAGTCCCTCAAAACTGTACCTGTGTGCAAAAACCCAGAAAATAGCAGGCTGCTGATAGGGCGGGCAGAATGTGCAAAATGAGGCTGTTTTTTGCCAATTTGAGGGGGCGAATGATTTTCAAATGCCCTGAAAATCTCTGGAGAGCTGCTCATGAAATTATGGAATCCATTGGTATCACCCTCCTCCCTTGACGACTCTTCAAACTGAAATGGCGCATTTATGAGTTTTTGGCAAAAACCCCAAAAATACCAAAAAACAAAAAGTTTTCGAAACAAGCCCAAAATTGGCATGGATGACCCTCAAGGGTCCATAGAAACATGTTCCGAAGCTGAAGCTAAAATATCGAGGGCTGATGTGCGTTTTGCTTCCTTCCGTGCTAGGCGCCTCTCCTTCAATTTTTTCAATTTTTCTTGTGCCACCTTCAATTTGCGCCGGGCGAATTGGTTTAGCTTCTGAAAGTGAAGTGTTCTCTTTCTCTGTAGCTCGAGATCCCTGTTTGCCTTCTCAAGCTTGGTCTCCAAATGCTGGTTAGCCCTCTCAAGCCAAGCTTCCTTGTTTTCCTCAATTTCCCGCTCAAAGAGGGTAGTGAGAGGAAAAGCTTCGAATTGAGGTTGTTCTTCAGCCTTCTGCTTCTCCAAAGCTCTCCTAAGCCCGATGGTTCTAGGCCTCTTTCGCCTAGGCTGGTCCTCCTCTTCCTCATCATCAAATTAGCCAATAAGCTCTTCAATTCTCACTTGCGCCCTTTCCGCCTCCTTTTTGTACTTGATGGCTCTTGCCTCATGAATGGCTGCATGAAACTTCATTTGTTTGTTCTCAACCTCCAAGAAATGATTGAAATTCCTTGCCCTTTGGAGATCTTCTTGTAACACCTCAATTTGCCCTTCTTTGTGAATGAGGAGGTTTTCAAGGATGTGTGCCTCATTGTCGCTGTCATCGCTTGGGATAGGGATGACAGCTGATTTACCTCCATGCTTGGCGCTTTCTCCAACTGTACTTTTGCCTTTGAAGGCCAATCTAGTGCTCTTTCTCCTTGGTAAGCTAGGAGTTGTCTTTTTGGGCAATTTCCCCTTCTTAGGGACAGTTTTGGTCACCATTGAGGAGACAGCTTTAGCTTGTTGTCCTTCCTCAACATCTTGTCCAGCTTGTGGCTCAAAAGATGCTTCAATTGCTTGCTCAACCTGCTGCTCTTCAACTACATCCCTTCTTTGTTCCTTTTCTGTACTTATTTCTGCTGTACCTCAACCTCATCTCTTTGCCTTTCTTCTGAAATTGATCTTGTTCAATATTATAAATATAGCTGTTGCCCCTCTAAGCCAAAATTGATCATTCATCAACCTCCAGTGCTGTCCAATGATATCGCAGCATTCTTGTCCCTCAAAATACGGGCTGCGCTCATCGACCTCCAGTGCTCGCATCGATGATATCCAACTTGACTGCTTGTCCCTCAAAATCTGGTGCTTTGCTCATCAGCACTCCTTTTCTCCTGCCACCCAACGCCCCTCTCCTCCTCCTTGTGTACTTGGCTGCCCAGTGATCATCTTGAGTTTTTTAGGGGTAGGGCTACTAGATAAAGGCACTGGGCGACGGATAGGCTGAGTCGGGGACACATGAGCAGGAGGAACAGTGGCGAAATCGGCATGGCTAATGAGGGACTCCCATGAAACCCCTTTCTTCTCCAGCTGGTGTAAGAAAATGATTTTGATCAAGGAATGGTGAAAGAGAGAAGGGATTTGCTGATGTGGAGCTTTCTTTTGGACAGTGGCTGCCATTTTCTCTATGCTTTTGGACAAAAAGTATGGAAGGTTTAAATGCCTGCTCCTAGTAAAATGAATCAACAAGCGAACATGATAGGCAAATATTTGGCTAAACCTTCCTTCACAAGTGAAATATCTCATTATGGCTTTCATCAACGGGGCATAACTGTCAAGAAGATAGGAGAAAGGAAAAATAGCAGTGATGGTCTCCCTATGTTCTGGCTTGATGAAAGGCTTATAATCCTCCAGATCAAGATGCGCTTGCTTAAACCACTTTTCACCATGATACGGGATCTTAGTAGCTTTGGATACATACCTTTGAAGAGATTTTGAAGTCAAGATCTGCAAGCTGGAAGTGTTTGTCCTTGAATCTCAAAGCACACAAATGCGTAAGTGGTGAGAAACTCTTGACTTCCTCTATCCTTTGACAGAAATCAAGACAGCCTACCTCATGGAGATTGAAAAGTACTGAGGGATGAGCATTGATGTCTTCGATGGAGGTAGGCTCATATCTCTTATGTTGTCACTTGTGATCTCGCCTTGGAGGCATTCTGATTAAAAACAGGCTTGAAAGAGTCACACTGCCTTCAATATATGAAGAATGCTTTCCTGGATTGAGACAAGCCACCAAACTGCTTTGACAGTTATGGACCCTGTGATTCAACAAGGCTTCCTTGAATAAACTCTTCTGCACTTATTAACCACAATCTTTCAAATTTGGTTACACTTTAGCTCTGAATCTTTCTTAACAATGGCACTATGTGTAAGAACTGCTTTGTAGATTCTTTGGGCAAAGTCTTGAACAAATCCCCTCTTGTGACCTTTGCTTAGAGTCCTGTTTGCATTTGTATTTTTGTCTTTGAAAACAACCTTCAAAATTATAACCACTGCTTTTAGGTCATTTTACCTCAGCTGTGCTGCTGTCCAAGCTGAGACTTAAGTGGAGACCACACGGTGGAGAAAAGAAAAGACCCTGTGGTTAGGTGAAAATAGCCCACTGTGTCAAGAGAAGAACCTTTCACTTGTGACCCTTTGAGAAGTCAATCACTGCCTTTATCACTCTGCCCTTGCTGTTTACTTGATCACTAGTAAAATGCCCAATCATCTACAAATGCCCAATCATCAACAACATACCTTGTTTCACCTTTAGAAAACTCTGTCTAACAGTCTTCAGAATGACAATATAGTGTAATGAGCAAGCAGACCTAGTTTAGGTGAAAAAGTAAGTGCAACAGTTGTTTTAGAAAACACACTCTCTGTTTTATGAGTTT
>CM076578.1:1825479830-1825712825 GCA_034641835.2 Pinus albicaulis | reverse complement strand
AATAAAGTTTGATTTTCTGAATTTTGTTTTGTTTTGGAAGTTTAGAAAATTCAAAAGAAAAGCAGAGATAACTGGTTCTTCCAAGTGAATCGCCAATTTTTGTGGCCAGCAACAACCCCCCTTCTTATTTAGTATTTTCACTACTACTAAATAAGTGGGGGCCCTTAGTCAAAAAATTTAAAAAATTGATTAGTGCTTCTATTTCCTTTTTCAATAAAACTTACTATCATAAAATTAAGAGAATACCCCTTGAAAAATCTAAAAAGCCTAAGTTTTATGATAAGATAGGATAAAATCTTTCCTTAAAGAAATATCACATCACAAAAAGGTAATGAATACCTCCTTACAAGCATAATTCTAAGATTGCGAGATCACGATGCGAAAGTACGCACTAAAAAAATTTATCACATCGCATGCTTCAAATATAACTTATGCTGAAAAACCTCAGACCGCCGATATGCGATGGTACATATCGCAAATCGCATTTCGCAGAAAAACACATTAACGGATGTTTGTCATATGCTACACTCTAGCGATTTTGCGATATTGCGATACAACGATTTTCCGATACAGCGATTTTGCGGTATTGTGAAATTGTAATTCCACAAGATTGCGATATTGCGATACTATGATCTGCGATATTGCAAAGCAAATCGCAGATCGCCTTATCGCAGATCTTTAGGGCTCATTGTACGAAAAAGTTTTTTTCCATAAACCGAGGCCTGATTATGCGCTTTAATATTAATCAATGAGTTAGTTGTCAATCATTAATGAAATATGGTTTTGTTCTGATCGAAGAGCCATTTCACGTAAGGTGGTATATTTTATATGTCTTCGGCAATTAAAAGCTTTCCCGTCACCTTTTTCCTATCATTATTCTCACCTCATTTGTGAACTGCAGGAACGAAGAGCAGAAAACTATACAAAGCAGTATTCAGGATATTATGGGAAAGAAAGACAAAGCTCCGAGTTATGAGGACAAAGAAATGACACCCTTGTATACAGACACTGCCTGTAATAAATATGCTTGTATTACTACTTGGGAAGGCATGTACAGTCTACTTGAGGAAGAGAATCCCAGAGTAATGGAGGTTACAGCTACTGCAGGTTCACATGGGTCTTCTGAGGCGTCTATTACAGAGCTATCTTGCTCGTTCTTGCACCGGATAGCGGCGAGGCCCATAATTCTTCCATACACGGACATGGTTAAATGGGTACTGGACAGCACTGACATCACAAACAGACAATTTAAGACTCAGGGTCAAGAACTCATTGGCTCATTCACTCCACAAGATTTGAGACTCATGTATCATTTACCAGAGCCACAGGCGACTTATAACAAACAGTTCATGGAGAAGTTTGCTAAAGAAAATGAAAACCTGGCAGAATGCACCAAGGACTGGTCAAGGAGGGACGAACCACTAAAAAAGGATAAACATGGTATGTGTAGTACTGGTTCTCTCACCTCCCCATATTGCTTTGCTGATGCTATGCTCTGTAGACTTTTTGGGAAGCCAGACATTAATAAATTTTCATCTGAATGGCTACCATTATTGAATGTTGCCACTAATGCTACTATTGTGGATTGGGCTAAGATATTATCTGACAACTTAGCCACAGCCATTTTGAATTACCGGTCTAAAAGAACTGTTTCTCAGATAATTTATCCCCCTTTTTACTTATCTGCATATGTGATGGATTCAATATGTTATATTTCCAAGTTTCATTTAATGGGTTGGAAATGGATGACTCAAGACCCCTTACCCATTCATATTTATCATAAAGAATTGTGGGATTCCAAGTTCACTCTGTATTTTTACAAGATTTTTCATGGAATTATGTTGCCCCTATACAAAATGTTATATGATAAAGACGCTCCAAGATTTTCTCCCGAAGCAGAGGTAGATATTCTCCCTGTCGCGAGATGGTTCGAAGAAGAATTGTTTACATATGTCAGGGTATTCAGAAGTCTCACTTCCCCTCATGTCTTACCTTTATATGTTCCTGATAAACTCATGGCATGAGAAATTGCTTATCAAACCTGCGGCGAAAGAGTTTTGACTAAAGATTTGAAGGACAAAAAGAAGGCTATTTGGCCACAATTTCCTGTGGCCTGTGGGACCTTTTCACTATTTGATGTAGGCCATGCATTCAAAGAAGTAAACAACATAACATTTCTACGATTGTTCAAATTTCCAGGAAGACCGTTTGACCCTTATGATATTGCTAAAAATTTCACTATTGCGGTCAAAATAAAGGTGTTTTCTAAAGAAGATGATCTTTTTGATGACATGTTCCAAGAGAAAGGTAAACTTAAAGAGGTTCCACATTTGGCCCAAATGCGATTTCCTCCAGCAGAATTTCAAGAGTTCAATATATACAGGGAAAGGAGATTAGCTAATATCCCTTTGGATAAATTACGCTTGGAACCCATAAGGGAACCAACTCCCAGTATTAGTCTCAGTGGAGGTTCAAGCACAGATAGATCTAAATCTAAGTCCGGGAGAGAAACATCAGAACACTCTAAGAGGTCTGAAAGTTACCATGATAAAAGTGAAGAGTCAGTAAGGGATACTGCCCAGTCAAAGGAGCTCCCACAGCAACAGGTTTTGACCTCTTCACAACTAGATCCTCCACCTCTCATCGTCCAGCCACCATCAGTCAAAACCGAGCTAGATAAAGAATGGGAGACATTCAATGATTTAATCAATATTGAAGGACAGAGCACAAAGACACCTGTGAGTAATGTATGGGCAACAAAAGATATAGTCACAGGAACAATTAGCAATGTCTCAGAAATGGAACATATTCCCATTACCCCATCCTCTGAACTTATGCTCAAAATAGAGGAAATTCCTCCTCATGATGTATTTTATAGTCCACAACACAAGGCAGTGGTGAGAAGACAAAGAAAGAAAATGAAATTGGAAAACGTGCTCTCTCATAATGCAGAGTAATTAGACATCCTATGGCAAGATCCTACCACCAATCCCACTGAAAATCTCACCAAATTATCTCAAATCACAGGAGCATATGCCTCTACAACCATTGATAAAGCATCTGAGGTACAGAAAATACTGAAAGATAAAGAAGATCAAATACAGGTTTTGCAACAAGCCAACGCCTACAATGAAGCACAGAAACAGCTTGAAAGATTACAACAGGACTTCCAACAAATGCAGATAGGATACCATAACAGTTTGACTGAAAGAGAAAAATAGTTACAGGTTATACAAGAGATGCACAATAATGATCCTAAGCTTACAGAATTCATCACAGAATCCATTTCCTTAAATGATCAACCACTGCAACAACAGGAAGTATTGTGCCAAAGAATATCACAGTGGAGCTCTTATTGTGAAATAAGCGATAAAATCACTAATCAAGTCGTAGACTTACGACATGATTATGATTTAATTGATAAAATAGTTACCGAATATTTGTCTTGGCAAGAAATAGAGGAGGGAAAAAGAGCAGGCGCACCAATAATCAACGACAATCACAAAGAAATGCTCTTTAACAAGTGGGATGCACAAATCAGGAAAGCAGAGCAAGCGGCAGAAGAAGCAGCCACAGCACCAAACAGTGTTATTGACTCCATAAATGAAAATTTGCACAAGGAAAATTTGATCTCAGAAACCATTCCAGGGTATCTACCGAAAGTACAGCAACTGCAGACAGGCTGGAGACAGAAGGCTCAAGAAAAGGCAGAATCAATCAAAATATTAACTAAGTTGAATTGGGATTCTTACTGGGCGTATTTGGTAAAACCACACAGCCAATGCATGACTCTCAAATGTATCATCAATTCTGCCGAGAATATGGCACCATCTCTTGTCGATTATGTTTTCACAGGACAGTTAAAGTCGGAAGTCGGCCAGCCGACTCTTCTCAAACAAATGTTGAACGCTTGCGATTTCAAAGAACAAATACACAAATAGTTAGTTGTTAGTTTTAATTTTAGATTCAGTGTTAGTATTAAATTTTTCTTTATTTTTGCCTGAAATGAGGACGGTCATTTAAACCGTATCCTACATTTTTGTAATAAATTATTTTTAGATTTAGTTAGTAGTATTTAAACCCTTCTCATGCATTTAGAGAAGGGTCCTGAAATTTGTCAAAAACTTGTCCTCAGAACATGCACTTTTGCACCCTCTGAGGAGGTTTTTATGAATGAATGGAACAAGATTTATTGATATCTGCGTTTAATATCTACTACTGATGTTGCACTTTTGTACTCTTAGTGGATGTTGGATTAAGAAGAGATAAGTCATTATTGCTTGAAGCTCATGAGTATAACTAGTTATAAATGGTACTTTTATCTCTTAACTATTTCTGCCTTTGTGTTAAAGTGATATTCATGTTCAGTTGTTTATATATTGATGCGTGAATGCTTGAGTTATCATTTGGCACTTTTGTACGGTGATAGCTATTTATTTATGCTTAATATATGAGTAGCTTATTATGTGATATGTTTTTCACAACTGTTTCGTCTAAATTTTTATACGAAGTGGTTTATCTTTATTGAATTCTTTTCTTATAATAGTTGAATGATCTTTATTACCAATTGTTATTTGAAATCATTTTAGATCACATAACGGAAAGATTACATCCCGGGTTAGTGTAGAATTAGATATTTATGTTTATTAGAATACAATTTCATGTTATTAGATTAGAGTTAGAATAAACACCGATTGTTAGTAAAAATAGAGTTTTTGTTTTCATAGTGCTACGACATGTATTTGAATAACCATCTCTTTTTGGAACTAGTCATGGCTAAAAGCCTCGAGATTCCTATATGATTGCAAAACTTTGACCCGAAACTACATGTCATGACCCCTAAATGAAAAATATGACCTATTTGGTTATGAAATGAACCTAAAGGACTTTATTTGAAAATGAAAACTGACTTTTTAAGACTTCTAAACCTATCACTTACCGTGTTTTAAGAATGAAATGACTCAAGACCTATTTGGAACCATGAATAAAACAAGGTAAAATTATAGAGTTTAGGAATAATTTTTTAGGGTGATAACAGTGGCTCCACTTGGGATAGTGTGCCCCTGTGGTACACTAAGAACCGGTAGCTCCAATGCTGCTATCCATCTTTTAGAATGAAAATCTGAAATTCTACCCAATCTGTTTCAAACTCTTATATCCTTCACCTCGGGCTCAAGTTTGATGATCTCTGCAAGAATCACTCAAACTGTACCTATTAAAAAAAAATGCTCAGTCAACCTTGAGCTTATTTGCACATTCCTACCTACCTACCTTATCAGTTGCAAACTTCATTTAGCTCAATCAATATGAAACTTCCAATGTAGCCAGTCATTTGTTTTATCTGATATTTGAAACTCTTGACTGCATTAAGACTCATAATAACCATGATATTGAGATGACCAAAGCAACTTATAATGTATCCGATCTTCATAATGCAAATGAAAATGAAACACTGGGGTGCAAAGCTTTGCCATGTATTTAGCTATAGGTTCAAAGACGACATGGTCAGTTTGATGTTTCTTATGATATTCTGCAGCTTTGGACAACTCACCTATACTTTTATCATCTACATAAGGTTTCAGTTATGTGCTCTCAAACTGCTCCTCAAATTGATTCCCACAAACAATGTAATTTTCCTCATTAATATGATCATTTTTTGATGTAAGATACTGCAAAGTATGACATAAAAAATCAACCTTTCCTCAGCCTGAGGGTTATAAAAGCTATCTTCCAGTATTTCTTCTTGTTTTTTGCAATGATTTTCATATTCTTGATGATTAGAAAACTGATAAATCTGCTGCAACTTTATATCAAATTTAGAGAATGTAACATGGTTTTCATAAGTAGACTCCTGCTGATTACCATGTTGCATTTTATGGGATGTTATCCTTTCTTCTTGGTGTTGAAATATATTATTATGAATAGCCTCTAAAATTTCCTCATCCATGAATTTATCATATTCATAACAATCCTCCAAATATTGAATAAAAATCACAGAATGTTTACAACAATCGTTGACCAGTAATAAGGAGGGATGACACTCTTTATACATCTCGTAGAATACATCATGGAAATTAGCAAGAGAATATAATGAACCATTTGACAATATTTTATACCAAGACCATGCTTTTCCTTCTAAAGTGGTCATAAACATCTTCATGAGACAATCTTCAGGGAACTGAACCTTAAGACTGTGTACATGCATATGGAACCTGACCAAATGAAGAGCATCATTGTCTTTCTTTTCATCTTTGAATATTGGAAGATCATCTAACCATTCAACCTTTGGCATAGGATTTGGAAAACCAGGGATATGAGACCGATTCATAGGGGCATACCTTGCATTTATTCTTGCAATGGAATTCATCTTGAAACTTCATCAGGCTCCTGATCTTCTAACAGTGGAGTCAACTTCCAATTTTTTATTTGATGTATGGAGTCGCCAAGGTAGATGCAGCCTCGAAATTTTTTTTGAGCTCCTGATATCTTCAGAAGTTCAACTTCTTGATTTCGGGAATGAGTAATCTTCAGGCTCTCGGCAGACACACCAAAATTTTATCACCAAAATAGGACCTGATAGGCTGCTCGTCAAGTCAATCTCAGTGTAACTATTTCAAACCAATATTTTTGCTGAGGCTTAGCCTCCTCAGCCTGAGAGGGCTCTCTCAAAGGTTAATGATATAAGTTATAGATAGATGGCTAACACTGTGGTTTGTGATTTTGTATGTTTACAGGTTGAAAGATGGAAACTTGGTACCATTGGGCTATGGAGTCAGTGACAGGGGTAAAGATAACAAATAGCTCTTCTTATAAAACTGAGGCTTGTATATACTTCAATGGAAGAGTGACACATTCAGGAAGATCTCAATAATTTGAGGTTCATAGGAAGTCAAAGCATGTGGTACATGAATTCTGAGTAATGATACATCAAGGTATTCAAAAGGAAAGTATTTAAAGTGATTCATCAAAGCTTAACACTTAAAGGAAGTCAGAACATGTTACTCCATGAATTCTGAGTAATAAGTATTAAAACATTGAATAAAACCATCCAGAGATAGGACATAAGAACTCAATTCACCATATTTTAACACTTAAAGGAAGTCAGATAATGTTCCTCCATGAATTCTGAGTAATAAGTGTTAAGAATATGGAAGTAAAACATAACAAAGATAAAAGATAAAACTCGCTGAAGTACACTAAGAATCTCAGGTCCAGAAAGTTGTATTGCTTCTGTATATATCAGTCTCTCCAAAGCCATTACAAAAGTAGTTTGTTCCTCCTAAAATTTTCCAACCCCTATCAATTTGACCTCTTGCTTCATATAGATTCCATGATCCATCATTAGGAGAATTTGAATTTCCAACTTGACACCTATACTACTCATAAAACAAATTATTAATTACAAACTAACAACTAACTGTCTTTAAGAGTCCTAATACAAATAGGAGTGAAACTCCTAAACATGTTTGAAACAACCTTATATAAAATTTAATTCTTCCTTTTCCAGCTGCAATCTCATGAGGTCAAATTTGGATGATGCCTCCACCTTTGATGTAATCCTTTTGATGATGCCAAAAACTGCCCTAAAAATCAGGAGATAGATTTCCTGTTTTTTAGCCCTTAACTTCCATGTTCCTCTTCAAGCAGCTTGTTAACATTAATTATTGTTTCATATGTGTCACATGTGCTAATATTCCCTTGAAAACTTTAATCCTCCACCTGTGTAGAGAAAATCTTCAAAAAAGTGAAAAAGGCATGAAATATGACTGCGCTACGAAAGTAGCCTCTTTTCGTAGCACAAATTTTACATCACTGTAAAACATTTCCTTTAACCATTATTTCTACTATTTTGTAATTTGAGTCTTCACCTGTGATCTTCTTCTTTCCACCAGCAACATTAAAACTTGAAACCTAACAATCCTTATCTCCAAAATTCACATATGAAGATGCAAAAAGTGATCTTCAGCAGTTTCACATCGCGCTACGAAACTGCTGTGTGAACTGATTTTGACACAATATTCTAAAAAATCTTCAAAATTTGAAATGAAAAGGTGCCATAACTCTAGAAAATCACTGGTCTCATCAAAAACATCATCTATATGAACCAAAAACATAACCTTCATAAAATTTAATCCTCATTTTCCATTTATGAATTGATCATTTTACCTTACTGTTTTTATCTGAAAAATAAGTGTTGAGATAGAGCTTGTATCTTCTCATCCATAATGTATTTTGCAAAACTCAAGGAGGCTTCTCGAGACCATTCTATGTTGAACAAAAACCTCTCTTGGTTTTTTGAAATACCTCTCCTACTGCCGAGAAAATGTCTTTGAACAACATGTGTAAAACTGGAAAATTTTGATATCTGAAAACATGGCTTCAAGGAAAGCCTTGTATCTCCCAATTGGTAGCACTTGTGAGAAAAGTGAGAGATTTTATTTTAGCTGGGGATTTTATGAAAAGAAACCTCTTTCAGAATTCCAAAAGACTTTTGCATGTGGCCAGAAACTGATCTTGAAGTTGACTGATAAAACCAAAAAAACATAGTTTTTACTTCATAGTGCGCTACAAAAAGACAACGCTTTCATAGCGCAAACTGGCTAAAGTGGATTCCGTATGATTGAAAATTGGACTCAAAATTATGCTATATGACCCCTAAATGAAAAATATGACCTATTTGGTTATGAAATGAACCTAAAGGACTTTATTTGAAAATGAAAACTGACTTTTTAAGACTTATAACCTATCACTTACCCTTTTTTAAGAATGAAATGACTCAAGACCTATTTTGCGCCATGAATAAAACAAGGTAAACTTAAAGAGTTTAGAAAGAATTTTTTAGGGTGATAATAACAGGTTTCTTGCCGAGCATTCCACTGTGGATATCAAGAGATCGGACAATGTGTGGAGGGGCAACTGGCCCATAAAAACTCGGACCCAATCCCAAATAAATCTTAGAACTGGTGCCACATTAATAAGCCAGTACATTGATAGCTTAAGTATGGTACAAATAGAAAATGAGGCATTTAATAAAATTGAAATGAGCGCAACCATAGTTTAGTTGATAGTTGAGGTTTGGTGGTAAACGAACCTGTTATCACAAAATTGGATCTGATAGGCTGCTTGATCATTCAACTTCATGTAACTATTTCAAACCTAATATTTTGACTAAGGCTTAGCCTCCTTAGCCTGAGAGGGCTCTCTCAAGGGTTAATGATTTGGATAAAAATATAGATGGCTAACTCTATTTAGGCAATAAACAGATAAATGATAGATTTAGGTTTAGAATACAACAGCATGAATACATTGGGATTATGGAGTCAAAACAACTCAGTAATTCAATGAATCTACTTAACATGGAAGTTGAGGCATATCAGATTTTTAGTCATAAGGTACACACACATGTAGTCAGTTCACTTATATAGGAAGTCAGAGCATCTAAAAGATGAATTCTAAGTAATATAGATGAAACACCACTACAATGAGATAATATAAGAGATTAAAATTGAATAGGAACACACTAAAACTCCTTCTGAATCTCAAGTTCGTCAAGTAGAAAATCTCTGTATTAGCTGAAAATCAGTCAATTCATAATAAGCATAGTTTTGCCAAAAATGTCCAACCATTTACAAATTCGACCTCTTGGCCTTTAATAGACCTCTTACAACGTGAGATGATCTGCCTCTAGGCTAGATACATCGAATTTCTAACTACTGACACCTTGCATAACCATAAGACATGGAATTTATTACAAAAAGACACCTAATCTACTTAAACAATCCTATTCCAAAAAGGACTCAAGTTGTTTAATGCTATCTATAACAACCTTATTTATTTAAATTTACATCATTTCTAGGTGTATCATCACATGATCGAATCTAGATGATGGACTTCATTTCTTCATGACCATATTGCTGACCTCCATCAAAACATGAAACAAAATCCTACTTTTTAGGCATAAGATTTTTTGCACTCTTTGAACATTCTGACCATTATGTATCCTTCATTTTGTGGTCCTTGGCTGTTGGAAGTTGTCATAACACGTCCCATAACTCTTCCCTAGCATCCAGTTGTCTAAAACCACTTTAAACACTGCTCAAAATGCTGTAATGATCTGCGCTACGAAAACACAACAGTTTCGTAGTGCCTTTCGTAGTGCTGCCATTTCAACCTTTATTATTCAAATATTTGACTTCTTTCCTCCAGGATTATTTTAATTACCCTTTAATACATCCTGCATAGCAATTTTAGTTCTTGATTCATTCTTTAACCCTTCCAAAACTGATCAAAATAAGAAAGAAAAGCTACTACAAGAACCATTATTGAAAGCCGCTGTTAATTCTACTGCTTAAACTCATTTAGTATGCAACACAAAAATTTCTATGAAAAATAGTTAAAGCAAAATTAAAAATATAATTGCCTATCATTTTTAAACCATACTTCAACTTTATAAAAACACAATATTCTAATCTCTTTATAGTCCTTCTTCATTTAAACTTTGTTGGAGTTTAAGTTGATTTCTTCTATGACATTTTAATGCCTTCCGGCTTTAACCTATCATGAATCAAATCCACTGCTTCCTTCAAATCTTCACATGGTCTTTAAGTCTTCTCACAGTAGCTCTCAAATGTATGTGCTTATTATCTCCGACAAACTTCGCTTCCTTTTTATTATCGAACTGCTCCACTTGAAAATTGCTCGTACTACATTTGGAGTTTCGTACACAGAAATAGCCTTTCACGTTATTTCAGCCCTTTAGACTGTATTTTCGACATTGTGTCAACTCATTTTTCATGACAATAATTTCTTGGTTTTCCAACCTTAACATTCCTCAAGACATCGAAACCATGTTTTCTTCATCATTTTCTTTTTCCTTGTTCTCGTCGTATTTAAGCGTTTCTGTTCTAGTGATGAAAGATCAACAATTTCTTTAGGGATTCACCATGTCAATGGCTTGAACCTCTTTGGTCGCCTTCCATCGCCTTCCTAGCATGCCTAGTCAGAGGTCTACTTTGAAAGATGAAACCCTCGTTTCTTCCTCAAACTTAGCTTCATTCACATCGTCTTTTTTCAATTTATGCTCCTTCTCTCCAATGGAACTCAATGTGATGTTTTGGTGTCTCCTCTTATGTCAATGGCATGAAGAATATCCCTTTCGTATTCTTTTGTTGGTTGAGCGATCTTTGTAGCAACTTATTCTTCTTTGGGCTTGCCACTGCTTGGCTTCTAGTTACTCTTTTGGTCCCCTTGCTAGAGAGTTTGTTTCCTGCTCAAGATCAACCCTTGATCTTTGTTTCTATGGCAGGAAAAGTTGGAGTATTGTCCTGCAGTTTTCCGGCCTTTCTCAAAATACTTTCGATCAACTATAGTAGTTTCTTTTGGTTTTTCAAATTAAGCGTACGCTTTCGACTCGTTGGCAGATGAATTCTTAAGCTTTTTAGGGTTTATTACATGAGTTAGGATTTCCAACTCAAAACCATTTATAAACAAGAAATATGACCAATCTCTGCCTATCTTCTGAAGTTCATCTAAAATTAATAGCTTCATTAAACCATGATTAAATAAGGATGTTTCACTCCTTAAATTTTCCCAAGACCTTATCGTACCATTCGAAGACTCCTATCCAAATAAAAATATAACAAAGTTGAACTACCAAAGGAAGGGTAGAAGCACTGAAGGGATGAATAAACCCAGACATTCCGCCTTCAAGGTAAAATATTTTTGAATGTTGAGAAACAAGCTTTGAGTAGTGCTCTTTGATGACCTTTCAGGGGATAGCATGTTTATTAAGGTCCATGTCTATGTACCTGTACTTAATGAACTTTACATGGGTTCATCAACGAAACCTTGAACCAGGTTTTCGACCTTCTGGTATCTCAAAGAATAACAACAAGAATGACCGTGTAATAGACACACTTAGCATCCCGACCTTAGTGGTTGTTCCATTGAAATTCAAGTGGTAAATTATTTGGATACCTATGGTGTGACAAGGTTCCTCAACTTCTCAAAATCAGGCAACTCACTTTAACAACGTTCCATCAATGCTTTCAATTATTGTCATGTATTCGTGTTCAAGCCTTAAGAAATGTTTCGTGAATTTTATTTTCCACATGTTCTTGAACATATCTTTCAAAATTTCTTTGCTGAAAAAATGTAAGGTAGCCTCGCTGAATAATTGCAACCTGTACTTTGCTGAGAAACTATCAACCTCGCTTCATACAGAAACCTTTGTAACCACCAGCCACAAGTTTGGCTTGACACCAAAGCTCGATATTTCTAATGGAGTGAAAAAGGAATGAGAATGAATAATTAGGAAATATTTTGAAATTTAAAAATGTCCTCTCTACAATCGAATGATGCCTCATTCGTAACTCATAATGAAAATGATGACTGCAAACGTGGTATGTACATCGAATTTCTACTGTCATGCGACTTGACATAAGCTTCTAAATAACACATCTTCCAACTCAACTGACAAGACAGTTACAAATCCGCACTTTCGTAGCACCTGCAGTGTAATTTTTCATGTTTTCGCTACGAAACTATCAGCGCTTTCGTACCACAAAACGACTTTTTTCAACGGGTGGCGCTACAAAAATGCGGTTTTTTGGCTAATTGAACAGTTTTGACATGAAACTTTGGGAAATGACCTACAAATGGAAAATGATAAATATTTCACATGAAAAGAATTTAAAGAAGGCTTTATTTGAACCTTAGGATGAGCTTTAAACTATAATAAATCTAAAACCTACCCTTGATCAAACCTAAATTGACTCCTAAAACCCAATTTTGATTCATGAAATTTTGTAACTTTGTCAAACTGTTGTTTTGAAATTTTTTGGGTGATAAAAATGGCTCCACTTGGGATAGTGTGCCCCTGTGGTACACTAAAAACCAATAGTTCCAGTGTTGCTATCCATTTTCTTTCCAAAATAGAAAAACTTTGAAATTGCCAAGCTTTCTCCTCAAGCTCTAATGGCCTTCACCTCGAGCTCAAGCTTGTTGATTTAGCTTGTAATTATTAGAAGAAAAACTCATAAAATGGAATATGTACAATGATATGAATGATCAACAGATTTTTTAGGAAGAACAATGCTTTAAAAACCTGCCATTGACAGGTCCTCCAGCATATGATTTTCCATCTATCTCCTATAGTATGTAAGTATTGTTTCCATGGAAATAAACTATTTTGAAAGGACCTTTACACAAGTTCTCAAACTTACCATGTTTGCCTTTCTCTTCAATTTTTGCCTCCCATTTCAACACTTCATCCTGAATTTAAAAACTTTCTTCCTTGATCTTCTTATGAAATGTCCTCCTGATTCTGTTTTGAGACTGTTGATTGTTGTTATAAACTTCATCCCTCTTCTCTTGCAAAGCTATTAACTGATTGATTTTTCTCTAAACTGCATTAGGTTCCTCTTCTAATCCCTGAATCAGCTTCATGACAGGTACCCCTAAAGATGTAGGAAAAATGGCTTTAGCTCCATATACCAGTTCATATGGTGAAGTTCCATTTGACCTTTTTGTGCATATCCTATCAACCCATAAGGCATACTTCAGCTTCAAATGCCAAGCCTTCTTATTTTCCTGCAACACCTTTTTAATGATCCTCACAATGCTCTTGTTAGAAGATTCAGGAAGACCATTCCCTTGCGTATAATATGCAGAAGAATGCCCAAGAGTAATATGATATTGATGTCAGAAATTGATCAGCTTCATAGACTTCAATGCCTGTGCATTATCAGTTATGATCTGCATGGGACAACCAAATCTAGACAAGATATTATTTTCCAAAAAAGAAATAATAACAGAATCATTTGCTTGCCTAGTTGGGATTTCTTCAATCCATTTAGTAAAGTAATCAGTCGCTGTGAGAATCTAGCGATGCCGACCTGATGATGATGGATGAATCTCTCCAATAAAATCTAGCCCACATTGCTGAAATGACGCTTCCACATAGATAGGCATTAAAGGTAATGGTACAAGCTTCTTCTTACCATCAAAAATTTGGCATTCATGGTAGGCAGCAATATTTTTGTAGACATCTTTAAACATTTTAGGCCAATAATACCTTGCTCTAAGAATATTGTTCATTGTGGCCTTCCAATAATGGTGACCTCCACAATCTCCTTTGTGGAACTCCTCAATCACTTTATCAGCCTCCTCTTCCAGCAAACAATTCAGCAAAATACCACCGGTATCTTTCCAAAATAGTTTTTTATCAAAAATACAATACCTCAATGATTTTAGATTCACAAATATTGCCTTAGAATTTGTTAACTAAGCAGGTGATTTATGATGTTGTAGGACAAAAACAATATCCTTGTACCAATATGAAGAGATGTATTTTTCTTCAATAGGGACTAGTTCTTCTTCCTCATCTGAAATTTCTGATATTTCTGCAATTAAATTCATGTCAAGATAGTCAAAGTTTGACTATGCCATTAGTTTTTCTAAGCCTTTTCCTTTGACCAATTTTGTTGGCTTAATCTCTATATCATATTCCAGAAATTTAGCAATTCATTTTCCCCTCTTACCATCAGGATCGGCTTGAGTGAGGATGTCTTTCACAACAGTATTAGGAACAAAAGCCACAATATGAGAATGCAAAATATAAATTCTAAAATCTTTGATATCCTTCACCAAGGCATAATATTTCTTCTCTAAGATATTATACTTCAGTTCATAGTTAGCTAATGTCCTACTAAAAAATTAAATGGGCTTCTCAATACCTTGCTGTCCCTTTTGCAAAGAAACTCCAGCAATAGTATTTTCTGATGCGAAAGTAAAAACCAGAAATTATTTTGAGAAATCCAGACTGATCAATACCGGTGCTTGTGTGAGTGCCCTTTTGATCTCCTCAAATGAGTGCTTTTCTTCTGCTATCCACTTAATCTCAACTCCCTTCTTCAACATCCTTGCTATATCCTTCACAATCTCAGCAAAATTAGGAATAAATCGCCTTACAAAATTTACCTTTCCAAGGAAAGATTGAATCTCCTTCTTGCTTCTAGGAAAATCCACCTTTTGAATTGCATTGACCCTGTTTGGATAAATATTAATCCCATCTTTAGAAATGACGTGTCCAAGTAATTTACCTGAAGTTAAAGGAAAAATACTTTTGGTGGGATTTAGAGAGATGCCAAACCTTCTACATTTCAGCAAAATTATTTCTAGGTGTTTCAAGTGATATTCTTCCCTCTTTGAGAAGACAGTTATGTCAACAAGATAAAAAACCATGATATTGTCCTTCTCTTCAGAAAAAGAAATGTCCATTGCCCTCTAAAAGTTAGCTCTTGCATTCATGAGACCAAATGGCATCTTGGCATACATGAAAGTGCCCCATGGTGTAGTAAAGGCTGTTTTTTCCTGATCATCCGGATGCACAAGGATCTGATTGTAACCTGAAAAACCATCAAGCATGGACATCCTTTGAGAACCAACAATATTTTGCAAAATTTGGTCCATCTTTGGGAGAGGATAGTTGTCCTTCAGAGAGGCTTTATTCAAGTTTCTGAAGTCAATGCATATTCTGATTTCTCTAGTCTTTTTCCTAACCAGAACCAAGTTTGCAAGCCAATTTGAGAATCTGATTGGGACAATGATTTTGGCATCAAAGAGTTTCTTGACTTCCTTCTCAAGCAATGGCATGAGAAGTGGGTTAATCGTCCTCAACCTCTTCTTGAAAGGCCTTTCATTTTCTTTGATGGGAATAGTATGTTGAATAATAGTGGGGTCATATTCTTTCAAATCAACATAATTCAAAGCAAAAAAATCTATGAATCTCTTCATCATCTCAATATATTTTTACTTCATATCAACTGAAAGAAACTTTGAAAGTTTAATCATTTTGGGCATAGCTACTGTACCAAGATTACAATTCTCAACCTCTTCATCATCAGCTTGTATCTTAGGAGATTTAAAATATAATTATGATCAAAAAGTTGTTCAAGAGATATGAGACCCTTTGGTATGGAATTATTCTTTAGCTGCAAAACTTTAGGATTTCCTTTAGATTCAGCAAGCATATTTTTCTGATCTACTTGTATATTCTCAAACTCTTCTTTGAGCTCAATAAAGTTCTTCACTTGTTGATCATCCTCAAAGACTTTCCAATGAGTAATATTATCAGGGATATCTGGTCTATGGTGAACTTAAACCTCATATTTTTCAGTGGAATGAATGGGAATAATGAAAAGACTTGCAGAGACAGCAAAAGAATCAACAATGGAGTTTTGGTCTCTAGTTTTGACAATGAATGAATAAGCTTGAAAGTTTTCCAACATGTCCAAAACTAAGTTTCTATATGCCCTCATCCTTATATCCTTCTTTTGATAAGCACCTTCAACTTGTTTAATGACTAATTATGAATATCCAAAAAAAAAAATCTTTTGAGCATTCATTCTTTTCAAGACTTCTAAACCCAAAATCAAGGATTCATACTTGGCCATGTTATTTGTGCAATCAAAGTTCAATTTGTAAGAAAGAAACTTAATTTCATCACTTGGAATTGTGATCCAAATCCCTTCTCCTGCCCCATATTTTCCTACTAATCCATCAAAATGTAATGACCACCAAACTTCCTCATTCTTCTCACTGACTTGCTGATCTTCTGTTTGTTGATTTTCATACTGCTGAATTTCATATTGTTGATTTTCTGCTTTCTTTTCATCCTCTGCTTCATTAGTCAACTCATTGAAAATAATAGCAGATCCAAGTTCAGTATCAAGAGCATAAATTGGAAAATTCCGAGGTTTGTCTTTACTACTCACCATGTAAGCCATTCTTGTCTCTCGATACAATCTCATTTTCTCACCAAAAATAGGTATAGTGGCATAGGTAAGGTCCATCTGCATTGTACCTTTGATTTTTGCTACCCATGACCTTGATAATATCATGCCAAAATTTGGTGGAATGTTTGCTACCACGATGTCCATGACCCGTAGGAATCTATAAGTAGCAAGATTGACAAAGTCCGATCACAGAGTTAACATCATTTCAACCAACTTTGGGATTCTAGGATCTAGCCCTCCTGAATCCGGAGAGGGATCTCTCCAATATGTACAAAGATGGATATTGTCTTTGAAGTTTTGGGTAATGATATTAGGCTAGTTATGAAGGCCAAGGGTTTTTTTGTTTTTGGATGGTTGAGCATGATTACTGTTTGAGGTGGAAAGTTCTAAATGCAAAGAGTTTCAAAGGTGAGAATTTGCAAGCAAACAGAAGAAGCTTTGGCCAGGAAGATAGATAATTGCAAGTTTTAGTCCGTTGGGCTATGGAGTTATAATAGGGTTTAATTGAAGCAGCAAGAGGCAAGAGTGGTCCATGGGGCAATTCATCTATGTCTAAGGATCTCTTTGAGGTTTGATTTATGGAATGAAATGATACAACAAGAAAGGGAAATAAACAGATGAAGAAACAAAGAGCAGCCTAATATTTGGTAAGTACTTCTAAACTAGCTAGCTTTTGACATACACTTAAGAAAAACATGAAATTAAACTAGGATCTAGTAAGTACTTCTAAACTAGCCAGCCTTTGATACACTCTCAATAGAAAACATATAAAAACAAAGGGAAACTTGAAGGCAATTGTTAGAGTAGAAACTAGCGGGTTGGGCTCACCACAAATCCTCTCCTAGCTCTACTTTACTTGGTCACTTTCAAGACAATCACAAGGATAACACAGAGTGGCCTAACATCTGGTAAGTACTTCTAAACTAGCCATCTTTTAACACATTCCAAGGGAAACATTCAGACAGTCTTTGGGGATAAAACTAGGACCAGGGCACACCATATCTTCCTTATTTCATCTCTACTTAACATGAAATGAAAGTAACATCTAAGAACAATATTCAGCTAAGACAATAAGACGAGGGAACGCCAACATTCCTATGCTTAAACTGATTTAAATCGTTCCTAGATAACACTAATTAGAGGAAAACATTTAGATAAAGATTTTCAGTCAGAGAAGGGTATTAATATGCAGTAGGTCCTAACTCTATGCATGTTGTTATTTATAAGAGAATATGAAACACAATTAAAACAGAAACAAAATAACAAGTTACAATGAGAAAAACATCACCGTCAACATAGACCAGGATCCCATAAATCAGCTTGTATTGATGCTCCAAACCAGTTACAGCTTTAAGTCCAATGCTTTAGTTTAGCAATCATCTACTCATCTCAGCCTAACTTATCTATCACAAGCAGAGCTCCAAGGGCCAGTGAACACTATTTACAGATAGAAGTCTCAAGCTCAATTACATTACAATGATCAGCAACTACATCAACCAACCCCTCACTCATCTTCTGTATTAGTATATATAGAAGAATGAGGAGGTGAGATCTGATAAAATATCTCTAAAGATAATTAATATAGACTTAATGGTTCCTCAGCCTTTGGGGGGCTCAACGAAGAAACTTACACAGGTGTCTTCTGTATTAAATGGTTTACATAAAGATTTAAGCTCGGTGGGAGCTCTTTTTGACCTTTGAGGCTCTGTGTGATGTCAAAGTTACTCTGCTGATATTTTGTCATTAGTTTGTCTGCAGAATTTATCCTCTGGCTGCGCTTGAGACAAATATCTGATCCAGATCAATAACTCCAGCCTCGGATATGAATGCTTTGAGGCACAGGTGGCATCGTGGTAGCTAGAGGGATCAATTTGCCTCAGCTGTGGTGGTGCAGGCTTTCTGGCTGATGAAATTTTATGATTTTTCTTTTAACTGTGTTTTAATTTGGGGATTAGGATTTTGATAAACCATCTTAGACGTAATCCCCAAAAATCTGTCTTCAATCTTCTGTTCTGATATATTTGTCTTCGGCACTGATACTCTCTAACTGTGCCTGCTTTCCTATGTTTTGCTGGTGTGCAGGGTTGCGCAGGGATGATATGGCTTCAATGCTTCATGAATCATTGATGAAATGTGGAGCTACTTCCTGCGAATGGTATCCTCTGGTGAATCGAAGGCGGGAGGATCGTCACCTTCTGCCTCTGAATTTTCTTCAGACATAGCGGAAAAACCATTGGAACCCTGCAAAATACAAATAATGTTAAGAAATCCTGCATGTATAGGTTATATTTCTTCAGAGGACATGTGGCGGGAGCGTGGCTGTTGGATGGCATCATCCAATGATCGAGATTGATTTAGAGGAGGTCAAAAAGAAAGGGAGGAAGAATTAAATTGGAGCCATCGATCATGTAGAGATCGATGGTCGAGAGCGGAGGTGAAAAGTCAAAGCGGAGGAGTCAATTTCTGGAAAAACAGAGAAATGGGTAAAAACCTCTGTTTCAGGAAAAAATGATCAAAAATCAAGATCGGGAATTGGGACGATCGTGGGCCGTCGGATGAGAGTGGCCCAAGCGATCAACGGCAGAGAAAAAGGCGCCAATAACCTTAGAAACACACCCAGACTTCAAAACTTTTTAATAAAACCATACCGAATAAAGTTCCCGGGTCCGGATTTGCTGACTGGACGAGGAATCAGGGCATTGATTTTTAGGTCGTCGATCTGCAGATCAGATCGACGGTGGAGATGCTTTTAACACTGTGTCGTACCCCGATTTATCGCACGGGTATCTTCGGAGAGCGACTACCGTCCGGTGAGCGGCCCCAGATCGGACGGTGGACATCAATATTGTGCCAGGTCCATGTCCGAATTTTAACGTGCGCTGAGCGGCGGTTTTTGAACAGTGCTCAAGGCCACGCGTTGGGTGGTGAATGGAATCACTGCCGACCGGGAAAAAACCGCCCTCCGCTTGAAAGCGGTGCAATGGATTCCGCCCGGTTTTGAAATAGTGAGTGGCTGGTGGGGACCACCGTGGCGATGGATTGCGCGCCGTCGATCTGCAGATCAGATCGACGGTGGAGATTGACTATAATTTTGCACCAGCGGAAACTATAGGATATAATAAAAAACCAACAATTTTATATAACAAAGGTTTATAGTGTGGGGGGGGGCGAAATATTAATTTTCGATATGGTTTGGCGCCCGTCTGCGGGGCCTCTAGGCGCATGGGAGATAATATGACCAAGGGAGATAGGACGGAAGCCTTTAAGAGTCACAGAATAACACTTTTTAGCAATAAAATTTGTTCCTTGAAAGTATCCAAAAAGTTTTAGCCACCTTTTGCTATAACAAATTTTATGGGTATTTGCTGCTTCCTCAGCAAGCGAGGGACTTTTGTAAGACCAACAACAACATCATTAATTAAACGAATGCATTGAACTCTTTTTGAATCAAAAGAAAACAAGTCCTTATATGGTTTAGTTATTTCTAACCCCATCCTTTCCATGATTACTTTTGGCATAAGGTTGTGAGAGGTCCCTGAATCTAACATAGCATTATGTAATGTAATGTCATGAATGCTAAGGCTCACATAAAAAGGAGTCACCTCCTCATTCTTTTCATCTTCTAATCTTGGACCCAAGTAAATTTTTGGATGATCCTCTTGTATATTTAAAATATAAACAGCTTGGATGATCCTGGTTGTGAATTCAACATCTTAGCAATCTTGCTTCTATACTCATTGACTTTAAGAATCTCACCAAGAGTTACTGGTATTTTGATCTTAGAAATTTCATTTTCCAAACTGAAAACAGAAATAGATTTTTCAGCTTCTTTGATAGTAGGAAGAGGTGGTGTATTTTTCTTACCTTCAATAACCTTAGGAGTATATTTCTTACCATTAGCAGCCTTAGGTGTATATTTCTTAGGCTGTGTTTTATTTGCAATGATAGGTACATTTCTATTTCTGAGATTGTATTTCTTTTGCATTTCAAAGATAGCATGTTGATACCCTTTGAGATAATTTTATGGTTCCTCTCCATGATTACCCTGGTCTGATTCATCATGTTCCTCTTTAGTCAAGAAAATTCCAGACATTTCTTCATCTAAACAGTGAATAGACTCTTCAGGAATTTCAGGATCATCTTCTTCATAAACTAAGTTGTGCTGGAAAGGAGGTCTCACTGGAGGATCAGGCTGTTGATTTCTATTTTCCCTTGGTCTTTGCTAATTTTGAGGTCTCCTAAACTGAGGGTTTCTAAACTGAGGTTCATGTTGTGCAAGAGGAGCAGAGGTATTCCCAAGCGCTAGCATATCCATCAAAATTTCCATTGTTTTCATCATTGAATGAAATTTATCATCAGAGGTAGAGGAGGAAGGATTCTCTTCTTCTTTTATCTTAGTCTTACCCATTTTTTACTTTTTGGCTGCTATCATATTAACCTCCACCTTCACTGCATCATTTTGCATTTCAGAAAGTGTAGGGGATTCTCTCTCTCTCTCTCTCAGCGACATAGAAAAGTCATAATAAAAAGCTTCGACATATCTCATATGAGCTAAGGCTTGTGGAGGTTTTAAATGGGCAGGAATAGAGTGATAAACCTTATTAAACATTTTTGAAAAGTTTTAAATAGATTCATCAACAAATTTTCTTAAAATGTTATACTCAGTTAGGGCTTGTACTAGATTAGTTTTATTTCCCCATTTTCTAAAAAAGGTATCTTCAAACTCATTCCAATTATGAATACTTCCAGAAGTAAGGGCTTTGAACCACTTCCTAACTTCACCAGTAAAGCTCTGAGCAAACAATCTCAACCTGACATCTTCATGATCAACCTCCTCCCTGTCTATAAAGTCATTAAATTGGTCTACATGTTCCTCTGTTGTAATGTCTTCATCACTTCCCCAAGTTTTGATTCTAGTAGCATATTTGCTAGGGAGGTCATGTAAAATAGCTGGAAGAACAAGGGGGGCATATCTAGCAAGTGTAGCAGGTGGAGGACATACATTTCCAACCATAGTGAGAGGGACTGTGGCAGCCTTTGGGATAGCAGCAGTAGAGGATGAAGAATTGTTATGAGGAGGATTGTTTGGTATTTGTTGTCCACTAAAAATTAAACTCCAATCAGGAAGAGGTAAACCAGCTTTAGTTTTTAAAAAGACATCAGAAGGGTCAATCTCTTTCAACTTATTTAAAGACTCTCTTTCCAACAACAGAGTCAGAAGTAACGGCTTCCCAAAACTCCTCTTTGTCTTCCTATATTACTAGGTCTGAGGTATCAATACCTATCTTATGTAAGTATAAGATGATTTCAGTTAATTATTTTTCACTTTTAGACCTAAACAAGATTTCCTGGATTTTTATCATCAACTCTTTTATCTTCAGGACTTCTTAATATTTCAGAGGACAAGGATTTCGAATGTGATGGAGTACCTGATATTTCAGAAATTATTTGACTGCCTCTGGAAATGGTGTTTGTATTGTCCACGATGGTAGGTAGATCTGGGTCAAGATTACTCCTCGTGTATCTCCTTCTCGAAGCCACATTTGATCATATAAATTTTGAATGGAGTCACCAAGGTAGATGCAACCTTGAAAAGCTTTCTGAGCTCCTGCTACCTTCAAAAGTTCAACTTCAAAATTTCGGGAAAGTATAATCTTCAGGCTCCCGGCAGACACACCAAAATGTTATAAAAAATTTGGATTTGATAGGTAGCTTGATCAATCAACTTCATGTAACTATTTCAAACCTAATCTTTTGACTAATGCTTAGCCTCCTTAGCTTGAGAGGGCTCTCTCAAGGGTTAATGATTTGGATAAAAATATAGATGGCTAACTCTATTTAGGCAATAAATAGATAAATGATAGATTTAGGTTGAGAATCACATCAGCATGAATACATTGGGCTTATGGAGTCAAAAAAGCTCAGTAATTCAGTGAATCTACTTAACATGGAAGTTGAGGCATATCATAGTTTTAGTCATAAGGTACACAGACATGAAACTGTAAAAAACACAGTCAGTTCACTTATATAGGAAGTCCGAGCATCTAAAATATGAATTCTGAGTAATATAGATCAAACATCACTGCAATGAGATAATATAAGAGATGCAAATAGAATAGGAACACACTAAAACTCCTTCTGAATCTCAAGTTGGTCAAGTAGAAAATCTCTGTATTAGCTGAAAATCACTCAATTCACAATAAGCATAGTTTTTCCAAAAATGTTCAACCCTTTACAAATTCGACCTCTTGGCCTTTAATAGACCTCTTACAACATGAGATAATTTACCTCTAGGCTATATACATTGAATTTCTAAGTACTGACACCTTGCATAACCATAAGACATGGAATTTATTACAAAAAGACACCTAATATACTTAAACAATTCTATTCCAAAAAGGACTCAAACTGCTTAATGCTATCTATAACAACCTTATATATTTAAATTTACATCATTTCCAAGTGTATCATCACATGGTAGAATCTAGATGATGGGCTTCATTTCTTCATGACCATATTGCTGACCTCCATCAAAATAGGAAACAGAATCCTGCTTTCTAGGCATAAGATTTTTTTCACTCTTTGAACATTATGACCATCATGTATCCTTCATTTCATGGTCCTTGGCTGTTGGAAGTTGTCATAACACGTCCCATAACTCTTCCCTAGCCTCCAGCTCTCTAAAACCACTTTAAACACTACTCAAAATGCTGTAATGATCTGCGCTACGAGAACACAATAGTTTCATAGCGCCTTTCGTAGCGCTGCCATTTCAACCTTTATTCTTCAAATCTTTGACTTCTTTCCTCCAAGATTATTTTAATTACCCTTTAATACATCCTCCATAGAAATTTCAGTTCTTGATTCATTCTTTAACTCTTCCAAAATTGATCAAAATAAGCAAGAAAAGCTGCTACAGCAGTTTCGTAGCGCTTTTCTGCTTTTTTACACTGAATGCGCTACGAAACTACTGAGTATGGAATTTTGTCAAAAATTTTCCAAGTGAAAACTGCAATTGTGCCAAAAACATCAAAATATACCTGTCTCCATCATTTTAAAGCCATATCAACTATAAAATCACGGTCATTCTAACTTTCTTGAGGTCCCTTCTTCATTTACATTTTGTGGAGCTATTGATTCTTCTATGACTGTCATTTTAATGCCTCTAATATTTAACTCATCATGAATAAAATCCAGTTGCTGCTCTAAATCTCTCACATGGTATTTAAGTCTTCTGTTAGAAGCTCTCAAATGAGTATTTATTATTCTGACAAACTTAACTTCCTTTATTGCTGGAACTGTCGACTTGAAAAATTGCTCTCTACTACTTGGAGTTTCAGAAACAGAGTCAGTTTGTCCCTCCCAAAGTGCCTTCATTCTTTTAAATTGTACTTTCTTGACATTGTGCTTTCTAGCTCTCTTTTTCATGACAACAATTTCCTGGTTTTCCAACCTTAATTTCTCCTCAAGACACTGAAACTATGTTTTCTTTGTCATTTTCTCTTATCCCCTTTTTGTTCTGCTGATTATATGCTTTAGTGTAGGTGATGAAAGATCAACAATTTCTTTAGGGGATTCAGCTATCTCAATGGGTATTTGAACTTCTTTGTTGCCTTCCACCAGTTTCCTAGTATGCTTAGTCATAGGCTTTCTGGCTTGAAAGATGAAACCTGCATCTTCCCCCTCAAACTATAGCTTCTTTGCAGACTTGGCCTTTTTCAATTTATGCTCCTCTTCTCCAATGAACTCAGCTTGGACAATGGGTGTCTCTTCTATGTCAATGGCATGAAGAATATCCTCTAGATTCCCCTTTGTTACTGGGCTTTCCTCTGTAGCAACTGTCTTTCCTTTTAATGCCATTGCTTGGATTCTAGTTACTCTTTTGGTCCCCTTGCTGACAGCTTGTCTTTGTTTTACATATTTGACAACCTTTGATATTTGTTTTGCAGGTGGGAAAGTTGGAGTATTAAACATTTGCATTTTCTTTGGCCCTTTCTCAGTTTGCTTTCTTGACTTAATTCCTATAGTTTCTTTTGGTTTTGTAGCCTTCTGTTGTTGGTGGTGATGGAACTCCTTTAGCTTCATGGTTTCTTACAGGAGTTAGGGTTTCCAACTCAAAACCATTTATAAACAAGAAAGATGACCAATCTCTTCCTATCTTCTGAAGTTCATCTAAATTTAATAGCTTCATTAAACCATGATGAAATAAAGATGTTTCACTCCCTTTAGAAGTTTCTTGCACCTTATCAGCCATCTTTGCAAGACTCCTAGGCAGATAAAAAGGTAAATAAGGTGAAATCTTACCAGTGAAGTGTAGAAGCAGTTTGAAATGATATGAATAAACCTTGTGATATATGCCTTCACAAGTAAAATATTTCTGAATGTTGAGCCATAGTTTTGAGTAGTTATCTGTGATGCAGCTTCTAGGGATAGCATTATTAAGGTCCATGTCTATGTACTCAAACTTCATGAACTCTTTACTTGGCTCCATATCAAATTTGAAACTTTTGAACCAGGTTTCTTGACCTCTTGGTATCTCAGTACCTTTGGTGTAATAGACACACTTAGCATCCTGACCTTAGTGGTTGTTCCATTTAAATTCATGGCAAATTATTTGGATACCTGTGTGTGAAAACCCTGCAACTTCTCAGAAAACCGTAGCCAACCTACTCTTCTGAATGCTTCCATGACTGCTGGGTCTTCAATTATTGCTTTCATGTCTTCAGGTTCATGCCTTAAGCAATGTCCTCCTTTGTGATTTTTATTTTCCTCTGCCATGTTCTTGAGAAATCTTTCAACCTCGCTTGAAAAAATGTAACAACAGCCTCGCTTGATACGGGTGTAGTAAAACCTTTGTATGAACTAGCTACAAGTTTGGCTTGACACTCAGAGCTCAGATATTTCGAATGGAGGAAAAAGGGAATGAGAATGAATAATTAGGAAAGTTTTTGAAATTTAAAATGTCCTCTCATAACTTAATGATGCCTCATTCATAACTTATAATGACAATGATGAATAAAAACGTGGGTGTGTACATTGAATTTCATCATTACATGACTTGACATGCCACTATCCTACCATTTCCCAACGGTTTCTGACATCTGCCAACTCAACTGACAAGACAGTTACAAATTTGTGCTTTCGTAGTGCCTGCAGTGTAATTTTTCATGTTTACGCTTCAAAACTATCAACGCTTTCGTAGCGCAAAACGAATTTTTTCAACGGGTGGCGCTACGAAAACACGATTTTTTGGCTAATTGAATAGTTTTGACACGAAACTTTGGGAAATGACCTAAAAATGGAAAATGATAAATATTTGACATGAAATAACTTTAGTGCAAAGTGTTGAGGAGGTAAATCCCCTCTGCGAACAGAGGCGATCCCTACTAGCCCAGCAGGGGTCTAGCAACAATCACGAAATGTTACGACGCAAGTTCCTAATTACGAATGAAAAGACCAAAGATGGAGGCCTACCTGGAATCCAATGCTACGATCTGAAGAAGAGAGCGTTCCCGTTCCTCAGCCTCGGTAGATCACGATCCTCTACGATCTCCGTGGATGGATACCTGCACGTGCAAGAAACAAACAGATACAAGCATAAAATCCGGCATACGTAACTAAATATCAGTCAGAAAGGATACTACTCATATTAACATAATCGATAACAGAGTGGAACCATAATCGTAATCATTCATTAAATAACAATTGAAAGAGATTACAACCAAAGTTCTGACGTCGTGGTCTCCTTCGGAAGGGTCTCCAGTCGTTCACGTCTCGCAAAGCTCGCCAGGGAAAGGGAAAACCTCTCCTGAGTCTCTCGACAATAGTCTCCTTACTTGAGTCGGCCTTAAGGGAAGAAAGAGGGCTCTTACGGCACAAAGGCTCTTGGGAATTTGGAGATTCAAAGCTTAGGCACTTCAAGACTAGCTTTCCATGGAATTGAGCAGGCTTTTATAGATGGGGAAGGAGGGAGTTGGGATCCCTATTATTGTGGGATTGGCCCTATCAACAAGGAAGGTTCCATGGGAGGTGGCAAAACCATTTCCCTTCCATAGAACTCCCGCAGCCAAACCTCCCAACTCAAGATAGGCAATGGTTTCTGAGTTTGTTGAAACACAACTTCCGCCATCTTTATTTAAAAAACACTCCTTAAATTGGCTGGCGCGACTACTGCTCTGGGACAGAGCGCCAGTTGGCGCGGCCTCTTTGTAGGATTTTCCCCATTGGCGCGAGTGTTGAAGCATGCACTTTGTAGGTTTTAACCCTGAACAGAAATATCTACACACGATTCTTATAACAAAAAATAAACAATAGCAAGAGCATAAAACATAATAAAAAAAAAACACAGAGATTTTCCCCTGGATCCCAAATCGGGACGACCATCTTGATTTTTCATTATATTCCTTTTAGTGTTACAACACATATATATACATGCCGGAGCATACATAAACCCCAATCCATTAACCCTGGATTAGAACATAACCGTAGTTCCCTTGACCGGATCTACAAAAATACCAGGGGCCGAAAACCATCGAACCCCGAAACCATGTGCAAAACCATGCACAAAACCATGGGCGGATCCGCCTATGAGTGGGTCCGCACAAAAAACAAATTTTGGCCGGGGCACTGCCCCGGACACCAACGGTGGGGACTGCTTCGCCCCTCGTGACCCCCCAGCTACGCCCAACGCAACATACAGCACGTGGGGCTAATCGTGGAAAGAATATAACAAATACCCAACATTCTCCCACTTGTTGTTTTCTTTCCACGGGGGGCCACAGGAGAGCTTACTCATTTGGCCAATTATTCAACACCCATTGTTTCTCTACACCAAGAGAACTTCTGAGTGCTCACAGACTTCGTCAATGCATCTGCAACATTCTTCAAAGTGTCCACCTTTACCAGCAACACCCTTTTAGCCTCAACCATATCTCTAACAAAGTGATATTGAACATCAATGTGCTTTGTCTTTGAATGATAAGCGGGGTTCTTAGCCAAGAAAATTGCACTTTGGCTATCACAGTCTATCCTTATAGCTTGTTGTACCAACCCCATACTTGAACACAATCTCTGCAACCAAACTTCTTCCTTGCTTGCATGAGTGGCTGCTATGTATTCTGCCTCTGTAGTTGAAAGCACCACTACAGACTGTCTTTTACTCATCCAAGTGACTGCACCTCCAAATAGGCTAAACACATACCCACTTGTAGATCTTCTTTGGTCCAGATCTCCAGCCCAGTCTGCATCAACAAAACCACGAATGTCCAACATTCTTTCTAATCCTGGTCTTCCTTGGTAACACAAGCCATAATCACTAGTGCCACGTAAATATCTGAAAACCCGCTTCACTGTTGTCCAATGCTCCTTCCCTGGGTTTGACATAAACCTGCTCAATACTCCCACTGCATGTGCAATGTCTGGTCTAGTACAGACCATTGCATACATCAGGCTACCCACTGCACTTTCATATGGAACACGGGACATATCCTCCTCTTCTTCTTGTGTCTTGGGACACTGTTCAGCAGACAACTTTGCACCTACAGGAATAGGAACACTCACTGGTTTACTATCCTGCATATTGAACCTCTGCAATATAGTCTCGACATACTTCCTCTGGTTTAACCAGAGCTTCCTCTTTGCCCGATCTCTCTTAATTTCCATGCCCAAAATATAGTTTGCAGCACCAAGATCCTTCATGTCGAATTTGGAGAAGAGTTGGGTCTTCAAATCTTGGATAATTTCTTTGTCATTTCCAATCAACAACATATCATCCACATACAAGACCAAATAAATAACCCGGTCACCAATTAATTTAAAATAAACACAGTGATCCTCCTTGCTTCTGGTGAAGCCAAGTCCCCGTATATAGGTATCAAATTTCTGATACCACATCCTTGGTGACTGTTTTAACCCATACAGAGACTTCTTCAACCTACATACCAGTTCTTTCTTACCCTTCACCATAAAGCCTTCAAGTTGCTTCATGTAGATCTCCTCTTCTAGATCCCCGTGAAGAAATGTTGTCTTCACATCCATATGTTCTATCTCAAAATCAAATGCAGCAGCAACAGATAAAAGTAATCTAATAGAAGTAACTTTGGCAACAGGAGAAAAAATATCACCAAAATCAATTCCCGGCACCTGGGAATAACCTTTCGCTACCAATCAAGCTTTGTATTTCTCCACCTTGCCTTCTACATTCATCTTCTTCTTAAACAACCATTTTCTCCCAATGGGCTTCCTTCCATCCGGCAACTCCACCAGATCCCATGCATCGTTTTTGTGCAAGGATGCCATTTTATCAACCATGGCCTCCTTCCAGAGTTTTCCATCCTCTGAATCTACTGCCTCCCTGACAGTTCTAGGTTCATCATCAGTTATAGTTAAGGCAAAACCTGAACAGAAATCAGATGGACTATACCTTTCTGGTTTCCTTCTTTCCCGAACTGATCTTCTCAAAGCTGGAGTTTGTGGCTCTTCATCTTCTGAGTCTTCTTCTATTGTAGAGTCTGATTCATCCTCCTTTAGCTCAAACTCTATCTTCTCAGGTTCTTTTGGTAGGACTTCATGTTTAACAACATCTTTCACCTCTCTAAACACCACATCTCGGCTGTACACAACCTTCCTTGTTTCCGGGTTCCAAAGCTTGTAACCCTTTAAACCATCCTTATACCCAATAAAGATGCACCTTTCAGATTTATTATCCAACTTGGTCCTTTCTCCTTTGGAACATGTACATATGCATCACATCCAAATACCCTTAGATGTGAAAGAGAGGGTTTCTTACCAGTCCATACCTCATGTGGGGTCTTATCCTCCAATGCTAATGAAGGTGATCTGTTAACTAAGTAACATGCAGTCTCCACTGCCTCTGCCCAGAATTCTTGTCCTAACCCGGTACCACTGAGCATGCTTCTTGCCTTTTCCATCAGTGTTCTATTCATTCTTTCTGTAACTCCATTTTGCTGAGGTGTGTATGGAGTAGTCTTCTGCCGTGCTATACCACACTTCTTACGGAACTCTTCAAATTCCTTCTTGCAGAACTCCCCACCATTATCTGTCCTCAACGCCTTTATCTTCTTCTCTGTCTGGTTTTCCACCAGAGCCTTAAATTCTTTAAATTTGTCAAAGACTTCAGATTTCTTCCTCAAGAAATATATCCATGTATTCCCTGAGAAGTCATCTATGAATGAAACATAGTACACAGACTTTCCCAGTGATGGAACTAACACAGGCCCAAACACATCACTGTGCACAAGTTCTAATATCTTGTTTGCCCTCTTAGCACCAGAAGGAAAACTCACCCGATTCTGCTTCCCATATACACAATGTTCACAGAAATCGAAATCCAGAGAATAATTAGACATACCTTCTACCATACCATCTCTATGTAGTATCCGAAGGCCCTTCTCTCCAATATGTCCAAGCCTTTGGTGCCATAGCATGGTCTTTTCTCCAGAGACAGCTAGGCTTTCTGTCCCACTTTCAGGAACCACAGAACTGTTACACCCATCAATAACAGTACTACCTTGTAGCTTGTACAGAGTTCCAGTCCGAACTCCCCGCATTAATACCAATGCTCCCCGAACCATCTTGCAAGCATCTTTCTCGAACACTGTTTTTACACCTGCATCATCCATCTTGCTTACAGAAATCAGATTTCTGGCCAATGCAGGAATATGCAGAACACCAGGAAGTGTTCTAATCCTTCCACCTTGCAGCTTCAGCTTGACCTTTCCACGTCAGATGATTCTGGCCCTCCTATCATCCCCTAGGAAGACATCACCACCATCATATTTCTCATACTCGCAGAACCACTCCCTATGGGGAGTGAAGTGAAAGGATGCACCTGAGTCAATCAACCATGACTCATGATCTACATATGTATTTGAAGAAGAAGCCAAATACACATCCCCACCTTCATCTGAGGTGGTTTTTGCCTCTGCAGAAGGAGCTTCATCAGATCCCTTTCCTTTCTCAGGAGCTTTAGATATGCATTCCTTTTTGTAGTGTCCTTCCTTTCTGCATTTCCAGCACACCTTTACAAACTTTCCAGGAGATTTAAATCTCCCTCTAGATTTAGATCTCCCACTCGAAACCTTATTCTTGTTTCTGTTCTGGGACCTTCCTCGTACAGATAAGGCATCTCCATTCTGACCCTCCATATTTCTCCGTCTCATTTCCTCCGACAGCAAGGCTGAGACAATGTCATCAAATTCAAGGTAGTTGTATTGCTACCTATTGCAATAACCAGACTGTCCCACGAGTCTGGTAGAGAGCACAACAAACTGATGCACTTATCTTCATCTGAGATTTTAATATCAACAGACGACAGCTGACTTACCACAGTATTGAAGGCGTTCGGATGCTTTGTCACCGAGTCTCCATCCTTCATCCTCAGGTTATACAGCTTTTTCCGCAGGAACAACTTATTCACCAGAGACTTAGATTGGTACAAATTCCCAAGTTTTTCCCACAAATTCTTCACCGTAGCTTCCCCGGATACATTCAACAATACTGAATCTGAGACACACAACCGTATTGTGCTCTTAGCCTTCCGATCCAGTTTCTTCCAGTCTTCATCTGACATCGCCGTTGGTTTAGTACCTGGATCTACCGCGATCCACTGATCTTTATCCACTAGCAGATCCTCCATCTTGAGTTTCCACAACTCAAAACTCTGACCATTAAATTTCTCGATCTCTATCTTTCCGCCGCTCGCCATCTTCTTTCACCGCAAGAATCGATCCCGCAGATCTCCCACTGAACAAGGTCTACCACAGGCCTGAGCAAAAAACCATCAACAACAAAGGCGTCCCCTTGAAGCCGAAACGACGATACCAAGTGAGTTTCAACACGAACGGGGGAAATATACACACGGGATTCTTATAACGGAAAATAAACAATAGCGAGAGCATAAAACATAAAATAGATAAACACGGAGATTTTCCCCTGGATCCCAAATCGGGACGACCAGCTTGATTTTTCATTATATTCCTTTTAGTGTTACAACACATATATATACATGCTGAAGCATACATAAACCCCAATCCATAAACCCTGGATTAGAACATAACCGTAGTTCCCTTGACCGGATCTACAAAAATACCAAGGGCCAAAAACCATCGTACCCCAAAACCATGTGCAAAACCATGCACAAAACCATGGGCGGATACACCTATGAGTAGATCGCACAAAAAACAAATTTTAGTAAGAGGCGCTACCCGGACCCCCAACCGGTGGGGCTTGCTTCACCCTGTGACCCCCCTGCTACGCCTAGTGCAACATACGGCGCGTGGGGCTAATCGTGGAAAAAGAATATAACACATACCCAACTTCTTTTTTGCGCCAATGCAAAAGGAGATGTTTTTCATAATTTTTGCAAGGAGATGTCTTAAGGGAAATTGAAGCTCATGCTTAGAGGAATGCATTGATGATGTTTTCAAGGCATGACAATGTTCACAGGTCACAAAATGGGTCCTCCATTGTGCGGGATGGGGAATGGTAGGGACGGTGACAAATTACTGTGTAACAGATGCCCCCTAAAGTATGAGGTCCGAGAGAGAGAGGGGTGAAATGCTTTACGAGAACATGTTCAACTGAAGGCCCGCCGTCGGAAAACCTGCACAGAAAGATACAACTGACATCTCAAGTACATGATGTATATATGGTATGGACGCAGCCATCCAAAACAGAGTATGCTATAATCCGGATCCAGGGTATGGACGCAGCCATCCAACTAAGATCAAACAAATAGACTCAGGTATGGTCGCAGCCATCCAATCAGTGAGTCATGTACATAATGATAATAATCCACAATCGCAGCCTGGATTACAAGACACAATCCAGGGTCTTGCGCTCCATCTCGACCCAACAGAGTACAAGTTCAAGCATGCGAATATGTGAGCTGAAGTCGAACATGCAAGAACATCGTCTGATTACCAGCCAATGATGAAAGCTATTAACAGACGCGAGAGGAAACACCAATAATGACAATGGCCCTCAAGGTACTGCAGGTACAATCTACGGCGTGTGAATCAATGAGTTGGCGTCGAACACCCGCAGAATCACTCGATCGGAGGCCAATGATGAAAACCTCATGTTGAATGCGACGAACCTGCCATTGAGGCATGCAGGCTCCAAGGTACCATAAAGGAGTCTCTAGATCAGCTTCCTGGATAATGAGCTGAAGTCGACAGGAAGTGATCTTGATCGAAGGTGGGCCATAATGTTTCCCACATCATCGACACGAGACAGAGGAACATGATGTTTTGTTGTGAATCAGGATCGTATGAGAATCAGAGGAAGGTTGATATTTGCAGAGGCCAAATTCTCTTGAACATATAAACGGCACGACAGTGGACTTGGCAGTATTTGACATCAACGGATCAGAGGTCATGGTGACGAGGCAATGAGCAGATGAGAGGTCAAAAGGAATTATCCAAACCCACGGAGGCAAAGTGAAGAAACGAGATGAGATGTCCCCAACCCGACACGAATGCAGACAAGTGCCATGTTCAAGAGCGACATACTGCCGACGACAACGACAATGGTTCCATTTTCCCCCCACCATTTCTGGCGAGTACCCCAATTATTTTTGATAACAAGCTTGAAGGGGATAGCATATGCTTGTAATATAAGTCCGCCCTTCAGGCGAATCCATCCTAGTGCATTTAACGAGTCCTAGGAAGGAGGAACTCGGAGAACGTCATTTCGACTGGATCCGATGTCATCAGGGTTTAACGAGTCTGACAAAGGAAGAACTTGGCGTCTTTTCATGTTTAGAGAGTTTGAAAAGACAGCGGAAAAGTAAACTCCACAGGTCCCTTTTCGTGAATAGTTCCTCAGATCCGAAAAGGTAGAAAACAATATCCGAGAAAACCTCCTAGTCGCGATAGGCTAGGGTATTCCTTTTTCATAATCAATCCATCCCAGCCCGAAAAAGGGGTAAACGTATACTGGGTAGATGTCGATTCGTGTCCATTTTAACGAGATCGAAACGACAAGGGCCTCGGCAATCTTTTCACATTTAGAGAGTCAGAAAAGAGCTGAAAGATGACTCCAAAGTGACTTTTTCGTGTATTTACCGAGTCCGAAAAAGTATAAAATACAACTCGTCTCCATCATTAAAGTCGCAAAAACCTGCTGCTGCACATACCAAGTAAGCGTAAAACCCATTTTCGACATAACATATCAAAATATTTGGTAAAAATAACTCTTTAGAACTCATTTTATGTCAAAAAGCTATAAATATGCCAAAATGGTAAAAATAAAATTACATTTACTATTTACCTTGGTAAAAAGCAACAGTGATCCATTTGGAGCAGAAACTTCTGACGGCGATTGCGACAGATCCGGTTGACCATTCAGTTTCTCGTCTGCTACAGGTAAGAGGCGCTTCCCTGCTCTACATTTTCATCCATTTTTTAATAGTTTTCCTTTGTAAATCAGTTCTCTGTGGCCACTTTTGAAATTTTAGGGCCGCGCTCATTGGCGCGGGTATCGGGCACAGACCCGCGCCAATGGGCTCTTTTATACAAAGGGCTCGTGCCACGTGGCGCGACTGTTCACAAAACAGCCGCGCCAGCGGCCGAACCTAAAAATCCGCCTAAAAAATCGATATTTAAACCAAATTGCATGGAATTTGAGGCCTATCAGAGATCTAACTAAGGGTTTATGACCATATGGATGCAGGTAATCAAGAAAAATGGCGATTGAATGGAAAGAACGAGAGCATGGAGAAGAGGATGAACAGGCCATCCAAAGTGAGGCTTGCATGAATGCCCTCAGAAACTGTGGGCTGAAGAAGTTCTTCCTTACACCCTGTCTACGAGCTCAGCCCGAGCTCCTCCAGTATTTGATCAGTATTTGGGACGAACATGAACAAGTGTTCAGGTTGCGAGATCAGGTATTGGAGCTGGAGGTTTCTGATGTGTATTTCATCACCAGATTGTCCCGCAGAGGTCCGATCCCTGTGTTGACTGGAAGCAGACCATCTGGCGAGAAGATGGAAGAAGTGATGGCACGAGTGTGCCGAGGAGCACAAATGGGATCAGGAAGCAAGAAGGTGGATATCCACACTATCCCTGATCTGGCATTGAGAGTTGTCCTACATACCATCATGCGGGCTGCAGGGTCGCAGGCACCGCACGAGGCCACAAAGGCCCAACTCCTGCTGGCCTCAGAATGCATGAGTCCCTTACTGTTTGACTGGGCAACAGCAGTAACAATAAACATGAAGAGACAGCTCACAAAATGCAAACAAGCTAAACTGAAACAGTTTGGCTATGGTTCCATCCTGGTATCGTTCATTCTGGAACGCTTACCAATCTTCCAGGGCCAAGGGGCCATAGTAGCAGATCCGATACCACGAGAGCCAAGAATGGCTCGCTGGGCAACACTAATGCCCAGAGCTGGAGGCGGCCAACAGATGTCCTGGAGGCCGGAGTTATTTAGGTGGTTACGGCACCAGTTTATTGTAGTGGAGGACTGGCCATATGCAGGAACTGACTTCACCGGAGACCCAGATCTCCCACTGCCAGAAGGAGATGACTGGGACGAGGAGTTGGGTAAGACCTCATGTTTTTGATTTTTTATGTTTTATGTTTTTTTTGTTAATACACATTCGTCCTAACACATTTTATATATGTATGCAGATGTGGGACCTGAGAGACCAGCTGGGATGTCTCCAATCTCACGGAGGACTCAACTCACCCCTGATCCTCAGGGAGAGGGCACCGGAGGAGAGGAGTTGATCTAGAATCTCGAGGGCATTGCCCGAGGGATCCCGGACTATGCTCGGCTGGCGGACGTACCGATGGCATACCAGCGTCATACGGTGGGAGTTCCAAGTCGGATCCACCGAATCCTGAGACGCTTAGTGCGTGCAGTCACATGCTATCATGAGCACCATGCGGATTAGCTCTTAGGATTTATATCACACCTATTTTTTGAGAGACGTATCGTCTCCGGATGTACTTAAGACGATTATGTATATTTTGACTTTATGTGACACACTCTATGTAAACATTTCGATATCTATATATATATGCATATCTATTTCTGGATGGATCTTTCTTTACATGTGATGATGATTTATAAATTGCGCAAATGTCTGTCTAATACCAAATTTGCTACTGCATCTGTTAGTGTATTCAAATGCCTGGGTATATGATGATATGTAATGTAGTCAAAATTCCTTTCCAGTAATCGAATACGTAGATACAGACGTAAGATGGACGGGTTTCTTACCGAATAGTGTCCGTTCAGTTGTAACACCACAAGCTGTGAATATAGATACACGAGCAATTCATGGATACCAAGGTTTACTGCCTCGGTTAATAATTATAACACAGCACTATATTCCGCGATGTTGTTCGTGGTACGTCCTAGACACACTCCTTGCAGGTTGATCAACTCACCAGCAGGATCATAGATTACCCAGGCTGCTGAAGACAGATTCCTGGTACTGCGGGAGGCACCATCCGCGAAACCAACAAATGGATGAATAGAAATCTGCACAACCAGGAAGACCCGATCAGCAGAAAGATGTTTACAAGGCACACCACACCATCCATGCACACAAATGAAAAACACACACCTATGTACACACACCACACCAAGAAATCACTTCAGGCATAGTACTTTTTGAGGTACAACCCATTTCTGGGCTGCGCCAGCGGAACTCCTTCATAATCTATAAGCTCGTAGGCCCCATTTTTCAAAACGCGCTTTACTATATAGGGCCCATGCCACATAGGCTGGAACTTACCAGCTCCAAGCTTGTCATGTGCTTGATCGTACAGGAGGACGAGGTCTCCTTCAATAAAGGAACGAGGAGAAACAGATTGATCAAAATGAGTTTTGACCCTCTTCTTTTGTGCTTCGATAACCAAAGCAGCCAGACGACGGGTTTCATCTAACCGTTCCAGATACAGAAGACATTCTTCCTCAGCAGAAGTATTAGGTAGAAGCTCCACAGCTAATTTCAACGAAGGAATCTCGCATTCAACCGGAAGAGTGGCTTCCAGACCGTACACCAATTGAAATGGTGTGAATCCAGTTGCACTCTTAGCAGATGTTCGGTATGCCCAGAGAGCTGAGAAAAGTTGGAGATGCCAATTGGATTTGTGAATACCAACTATTCGTTGAAGCATAGTGACCAGAACCTTGTTCACTGCTTCAACCTGACCATTTGCTTGAGGGTAGTATGGTGTTGAGCTGTCGTGACGCAAGCCCAACGTTGAAGTCAGCTCCGCCATCATGTAATCTCGGAAATGAGTACCGTGATCAGTGACGATGGCTTGAGGAACCCCGAACCATGCAATAACGTGGTTGAATATAAATTGAGCAGCCGTTTTCCCGTCAGCAGCTAGTGTAGGCATCGCCTCGGCCCACTTGGTGAAGTAGTCGACGGCGAAATTCTAGAGACTGGGGAAGGTCGCTTGCTTGGGTGGTTGGTTTTCGTATATCCCTCTCAGGGCTTTCCGGCGCCCGAGGCAGACAGTCAGATTAGCTATGCTGTTCACAAAGATGGCATGAGCATGTTCATATTAGCCTGAAATAAATTGAAAGAATACAACAGAGAATTACCTCTTTGACAACTTCAGAATCCTTTGGAGAGCGCTACGCAGCAAAGCAAGAGTCCTTCCTCCACCGGCTCCAAATCCGAATCCTGCAATCAGTCAAAGCACCCGCGTAACTTCTGATATAACAAGTATTCTATCAATTAAATCAACAATAAACATCTAGATTATACACATCTGAGCCATTCATATCATACTAAACAAATATTGAAATAACAATATAAAATTAAGCATCGAATGGACAAAACGAACATAGTTCTATTGATTTTGAAAGGAGGATTACAACCATCGGTTGTACCAAGCCCTCCTCAGTCTCCCAATCTCTCTTCTCTATCAAGTGAAGAAGTCCAAGCCAACAAGCTCTCTAGGAGCCTCTTTGACTCTTGGCCTTCACAATGTCACACTATTCTCTATTCCACAAGTATGCAAGAACTTTTGAACAATCCTTCGACCTTCAATTAAGAGCCTTCAGCTCCTTCTTATAGGAGAGGGAGAAAGCCATTGTTGCCCTTCTCTTTCCACTAGTTTGGAATGGAAAAGGCTTAGATGTTTCCTTGATTTCCATGCTTTTGCCTCTCTTGGAGTTCAGTCTTCTATGGCAATGACCAATAATGAACTGGTGCTTCTGCAGTTTCCTCTGTGCACTGACTCCTTCGTGAGGGAAAGTCGGAGATTCAAATCTTTCTCCACGCTCTTTTCCCAATTCAAACTTAAAACATGGGTAATGCGACCTTTTAGTGTAAACAGAGCGTTGCCCTAGCCACTAACGCGGCTAATGTATTCCTTGCCTGCGTTATAACGCTCTTGTTCTGTTCTATGTATGCGTTACCCTGGCAGAAATAGGTTTAATTTAGGTCTTTGTACTTCTTCCATATTTGTCTTCCCCTCTGAGCTGATGAGGAGGTATTTTGACCTGTAACAGATGCCCCCTAAAGTGTGAGGTCAGAGACAAAGACGATGGCAGAAATACTTTATAATTTGTAGAGAGAGAGAGAGATTGAAAGACTGAGGAAAAACCTGAAACAACAACATATGTCAGAAAATATAGTATTTTCCAAGAGTCGGGCATGTCCCATGCTCAGTAGCTTTAAACAACATGATTTCTCTAGAATAGAGATATGAAGAATCTATCCACCAATAGGCACAATGTGGAAGTGTCTGTCATAACAGGATCAGGCTGAAGAGGCTGTCTCCATAAACAATATCGCAGCTTGGGGAAGGGAACACAACTTTAATGGTGTAGCCTTTTGCCCCAAGGTCTTGACCGCCGATTCACTTAAACTGCATATTTCTCAACATGTGAATGAGGGAGTTGTCATCGAACATGTGAGAAATCATCTGATTACCAGTCAATAATGAAAACTGTTAACAGACGCGAAGGTGGCCACCGATAATGATGATGGTCCCTAAGATGCCCAGTACAATCTAGCGAGTGTGAATAAAAGTAGTTGAAGTCGAACACTCGTAGAATCATTCAACCAAGAGCCAATGATGAAGACTCTTGATCAAACACAAGACTACCTGCCACTGATGTCTGCAAGTATCTGGGTACTGATGTGTTTCTGGATCAACTTCCTAGATAAGGTGTTGAAGTCGATAGGAAGTGATCTGTTGAGAGGTAGGCACTGAGGCGTCTTACATCAGTCAACACGAAACGAAAACCAACTGATTTTGTTTATGATTTGAGATAAGGAAGAGTAAATGGGAACGTCAGAAGACAAATAATTTCTGGCATAATGAACGGTTTGGTTGATAACAGGAGCAGTAGATAGCGAGATCTACTTGAACAATAGAAGGCACTCTAGCAGGGTACTAGGCAGCTGAAGTGTGTTGAACACCAAAGAGTGTGTTAGGATTTTACCGGTGCAGGGACACTGGGAAATGAAGGCTAATACTCATAGATGGTAGGGTTCGACTAACTGCGAAAGAGTTTTCTGGGAAGTGCCATGTTCAAGAATTTTGCTGCCAAATCGACCTTTTTTGAAAATGTAACAGAGGTAATATCCATTTTGTCCAAATTTTTCCCCGTCTGATTAAGTTTAACGAGTCCAGACGAGTAAACTCGGTGAATTTTTCATGTTTAGAGAGTCTGAAAAATGTCAGGAAAGACAACTCTGTGCCCCATATGATTAGATTTAACGAGTCCAGATGAGCAAACTCGGTGAATTTTTCATGTTTAGAGAGTCTAAAAAATGTCATAAAAGACAACTCCATGTCCTGTCTGATTAGGTTTAACGAGTCCAGATGAGAAAACTCGGTGAATTTTTCATGTTTAGGGAGTCTGAAAAATGTCGTAAAAGACGGCTCCATTGGGGTACCTTTGTCATGTCTGGATAACCGAGCACAGCAAAGGGGTAATAGTAAGCCCGAAACAGTTCATTTTCCATTAGTTAGTCCATCGAATCCGGAAAAGTGAGAAATCTATGTTCAATGGACGTCTACCTCATTTTGTTATGAGTACGAGGAGACGAAGTAAACTCAATATTCCTTGTGAAATTTTAACGAGTCCAACAAAGAAAACTCGGTACCTCCGTGAAATTTTAACGAGTCACACGGAGAAAACTCGATACCTCCGTGAAATTTTAACGAGTCACAAGGAGAAAACTCGATACCTCCGTGAAATTTTAACGAGTCACACGGAGAAAACTCGATACCTCCGTGAAATTTTAACGAGTCACACGGAGAAAACTCGATACACTTTTTCTGTTTAAAGAGCTTTGAAAAAGAGGAAAAGAATGGCTCCTTGTTCTTTGTCTCAGTAGTTTAACGAGGCTGACAAAGGTGACTCGGGATTTTTTCGGTTTTATGAGCGAGAAAAAGATTCCTAAAAAGAATGCTCAGAGCTTCTTCATGGTTTTAACGAGTCTGAAGAAGAAAACTCTAGGTTTTTCGGATTAACGAGCAAGAAAAGACCAAAAAAGAACGCTCGATGCCAACTTCGTGTGAGTTTAACGAGTCCGAAGAAGAGAACTCGAGGTTTTTCGGATTAACGAGCAAGAAAAATACCATAAAAAGAACGCTCGAAGCTTCATCGTGTAAGTTTAATGAGCCCGATGAAGAGGACTCGAGGTTTTTCGGATTAACGAGCCAGAAAAATACCATAAAAAGAATGCTCGGAATTTCTTGATCTCTTTCTCGTCAATAGAAGGATCTATGTTGGGAATTTTCTTGTGAGACCAAGCAAACACATCATGGAATTCTTTGAAAATGGATGTGAAGCGTGCAATTTCCTCAGGATTGCAATCTTCTCCAATCTGAATATTTTCCACGATACCCATTTTGACCGAGATATCAATGAGCATTGTCTTAGGAAGATTACCCATGTTCCCTTCTGAATCGATAGTTTGAACACTCGTGTAATCAGAGGGAACCATCTCAGGCTGGTCGAAAGACGGGATTTCAGTTTTTATCGTCTCCGAATCAATCATCGAAGCGTGATGGTGAAACTCTCCCCAAGGTCGTTCTTCTAATGACATGATCTCTCGAATAGCTTCGTCTGTAGGCCCGACTTCATTGAGGAGATCCTTAGAGAGAACTATTATGGGAGAGAGGTTTGTACCTGTGGTCGAAACCATATTAGTGGAGGGTTCAGATGCTATTTGGATGGCTTGATAAGCCAACTCGACCGGCGAAAGAGGCATCTGATCTCCATAGGAATCAATTTCTGAAGGTGCCGGGATGATCCATGGGTCGATAGAGCCATCCAAAGTGGTGGATATCATTGCAACTGTGTGTGGGATCTGTGGCGGCGGGAGAGGAAAACAACCCAGTAGGGAAGATGCCTTCAGAAGACCGGTACCGATACTGACGTAAGAGTCAGGAAAGCCTCCTATTAGGGGTACCGTGCTACTTGGTAATGTGGAATAATCAGGGGTGCAGAAGGATAACTAATCCACTGTAACTATTTTCCCATCCAATGGAAATAGGATGAGTCGGAAGACCGAAGAAACAATGGCAGTCATGGCATAAGACCAACTGCGACCGAGCAATAGATTATAGTCGAGATGACGATCTACGACTTCAACGTCCACGTTTACCATTTTCCCACTCAGAGTGATGGGAAAGCTAGCAAGGTAACCTTTTGGGAGGAACTTGTGCCCATCGAAAGCTTTGAGGGAATTCGACGGCGGGGTTAGAGTAGGAGAACCTAACTGGAGCCAGCAAGCTTGTGACATAACGCAGGTCGAAGCACCTTCGTCTATGACAGTGCGATGGATGGGTCTCCCTTTCGACACAACCTGCACCTGGAATGCGAGTTGATGCGAGAGGCGAGGTTTAGCCTTTTCCATATCAAAGACTGCTAGCATGGAATCCTGGGGATCTATTCCGCCAATGGCCGAAAGCAAGGCTTTCCTTTGTGCTGGACAGGTTTGTAATACTTCAAGTGTAGACATGGCTGACGGTGCCTATGCCAACTTCTACAATATTGTAGTTTTGGGCCGCACGTGCAGAGGTATTATGAGTCGTGCGTCAAAGTGTCCCTTTGGGGGGACGAATTACAGGTTCAGCAGTAGGCCTTTCGATATGCAAATCGTTAGGCGGCGGCGGATTGGAACTAGTTCCAGGTTCTTGAGCATCTATGGTAGGGGCTCCATAAAGCTTGGCGCGAGTTTGAAGGTCAATACTCTCGATGCCATAAATGGCAGATGGTCCTTCGCCGGAAGGATTCGAACCACCATTGCCCCATTGATGGGGTTGTGGCGGGTTGTCAACCATATGTTGATGTTGCTGCTGTTGATTGGGGAAAGGATTGTGAAGAACGGCAGGTGTTCTCCCAGAATCCTTGTTAGCAATAAAATCGGTGCATTCCTGCAACCGAGGACATTTGTATGTCAAGTGGTCCTCCGCACAGATTTTACAAGGAAATCTCATGGGTTTATCCTTTCCTTTTTCATTAGCAGCATTTTTCTGATTAGATTTATTCTGATTATTCGACTGCTCTTCCGAAGAAGATGTTTTCTTCTTATTCTTCCTATTTTTCCTGTTGGGTTTTTGTGAGGTTTGCACCGAATTTACCTCAGCGGAAGGGAGAGGAGTCGTTTGATGGGGGGCGGTGGCAGCCGAGGATGGCTGGGAGGTTTGCCCCCGAGACTGATTGGTGGCTACACCAGAGATCGCGCCAACGAGACCATCGGCATGAGCTCCAGTTTTCTTAGTAGCCGGAGGGTTCGGGTTACCAGGGGCATGGGGGAGCAGATCGTAAAGCGTGCCGGATTGTGAATAGATCAAATCCAGGTGCTGGGCACGATGAATACATTGATCTTCTGTCACCGCACCAGAAAGGCCAATGTCTTTAGAGATATGGGGTAAAAGAGACTTGCAAAACCAATTTGCCAAGAGATGGTCCGGAATTGGCGCTTTGACAAGCCTCCTCCTACGTCTCCATTCATGAATATGGTCGGAGATGTGGGTGGCGGTGTCTTGGCGCAGTGATGTTAACAATTCTGTGCCGATTTCCACTCTAATTGGTAGTTGAAAGTTCTTTAAGAACTCCGTCGCTAAAGCGCCAAACGTATTGATGGTGGCGCGTGGTAATTCGATGTACCACTTGGCGGCATTGCCTGTAAGGGTGCGGGAAAACAGTCAAAGGCGGACACTATCATCTACCATGGAATTGGATATGGACCACAAATGGAAGGTAGTGATGTGTGCGGCTGGGTCATCTCCATGCTTCCCGTCGAACTTCGGGATATCTGAAGGAATCTTATGCGGTATAGGAGGCCAAAGCGAGTTGTGATTGATGGGGTCGTTTGTCAGCTTATGGATGTCGGGTATGTCCAAAGCTGCCAAGAAAGGAAATTGTGGATTTGCCCCCGAGTCTAACCAAGGCAGTATGGGCTGACTATTTGGACCATAGGGTCCCCCCATCCACGTGTTACCGGAAGGGTAAGTGGGACTTTGATAAAAACCTCCCATAGGTGGAGGAGTAGGAACATACGGTTGCTGTCCATAGGGCATAGTGTATTGAGGGGCAAATGGTTGGTTGCCCCCAGCGTAAAAGTGCCCTCCCACTCCAGACGGAGGTTGGGGTTGGTTAGTCCAAATGGATGCAATAGAGTTTCCCGGAGGTATACTAGTATTTGCATAATTTGGCAACGGTATAGATCCTACACCTATGTTTGAACCACTTAAGGGGATAGTATTTACAGTGGGTTGTCCCATTTGTCCTAAGGATTGCATAGGAAGAGAAATATTCCCTGCTACATGTGTACTGATAACACTGCCCCCTGGTATAGTGGCCAGGGGGTTTGAACTCAACAGAGGGTTCCAACCGAAAGGGTTGCTAAAGGGCACCGAAGTAGTCGTGCTCGTGGGAGGAGCTACCATGGTCCCCAACGTGGTCACGGTAGGAGTAGATGCCGAAGGGTTCGGTAAACTACTGACAGTTGTGTTGACCATAGGGTTGGGGGTAGGCATATGTTGACTACTAGGGTTACCCAGTAATGGCATAGAACTGACCACCGGCGGGGAGGATAATGGCGAACCAGGACTGGTTGCCATTGGTATCGACCCTGTGGATACCGGTGGAGAAATAGATGTTGGTGTTGCCGCAGACATATCTTGGCGCGGTGGAATCTAGATTATCACCGGTCCTAACGGATCAGTGAGCGGAGGATTGTAATTAGGTACAACGCCTTCAGTGAAAGGGTCCTCCGGGAGTTCCGGCTGATAAGGGTCTATGTGATGATCCAGATTAGTCAAAGGAGACTGCTCTTCCGTAGAAGGCCCGGGTTCACCAAGGTTCAATCTTTCCTCTAAGGTGAGAGGAGGTAGACCTTGCTGTCGTCTAGACTGACGGCGTCGGTCAGGGGACGCCACGGTGACCGGTTGAATTTTAACAAATTTTATTTAAAATGTGATATATTATGAAGTCTCAAGTGACAGTAACCACACACTTACTAAAAAGAAAAAAGACTCTCTAAAATCAATCAACAAGCAGCCAGTATAGGGTGCCCTGTCTGAGTACTACCGTTCACTGGTGATGAAATCTAGTCTCACAATAGCATACAGAGAGGGTTGGTCGAAAGTACAATTACGGTTACTCTAGAGCTTCGCCCGAACCCCAGACGATAGGTGTAAGCACTCTCGTGAAGACGAGTACCCTCCTAAAGACTGAAGACAGAGTAGGTCCGTCTGTTTCAGGTACCAGGACAGCCCGTCCCAGTCACCTTGTGTAAGTTCCTAAAAGTATAGCCACTAAGGATACCTCAAATCACAGACACTATCAGGGGGGTCCACGGTCAAGGACAGTGTGCTATATGGGCAGAATACCTAGATCCCAGATCTAGTTTCGACATCCCCGAAGGGAACCCCAATATATAACACACCCACAGGATGCAGTCGAAGGCGGGCTACCTTCTAGTGCACCCAAGTGTTGTCTCGCGCTGAGCTCCGGTAAAGGAACGGTCCCGATAATGTGAGTGCAGCAGGATTTCACTTGTTAATGACTCTAGTTTTCAAGTTTTGAGATCTTGGGTAGTTTTCTCACTTTCCTAACCCAAGATCCTAGCCTGAACTACTGTTTGTGTGAGCTCAAAAAGAGTTATTAGATTGATTTTATTATCGCTTTTTTTTTAGTGTACTTTGTTATTAGTCTGGCGGAGGGGAAATGGACGTATGAAGTATAGTGAGACGCTGACTCAATAAACCATGCAAAACATGCTCTAGATATTAACTTCAATGAACAATGTTTCTACAAGGAGAGGTTTCTTTATCAATAATCCATGCACCAACATGTAAATAACACAGCTCAACTTTTAAGATTCAGCTTTCTATCTACCTCTTTTAACAGTCTGTGAATCAAACTTTTCAGAATAAACTCATCTAAATGCAGAAAAATAAAAAAAAATTTCTCTTTTTAAAAAAGTAAATGCTTTGCACACTTAACTAAATAAGAGAAACAAATAATCAACGCCAGTTTAGCAGACAAGCACAGGGATTCGGTCTGTGAAAGGTACTGGTGGCCAAAAAACTCCACAGCTAAAACACAGTCATGGTAGTGAACAACAGGGTTTTTTGGCTGGGTAACGCTCTGTCTGTGAGCAAATACAGCGTTATAACGCACTGTATTTAAGCCTAGACTGCGTTATAACGCACTGGATACACTGCATAGGTCGCGTTAACCAGGGAAAAGCTCTTCAGTTGGCCAGACAGGCACAGGATTGAACTCTGCAAGCGTTTGGTATGTCTACTGGGCATCAAAAAATGGTCGGAAGGATACTGAACAGAGGAGAGAAGAAATGAAGGGAAAAATAGTCCGGAAACTATGGGGACACTCCCCAGCGGAGTCGCCAATTCTGCTATAGGGTAAACTTCTTGGGTGGTTGGTTTTCGTATATCCCTCTCAGGGCTTTCCGGTGCCCGAGGCAGACAGTCAGATTAGCTATGATGTTCACAAAGATGGTATGAGCATGTTCATATTAGCTTGAAATAACTTGAAGGAATACAATAGAGAATTACCTCTTTGACAACTTTAGAATCCTTTGGAGAGCGCTACGCAGCAAAGCAAGAGTCCTTCTTCACCGGCTCCAAATCTGAATCCTGCAATCAGTCAAAGCACCCGCGTAATTTCTGATATAACAAGTATTCTATCAATTAAATCAACAATAAACATCTAGATTATATACATCTGAGCCATTCATATCATACTAAACAAATATTGAAATAACAATATAACATTAAGCATCGAATGGACAAAACGAACATAGTTCTATTGATTTTGAAAGAAGGAGGATTACAACCATCGGTTGTACCAAGCCCTCCTCGGTCTCCCAATCTCTCTTCTCTATCAAGTGAAGAAGTCCAAGCCAACAAACTCTCTAGGAGCCTCTTTGACTCTTGGCCTTCACAATGTCACACTATTCTCTATTCCACAAGTATGCAAGAACTTTTGAGCAATCCTTCGACCTCCAATTAAGAGCCTTCAGCTCCTTTTTATAGGAGAGGGAGAAAGCCATTGTTGCCCTTCTCTTTCCACTAGTTTGGAATGGAAAAGGCTTAGATGTTTCCTTGATCTCCATGCTTTTGCCTCTCTTGGAGTTCGGTCTTCTATGGCAATGACCAATAATGAACTGGTGCTTCTGCAGTTTCCTTTGTGCACTGACTCCTTCGTGAGGGAAAGTCGGAGATTCAAATCTTTCTCCGCGCTCTTTTCCCAATTCAAACTTAAAACACGGGTAACGCGACCTTTTAGTGTAAACAGAGCGTTGCCCTAGCCACTAACGCGGCTAATGTATTTCTTTCCTGCGTTATAACGCCCTTGTTCTGTTCTATGTATGCGTTACCCTGGCAGAAATAGGTTTAATTTAGGTCTTTGTACTTCTTCCATATTTGTCTTCCCCTCTGAGCTGATGAGGAGGTATTTTGACCTGTAACATATCCGCATGCCCCCGTGAGTGAGGTTACACCGTCTCATAAAATCCGCCGCTTGTAAAAGGACAGTGATGTGCGGGACAATGGTAAAACATTTTGTCCCGCTATTGCATTGAAATGTCTGCATGGATAGTGACTGTGACCTGGGTAATCAGATGCTGAATATGGAAGGCCAGAAATAACCTGCCCGCAGAATCTTCTGGGCAGTAGCATACCCGGACATATGTCTGCCACAGGCGCCACTGTGGCAGTCATTTAAGACGTTCTCAGCCTCTTCCAAGGTTAGGCATCGCGGGAGCACCGAATCTACTCCAATGCGATATAAGGTATCTCCTACTATACGGTAGGGTTGGGACTGGTGCCGAATCCGACGGCGGGCAGTTTTATCCAACTCAGACCGAAATGTCGCGGTCTGAAGATACACTATGATGTCACCGTACCAAGGATCACGAGTACTGATGAGGAAAAGCGTTTCGTCCGGTATATGGTCTTCAGAGTGTGAGGGAACAGAGTCTGTAGGGAGAGAGCATATCAAATCCGCGAAGACCAGTGATTTAGTTGACTTAGCGGTAGTGAACTCTAAGTCAAACTCCTGCAGGATAACAATCCATTTGGAGTACTTGCCCCCCAGTAATTGTCTAGAGAGAATATACGTCATAGGGTTGCAGTCTGAAACCACTGTTATCGTACGCAAAAGGATGTAATGGCGAAAGCGTTGTACAGCGTGTACTGCTGCTAATGCCAACTTCTCGACATGAGCATAGCGCGTTTCTGGATCGAGAAGGTTCCGTGACAGGTAATAAACAACATGTTCATCACCGTCATCGTCATCCTGCACCAAGACCATGGCTATGGTGCTAAGTGCGGCGGCTAGATATAAAGTGAAGTCGCGGTGGTAGTCCGGAGGACGAAGCAACGGAGCATTGACAAGCAACGTCTTCAGCTTCTCAAAGGATTCCTGAGAAATTTCGTCCCAGTGAAAGGGAACGTTCTTCTTTAACAAACGAGTGAATCCTTTGGCCACCTCGGCATAATTCGGGATAAAGCGCCAAAGAAAATTCGCTTTCCCTTGTAGACTCTGTAACTGATACAGGGAGGAGGGTGATGGGAGATTTACGATGGCCTCGACCTTTAAAGGGTCAAGGCGAATTTCGTCTTTCGAGACTATGAATCCTAAAAGACGGCCAGAATCAACGCAGAAGACGCATTTATGAGGATTGAGCCTGATATTATAGCGCCTGCAACGAAGAAATATCTGGCGGAGATGCTCAGGATGGTCCTCTCGCTTACCCGAATGGGCTGGCAAGTCGTCCAGATAAGGCTGAACGATATGGCGAATGTCATGAAAAGCATAGGACATCGCACACTGAAAAGTGGCTCCAGCGTTCTTTAAGCCGAATGGGAGTTTTTTATACACGAAAGTACCCCACGGACAGATGAATGTGGTCTTGTGTTGATCCTCAGGTGCAATGTTGATTTGATTATATCCTGAGAAACCGTCCATTAAGGAATAGATCTCACTCCCGGCACATTCGTCGATGATCTGGTCTATAAACGGAGTGGGATAATTATCCTTTGGACAGGCGCGATTGATGTCGCGATAATCCACACAGACTCTAATCGTACCCTGCTTTTTATCGACAGGGACAATGTTAGACACCCATTCTGTGAGGGGGATGGGATAAATAAAACCCACGTTCAGAAGTTTTTCAACTTCTGCCTTGATGGCGGCGGCTTTCCGAGGATGCATGGGGCGTAAGCGTTGGCGCACGGGTTTCGCACCTGGATAGGTTGGAATCTCGTGCACTACGATACTGGGATCAATCCCCGGCATTTCCTCGTAAGACCATGCGAAAACATCTCTGAATTCTTTGAAAAGCTCAGTATAGACTTGAATCTCATTGGGAGAACAAGTCACACCCATGTGAATATTCTCAACGATCCCCGGTTTGACGGAGATGTTGATTGGAACAGTTTGAGTAATGTTACTCAGGTTACCTTCCGAAAAAACCTCGTGTGTCAAAATGGGCGTTTGAAGAGGAGGGGAAGGAACCTGAGTAGCATAACGCTCCAGACAATCAGTCATTGCCCCCAAGCTAGGCATAAACGAGGAGCGATGATGTCCATCACCCCAAGGCAGCTCCTCAAGAGACATAGTTTCAATGATAGCCTCATCAGAAGGAAAAGTCTCTCTGAGAGGATCAGGTGAATCAGCCTGACCAAGCCAGGGGGATTGAGAGTAGACGTCGAGCGCCATGCTCAAAGGAGCATGCTAAGGAGGCGGAGGATCCAATGCAGCAACAATCTCACAGTAGTTGATCTCTACTGGCGTTAAAGGCATGGATTCTCCAAACTCATATACCTGCTCAGGTGTAGGAATGAGCCAGGGGTCATCGGACCTGAACAACATGTTGACTTGAGCGGTATGCGGTGGCGGTGCGGGAAAGATACCCATGAGGACTGGGTCTTTGAAGAGACCAGGTCCTACACTGTCCGGGGGATTCGAAATTTGATCCATGTATGGCACGTTGTTCTCAGAGGAAGAGGTGAAAAATGACAACTGATCCACTGTGACAATCTTGCCCTCGTCAGGGAACTTAATGAATCGAAAGACGGTGGACGGCACACAGAGCATGGCGTGGGTCCAGCTGCGGCCAAGAAGTATATTGTAGTTGAGTTTAGCATCAACCACTTCCACTTCTACGTTGACAGTTTTTCCCTGTAATGTGATCGCTAGACTCTCGAGAACGCCCAGGGGTTTAGATTCCCGACCATCAAATGCCTCAAGGGCATTGGGAGATGACGACAGGGCTGGAGAGCCGATGGCCTTCCAGCAAGCGGAGGACATAACGCAGGTAGATGCACCTTCATCCACGACGGCCCTATGAATATTCAGACCGTTAATCCTGACTTGAATAATAAGAGTGATTTGATGTGGAAGCCGAGGAGTGAAATTCTCCAGATCGAAGGTGAGAAGGCTCGAGTCGGTGGGATCAATGCCACCGATTGCAGACAGTAAAGCCTTCCGTTGTGAAGGAAAACTTTGAAGAACCTCAAGTGAAGACATAGCACACGGCGCCTGTGCCAAATCCTCAACAATATTGTAACGTTGAGCGGCACGAGCGTTTGGATTATAAGAAGATCTTCGAAGAACACCTTTGGGAGGTGGCTTCACAATGGGTTCGAGAGTAGGCTTCTCGATTTCCAACGGACCAGAGACAGGTGGGGGAGGCGGCCCATCCGCAACTGCCTTCCCGGGTGCCTGCCGTGATTCGTTGTAATCCTTTGACCGCGTAGCGACAGAGATAGGTGCAACACTCTTCACCATGAAAACATGAGACCCAAACGGTGTAGATGGTGACGGCTATTCGACCATCTGGGTCTGCTGAGATGGAAATGGCTCTTTTAAAACAGCCAGAGTCCCTTTAGGGCCCTTAAGAAGTTGACTAACCTCGGATCGTCGTGGAAAATCCTTAGTATAATGGTCCCCTTCACAGATGAGGCAAGGGTACTTCGGTTTACGCTGGGAGCCATCCTCAGTACGAGATTTAGATTCTGGTTTCGGGGCATCAGATTTAGATTTTCCTTTGCCCTTCTTCTTCCCCTTGGAGGATTTGTCCGCAGGATTGGCCTGAACGGCATTCACCTCCACGGTTTTGCCAAAATCGGATGAGGCGGGATTAGCAGAAGTATTGTTGGAAGAATTAGCCTTCTGCTTCCCATTCGAAGATTTCTTCGAATTTTGAGAGACAGAACCAATGACACCATCCACCGCAGGGGTAGGCGGAGCCTTAGTGGTTCCGAGCCGTGGAGCATCAGTCAAGATGTCATAAAGCGTGCCAGACTGAGAATAGACAAGATCCAGGTACTGGGCACGCGCGATGGCTTGTTCCTCTGTCACGCACGCTCCCATCACGATATCCTGAGTGATTTTATTCACAAAGGAGGTGGTGAACCAGTGAGTCAATATCTGATCAGGTATGTGAAACTTGATCAGTCTACGATGGCGCCGCCACTCATGAATGTGATCTGAGATGTGAGTGGCTTTATCTTGCTTCAGGGAAGTCAGGAGGTGCGTCCCGGCCTCATAACGAACCGATAACTAGAAATGCGTGAGGAAAGCCATGGCTAAAGAATTGAAATCTTGAAAATGCCACGGGGTAATTCTATGTACCACTTAGCATAAGCTCCAGTTAAAGTACGCTGGAAAAGGCGCAAACGGATTGAATCGTCGACCCAAGAGTTAGACGAACACCAAAGGTGATACGTCATCACATGCGCCTGGGGGTCCTCTCCAGCTTTTCCCTCGAACTTGGGACAATCACCTGGTATCTTGGTGGGAACCGAAGGCAAATATGGATTATGTAAAATCGGATCATTGGTCAAATTTGAAACATCCGGCAGCTCCAAGGTAGCCAGGAACGGAAATGGTGGATTAACCGTCTTGCCAGGCCCAGGATGAGGTCCGGTACCCATACTCCACGATGGTTGTGAATATCCTTGCCCCCACGGGTTCTGTCCCGCAGGATTCTGACCGTAGGGGGCGTAGCTCGTATAACCAGACTGATTTGGATGCTGGTAACCATAGTGTGGGGCTTGATAACCAGGGTACGGACCCTGATTATGTGTCGGCCCCGTATAAGCAGCGTTTGGATTTGGCTGCTGAGTGTAGGTAAAACCGGGTGGAGGAGGATAATACTGAGAGCCTCTGGGGTGGTTATATTTCGGTTGAGACTGACCATGAGGATAATAACCACCATGAGGATAAGTAGGCTGCTAAAAAGTGGAACCCTGCGGAGCCTGATATGTAGGGCGCAGCTGTTGATTTGGCTACGACATTGAATGAGTCGGCTACTGAGCAGGGTGAATAGAATGAGCGGGCTACCCTGAATGAACAGGTTGACCTGACTGAGAGGGCTGACCTGAATGACCAGGTTGACCCGGATAGACAGGCGGTGCTAGTTGCGCAGGTTGACCTGGCTGTAACTGAGCCCCAGGTTGTACCGGATGGGTCGGTTGGCCTGGAGGCGGAACACCGGGTTGTACCGGATGAGTCGGTTGGCCTGGTGGAGGAATAGGGCTAGGTGGTTGCTGGAAACTGGTTTGACCTGAAGCAGAACCATAGGATGGTCCTGGTTGATATGCAACGTTAGAAACAACAGGATACTATGGTTGCATGGGTAAAGAAGGCTGGATTTTCCCCCCAGGACCATAGACCGGTCCCGGTTGGTACCCCGGCTAAGGCTGGACAGGTTGACCGGAAGGCCTGTAATACTGTCCTTGCGGACTGTACAATGGCCCTTGCTGGCTCGCAGGGTAGCCCTGGATGGGCTGCCCCTGTGGGTCATAGGGATAACCAGGTTGGCCCGTAGGTTGGCCTTGGAAAGGTTGCCCTTGCGGGTTATAAGCCTGGTGATGGGGTAAACCTTGAGCATAGAGGAAAGCCTCAGGAGCGGGTAGACGCAAAATCTCCCCGTGCTCGTCATAATGACCTGGAAAAGCATACACGGGAGTACCATCCTGTGCATAGTGCGAAAAATAAGATCGGTAGGGATCTTGGGAGGATGGCCCAACCTCGGCGTTCGGCTGTTGCAAAGACAACTGATACTCCTCCGGAGATATGTTCTCCGGTATAGTAGTCGCTAGATAAACATATTCAGGAGTTGGCCCAGCCCTAGTAGCAGATGCTGAGATAACAGGAGAAGAGGCGGCCACACAGACAGTGGGCCGGACGGGAACAGAAGTGACGGGCGTCTGAGGAGACACCCCGGGTGTAGTAGCAGCTGGCCTCGAAGCAGGAGATGATATTCCCATAGAGGCTGCAGCGGAAATGATCTGACCCAGAGATCTGTATCCCTGTGGTAAAGAAGGACTGGTTGTTGACATGGCAGCCAGCTCAGAGTTGTCTCCCTGAAACAATCTTCGTGGGAAGAGCTGATAGTCTTCACCAGACGTTGGGATTTCCTCACCAGAATCACTCATGGTTGATCCTGCCATTAAATCTCGCAAGAGACGGCGAGGACTAGGAGGAAATACAGCAGCAACAAAAGGCAAACCCGATGTAAGAGAAAGGAAATCAGCTCCTAATCTCAATTTAGACACAGGGTCCGAAAAGGGCTAATTGAACTCAACTGGTCCTCCAAAGGGTTGCTTAGCGAGAACCGGTCCCCCGTCAGGAAACTCAGAAACAACAGGCTGTTGTGGTTCAACAGAGGATTGGGAAGCCTCTGAAGAATCGTCTGTGTAAGGACTACCAGTAGACGAAACCGAAGGTTCCGCCACTGTGGCAAAAGACCAGAGAAAAAGAAGCAAACACACACACGGGCTGAAAACGAGTTAAGGCACACGATCAAACGGTCAACAAGCAATATCTAAGCGGGCGTGTAATCGTGGGTGATTAATTTTTACCACATTGAAAAGTAAGAAACTTTACCGTTTCATGTTTTAAGAGTCGAGAAACGATAAAAAGATGACTCTATCTCTTTCAGATTTGACACAAGCGTGAAAGGACAAGCGCTTGACGGTCTTTTCAAGTTTAGGGAGTCAGAAAAGACCAAATGATTGCTCAGGAAAAACTAGGCACAAAGGGTGTACCAAATATCCGTGAACTGCAATATACACCTTGGTTTCAAAAATGAAACAGAAATCGACCAAGGACTTTCCGTACGTGCAGGTAGTCTCCCCGAATGCTGTGTTCGGTGTATCACGGGTATAGGGCGACAGACTCGGCTTCCTGTGGATAAAGGATTGAAAACCTAGAGGGGTCTCCCTTTATATACGCGACGGTACGGGGAGCACAAGTCCGTACTAGCGCTGTCTAAAGCCAAAAGGTGAACGACAGCTGCTAGGTTTAAAGACGCCGGAACACGTCTCTAGCCTAGACCTCTAAATATGTTTCGTTAGATTTCAATGCTGCCTTAGGTTAATTGAATAAATTTTATAGTTGATCTTCAATTAAGTTTCAATTTTCAGGCCCTATCGTATGTAATGTCTTAAAAGACTCTTAAATGCAAAGCTACATGCCACAATCCAACATTTCGTTCGATGAAAACTAGCTACAGAAGAGTTGAGAGCTTTTACACAAACGAAATGATCGGAAGACAAACAATGAGATCTCTAATGCAACTAATGGAATTGAAAACTTTTCATTCAAATCACTAATCACTAGCAAAATCGAAAAGATTACAATTGCACTAATTAACCAAAAGCAAAAGAGATTTTTTTTTTAAATTTTCAACGTTTGATAGCTAAATGCACTAAACAAACTGAAAACAAACGGAACAACTTGAGAAACGATATTGAGAGAGCAAAACAAACAAATTTCACTCAATGACACAAGCAATCAGATCCCAAATCGACCAAAGTCTCTCAAAACCAAGCAAAAGACTCAAAGGCTCCAATGGACCGTGTGATCTAGGCCCAAAGCAAGACCAAACGAAATTTGAATGAAAAATGAGCAATCACCCAAAAATCGCAACAAAATAGTGAACAACTACTAAGAGGATGCGGAGGAGCAATCAGAAAGTCGACTGGACAAACGAAACACCAAAACTCCCAAGGAGGGCTCGATACACTAAGCCACTAGATGCCCTAGGGCTTAAAACGTGAAATCGATAGATAAAAGCAAACAACCAAAGGACAGAGGTGAATTCCCAGTCAAACAGGACTCCAACACACTCAAGTAGTCAGAAAATCAAGAAGAAAAGCACTGATCAGATCCAGAGAGCTCAAAACTAAGCAAACTCAAAAACCCTACAGGAGTGGCGCAACTGTAAGGCTGTAACTGGCGCCAGAAAGCAATTGGCGCGGGCAAAACAAAAGCAACATGCGCCAATTGGCGCGACTGTCGGGCTAAAAAGCGTGCCAGTCGAGTTTCTCAGCCAAAATTAAAAAAAGAACTACTCCAGAAGCAGATCAATGTAAACTAAGCAAACCAAGAAGCAAAAACAACAAAAGAACCCAACCCAGAAGGCTAACCAAGCAAGGAAAATCATAAAACAATCAAATGAGACAATCTAAACGAGACAGTGAAATCTAGACGATCCCCAGCGAAGTCGCCAAATTGTTGAGGAGGTAAATCCCCTCTGCGGACAGAGGCGATCCCTACTAGCCCAGCAGGGGTCTAGCAACAATCATGAAATGTTACGACGCAAGTTCCTAGTTACGAATGAAAGGACCAAAGATGGAGGCCTACCTGGAATCCAATGCTACGATCTGAAGAAGAGAGCGTTCCCGTTCCTCAGCCTCGGCAGATCACGATCCTCCACGATCTCCGCGGATGGACACCTGCACATGCAAGAAACAAACAGATACAAGCATAAAATCCGGCATACGCAACTAAATATCAGTCAGAAAGGATACTACTCATATTAACATAATCGAAAACAGAGTGGAACCATAATCGTAATCATTCATTAAATAACAATCAAAAGAGATTACAACCAATGTTCTGACGTCATGGTCTCCTTCGGATGGGTCTCCAGTCGTTCACGTCTCGCAAAGCTCGCCAGGGAAGGGGCAAACCTCTCCAGAGTCTCTCGACAATAGTCTCCTTACTTGAGTCGGCCTTAAGGGAAGAAAGAGGGCTCTTACAGCACAAAGGCTCTTGGGAATTTGGAGATTCAAAGCTTAGGCACTTCAAGACTAGCTTGCCATGGGATTGAGCAGGCTTTTATAGATGGAGAAGGAGGGAGTTGGGATCCCTATTATTATGGGATTGGCCCTATCAACAAGGAAGGTTCCATGGGAGGTGGCAAAACCACTTCCCTTCCATAGAACTCCCGCAGCCAAACCTCCCAACTCAAGATAGGCAATGGTTTCTGAGTTTGTTGAAACACAACTTCCGCCATCTTTATTTAAAAACACTCCTTAAATTGGCTGGCGCGACTGCTGCTCTAGAACCAGACGCCGGTTAGCGCGGCCTCTTTGTAGGATTTTCCCCATTGGCCTCCCTCACATGCTATGCTGCCCACACTTGATACGAAAAGGAGATGTTTTTCATGATTTTTGAAAGGATATGTCTTGCAGAAGTGAAGCTCATGCTTAGAGAATGCATTGATGATGTTTCAAGGCACTGACAATGTTCTGAGTCACAAAATGGGTCCTCCATTGTGCGAGGACGGGGAATGGTAGGGACGGTGACAAATTGCGTAGCAGAGAAGGCTTTATTTGAACCTTAGGATGAGCTTTAAACTATAAGAAATCTAAAATTTACTCTTGATCAAACCTAAATTCTCCTAAAACCCAATTTTGATTCATGAAATTTTGTAACTTTGTCAAAATGTTGTTTTGAAATTTTTTGGGTGATAACAGAACCTGTTGATTTTAATAAGTGATGATTTAAGATGTAAGTCAATAACCTTATATCTAAGGTTAACAAGTTTTGCCAATGGAGAAATCATTTAGAAAAGTTAACAATTTAGATAAAGAGTAATTTTTTTTTCTTCGTATGTTACATTATTATATAACGATCATCAATTATTAACTATTAACTAATTCTAGTCTAAATTAAGAAAAATTTAAGCATAAGAATTATAAAAAATTGAAATTTAATCATAACTTAAATAAAACAATTATTAATTATTAATAAATTTATTAAATTCTTAAAATAAATAATAATAAATATTATTATCATATTAATAGATATTATTATTAATTATTATAAACATATATCATTAGTAGATAATTTTTTTTAATAGATTTTATTATACTTAAATCTACTCAATATAAGTAATTAATTAATATATTAATTAATTTTAATCTAAATGAAAAATTAAATAAATTAATAAATTCCTAGAAATTAATGCTTGTCGGCTTTTTTTATAAAATTTCCTTTCTCTATAAATTTGACCTAACTCCTTCTTTCAATCCTTCATTCATTCATCCTGAAGATGGATCCCCATTGGGATTTGAAACGTCGACAAACATTATCTGACACTGTGGAAAATCTGGTTCTTCCTCTTCATCAATTTTTCATATTAATGAGGATCTATGTTCCGTCCCTGTATATGATTGTATCTTGTAATCATTTTATGTTGTCATTTATCTAATGATCTTCTGAGGGAGATCCCTTGTCGTCTCCGTATGGTTGTGATTATGTGCAACTATTGAGATCAAAAGCATATTGGATAGATCGCTTGCGTGGAAGTGCAATAGATCAACATTGAACTCAAGATATTTCTCTAACCTGTGAGGAGGAAAGGTAGCTTCTTCTTCCTCATAGTATTAGAATTATTGCATGACTGCTTTTAGATCATGAGGGATTGGGAATATTGAATGTATTTTTTACTGTGCTTGTGTCTTTCTGGTGATCTAACGGATGAACACTAGATCACGGGGAAAAAAATCCTTGTAGTTTTGTATGTAACACTGCCTCCTCTCCAAAAACAAGGTGGAATGGAGCAAACCCAGTGGAAGTTTTAACAGAGATTCTATAGGCCCATAAATAAAGTAAGATGATAAGGTGCCAATTGGTCTTGTGCTTATTCACCGTCCTCTAAAGAATATTTTTAAGGATTTTATTCACTGCTTCAACTTGGTCATTTCATTGGGGTAATAAGACGATGAATATTGATGTTAAAAGCCCAACAAAGAGGATAGCTCAAGCCATATCTCAGCTTCGAAGTGTCAGCCATGGTCAAAAACCATTTTTTCAGAACCTTGAATTGAGTGATAACATGGTTGAAAAAGAATAGGGATGTAGTAGCCAAAATGTTATTGAAAGAAGGCATGGATTCAACCCATTTGGTAAAATATTCGATAGCTATGATAATATAATTGTGGTTATTAGAATATGGGGTTCGACACTCCATGAATTCAATATCCCATTTACATAAAGGGGCGTATAACTAAAAATTGGAGGGGGGCAGGTGGAGATTGCGCCTTAGGGGTGTATAACTAAAAAATGGGACCTTGTTTGACTGCCTTAATGCAGTCGCTGAAAAGAGAAGGCCAAAAGTAACTGGTGTACATGATCTTATAGGAAGTGGTTATTCTAGAGATATGACCACCACAAGAACCACCGTGGTAGGCATTGAGCACTTTCTCGACTTCAGCATGCGTGAGACAATGACAAAGGATAGTGTTGGCACCACGAAGATATAGATCATCACCAATGAGGAGGTAGAGAGGGACTTGATGTCAAATATGTCCTTGAGCATCATGGTTAAGATGGGGGGTGAATTTATGGGTTCACAGATAAGTGAGAATGTCTCCATACCAAGGTTCATCCAAGGTGATGGCGAACAAGTGCTTATCTGGAAGATCATCATTGACCATTGGATTTTGCGCACCAGTAGGAAACTCAAAATTAATTTGGCAAGGGCCAAACCTTTCTTACTCTTGGGTGTGACAAATTCGAGATCGAATTCCTAAAGAATGATGATCCAATGGGCATACTTCCCAATGATGATTCATTGACTCAATAGGAAGGCCATGGGATTGGAATTGGTCACAACTATAGTGGTACGTGTAAGGATATAATGAGAAATATTTTGAACAAAGAAAACTAGCATCGTTGAGGTTTTTACTGACATAGTAAATGACATGCTCATTTCCAGTAGCATCTTCCTGGATTAGGAACTTGGCGACCGAATAGGCAGAAGCTGAGATATATAGGATGAATTCCCTTTCAAATTTAGGTGGACTAATCAAGGGAGCATAAGTGACATCACATTCAAGGGCATAAAAATATTTTTGAGCTTGGTCATCCCAAACAAATGGAATGGTAAATTGAAGGAGTCTAAGAAAGCCATGCGCAGTGGTGGCATAATAAAGAACAAACTGAAAAAGAAAGTTGTCTTTGCCTTGAAGTCTTTGTAACTAGTGAAGGGTATGAGGAGGTGGAAGTTTGAGAATGGCTTGAAATTTCAGAGGGTTGAGATTTATACCATATTTGGACATAATGAAGCCCAAAAGTCAATCGATAGGAATGCAAAAGACACACTTAAATGGGTTGAGGCAAATATTATTCTTGCGAGATTGAAGGAAAATCATACACAAATCATGAATGTGTTGCGCCCGAATCCTAGAATGAGCAGTGAGATCGGCAAGGTATGCAAGGATAATATGAGCCAATTCATGGAAATAATAATACATGGCCCACTGAAACGTGGCCCCAACATTGTTTAAACCGAAAGGCATGACCCTATTGGCGAAATTTCCCCACGGACTAATGAAAGTGGTTTTAATTTTATCAGCATAACAAATATTTGTATAGTTATATCTAAAGATTTCATCCATAAAGGAAAGAACCTCATGCCCTGGACACTCATCAATGATTTGGTCAATGAATGGTGTGGGGAAGTTGTCTTTGGGAAAATATTTGTTCATGTCATGGAAGTTAGTGCAGAAACGAATGGTTCTTATTTCTTGACAATGGGAATAGGACTGGAGACCCATGTGGTGTATTCAATGGGATAGATAAAGTCAACATGTTTGAGCTTATCAATTTTGTCTTTAATGGCCTCAAGTTTGGGAGGATGAATGAGTTTCAACTTTTGGTGGACGGAAAGTGTATCGGGTCGTGTGTCGATATCGTGTTCAACAATGGCGGGATCAAGTCCAGGCATATTAGAATTATACTAGGAAAAAACATAAAAAAATTCCTTAAATAGCTTGGTGTAAGCATCAATTTATTCTGGGGTATAGTGTGCTCCCAAGGTGATATTTTATTCGATCCCTGGTTTACACGAAATGTCGAATCTAATGGTAGGATAGATATTGGCCATGTTTCATTCTTCAAAATCGTATGTTGCAGGAATGGGATTTATAAACCAATCCACTTCACCATGAATGGAGTCTGTATACTCCACAACATATTGGTCATGGATTTATTGTAGAAGGAAATACACATGATGGCACATATCATTCCAAGGATAATCAAGGGTGGTTGTGGATTCCATGATGTCTTCATCTAAATGAAATATGGGCAGACGGTAGGAGGAGAGACCACTTGATGTGGATTGATCAGATTTGGATCAAGGACCTAAGTGACAGCTCAAAATTCAAAGTGTTTGGAAGTGTGCTGAACCTAAACGACCGGATAGATCTCATCTTCCTGATTTCGGTGCCATGAATGATTTGAATAACTGAGACCGTATGAAGAAGTTATCGCGATTTGAAAATTCCAGTAAACTGTAATTTTTGGCTTTTGACCAAGTTTGACTGAGCTTGGAAAATTAAAAAAAAAAAGAATATTCCAGGGAATATTCCTCAAAATATTCCCTGAAATATTCCTTCTAGGCCAATCAGATTTTGACAAGTGTCAGCATGGTAATGGACAATAGGTTGTACGTGTTTTTTGTTCAGCCAATTAGAGGCTACCACGTGGCCCAATTTTTGTGGTGCAAAATTTTGTTGGGTCTCCAGGAGTCAACCCCGAGACCTCCAAGTGTGTGTGCAGGCGCCTTAGCCACTTGCCCTACCATTTGGATCTTAACTTTTTAGCATTTGAGGTTTCATTTAACGTTTAACGGTTTGCTATTTGGGGGTTTGAAGGGGCCAACCCCTCCCATATGGTCGTGACTCCAGGACCAGGGGCTTAAGCCCTAACCACCTGGTGCTAATGGAATATCCGCCAGCATTTTTTGGAGTTTGATCACATTCAATGTTTTTGGTATATGCCGACAGTTTCGGTAAACCCAACTTTTAAACTCCGGTTTAATGGGGTTTCAACCACATTTTACGCGTAGTTTGCACTAATCGCCAACTAGACCGCGTGGTTTGCGACAATGTGGCCACCCCAATGGTCAGAATTTAATATAATGGTCAGGTTGGTGGACTATTTTGGCAGGCGCGCCATTTTTGGCATAAGCCCTATTTTATTTGCAGTTAAGTGCAGTTCCCCAAAGTTAGTGGAGGATTTTTAGGGTACACTGGGAAAAATCAGTTTAGATTCTATCCTGAGCTAGATTCGACCATTCTGAGGGTGTTAATAGTCAATTTCGACTATCTCAGACATTCTAGACTCATTGGTGAGGGTTTTAGAGCCATCAGAGGACTTTTGAGCAGTTTTTTTTCTTAAGAGACGTTCTAAAGGCCACGAGGGCCACCATGGGCCAGTAACAGTTTGAGGCCTAGCCAGAGTAGCTAGAGGCCTTTCTCAGTAATCCAATAGTAAATTTTGGATGTTTTAGACATTATATAACTAGTGGTGTGGTTTTAAGAGCTTTTATAGGAATTTTTAAGGCTGATATACTTCAGAGAAGTTCCAAGGGCCACTAGGGCCAGCATGAGAATGAAGCCTATCCAGAGTAGTCATTATCCATTCTCAGCAAACACATAGTCTATTTCAACTATTTTGATACTTATGAATCCATTGATGGATTTTTAAAAATATTTTTATGACTTCTGAAAGTGGAGATGCTTCGGAGAAATTTTCAGGGAACCTAGAGCCAAGGGTGCCACCAGGTGTTGGAGGCGAAACCGGAGCAGCCAGAGGCCAATTTCTGCAAGTGAATAGTATATTCTAACTATTTTGGAAATTTTATATCCAATGATAGGATTTTTAGAGCCATTTGAATACTTTTGAAGGTAGAAGATCCACAGGGAATTTTTGGGAAGCCCAAGGCCATCAATGGATGGAGGCCTAGATTGGGGAGCTAGTGCTCTTTTCGAGCAAATGATCAGTCACTTTTGGAGGTCTCTGTAGAAATTTTAATACAAATTATGTATTTCCTGGATTATCCTGATATAACAATTATATGCCACTATTAAATACATAATCGTTTCTACAAAAATCTTGCGGAATTTAAAACACGATCACCAATCACAATATCAAAAAGAAATATCAATCACACATAACACAGATGTTTTTACCAGGAAAGCATAAAGATAAAAAACCCCACTATCATATATTATGTATATATCATGGATCATGAAAAAATATCATACAAACTATAATCCAAGAGCTCTCAGTACAACGTACAATAGTCTCACACTGTCATACAAAATTGGCAAATACATGCACCAATTTACTGCCTCCTGACAGCCTGCCTTCACTGCGCAATCCATGATGGTTAAGAACCCATGAATGAATGATACTTGCATATATTTACTGTGTGATCCTCATAGGCACATCCAATGTGTCTGTGGTTGCATGTGTGCACCCACTAATGTCATAAATGATAGTCAAACCATCCCTTTCACCTACATCTCAATTGGGTCTCCACTAGATCTGACATGCATGAAGTTAATAGTAGTAAATATTCAGTTGCATGTGAGACCACTGATTGTGAATTAATTAATAATTAATTCAATTATCTCTCAGTATTGTATCTTCAGTTACAACTAGCACAATTAAGTTTAACTCACTTAACTAAGTTAAACTACTTTACAACTCTCATAACTACACTTCCAACTCTGTTACAACTAGAATCACTCAGTTACAACTAAGTCCACTTGCATGTCCCAAAAACCAACCTTTGAACTCGAATTTCCTATAGCTAACTGGTTTTCCACTTCACTTAACTATTTCCAAGTGCTCATGGAGAATAGATTAGTGTTTATTGTCCAACTATTATTAAGGGATAATAATAGTCAACACACATCCATAAATAGACATGCGATATATAAATAGAACTCGCACATACATATATAAACAAACCATCATCTATAAATAGAATTTTCTCAACCATCTATAAATAGACATCATCTATAAATAGAATTTTCTCATGCATCTATAAAAAGACCTCCACCTAAAAATAGCTTGTGTGGGCCCCACCTAGTGTAGGTGCTTAATTTTAACTAGGATCAAGGATGTTGTTTTCGGATGCCAATTTCACTGTTTCTTCTTGCAAACTTCAACACTCCCTCTCAACAAGAAATGAATGTCCTTTTCATGTGACATGCAACTCCATGCATGTGACATGAAACTCATGCATACACCATGCAAGCTTTGCATGTGCCATGCAAACTCATGCATGCGCCATGCAACCTTTGCATGAAACATTTCTGAAACTGAATAGCATCCAAGACAATGAATCAGTATAATGCATCTGTCAACAAAGTCTTCAAACTTTTGCTGGTACCAACTACACATGTCTTATGGATCCACTGCACTGTTGACCTATGCATCCATGCACTCTGCACTTGTTGTCAAATCTGATCCATGCTCCATTATCTGACACTGTCACTTTGAATTCATGTCCTCACGACATCTGAATGCATCAATCCAACTGATCCTGCTAGTGTTTCTTTGTGGGCTCCTTGTAGCCAGGTTAGATTCATGAGATCCACACCATCTCAATGAATCCTGCCCAGAAATTACTTGGGATTATTCATGCATGTCACCCCACCTCTCACATAGTGATATAGATTCATGCACTGCCTCTACCCATATAGCACAAAATTTCTCTGCATGAGTGGTTGCTCCCACTCCATGATCCTCATCTTGCCGCTGCTCCACATCTCGAGGTTCACTCTTACCTGCATGCAAATCAATCTCCCTCTCAAGGGTCAATTGCACAGCTTTCACACACTTCGCAACAGTAGGAATCTCCATAGAAATCCCATCTACATCAAGTCTATAAAGATTGTTAACTCGAATCCAACCTTCTTGGCTTGCCCTGTTGCTTTGTGTCGCAGGAAAACTTTTCCTTCACTAAAGACAACATCATAGCCTCTATCCTCTAACATTGCGACTTAGAATAAATTTTTCTTCAAACCTGGTACATGAATTACATATTTTAAATGAAAGAGTTTACCTGACACCCTATTAAATGTAATGGTACCAATTCTAGTTGCATTGTATCGTCCATCATCGCCCAACTCAATATGCATCTGGAGATCTTTCTCCTCCAAGTCACTGAAAAGTTTCTTCAGGGAAGCACCAATATCCAAGTACCACACTAATCCCAATGCACTTGAAACCATGCATGCAATCAATAAGAAGTCAAGCTCAAAATACGAGGCAAGAACCTCACCAGCTGTAGCTCTAGCAACCATCTTGTTCTTCTTCTTTTGTGGACAATTTGTGGCAATATGTCCATACTCATGACAATGAAAACACTTCACTTTGGACATGTTGTGCTCTTTTCCATCTTCACCAACCTCAGATTTAGAATGGAATTTATTCCCCTTCTCCTTCCTCACCTTGGTAGCCAAAGCACAATCCTCTTCATCATCATGCTTTGATGAAGAGCCATCTCTAGTGTTCCGCCTGAACTCCTGCACCAGATCCAACCATAGTCATTCCCAATCTGGCAATTTTTCCCATTCGTTGAAAGAGTATTCATAGCTGTTCCAGCTATTTGGAAGTCCCAAGAGAGCCAGACTCACCAAATCATCATAAAAAACACTTATTCCTACACTCCCAAGCTCATCCTTGCATTGGAAAAACTTTGTTAAGTATACCGGAATAGTGTCGTTCTTTTCCATCTTGATCTTCCTGAGTTTATCTTTGAGCACCAATTTCTATGGTCGTTGCTGCTTTGGAATAGATTCGTCAAAGCCTTCCACATAGAATATGGTGTGGCTTTCCCATGAAGGCTTGAGACAATGTGGTCTCATACTCATTCCAATAGAATCCTCCTCGCCCTTTCCACTTTATTTTGCCATGCATCAAGTAATGCAACTTCTATCGAAGTAGGCTTAGGAACATCTTTGTCAATGAATTCCTTCAAGCCATTATCTTCGAGCACTGCCTCCATCTTGTCCTTCCAAGAAATGTATTTCGAGCTTCCCTCATGTGCATACTAGATTCGCAAGCCATTGAAATCCATTTCGATGTTTACTCAATTGTAGCACCAAGAAAATCTTTCTGCAAATTTGAATTCTTTCCACCAACAAACTCAGCTCCTGCTTCAAAATTGCAATATTCTCTTCTTCGATACCATGTAGAAATTTTAATACAAATTATGTATTTCTTAGATTCTCCTGATCTAATAATTATATGCCACTGTTAAATACATATCGCTTATACAAAAATCTTGCGGAATTTAAAACATGATCGCCAATTGCAATATCAAGAAGGAAGATCAATCACACATAAAACAGATGTTATTACTGGGAAAGAATAAAGCTAAAAACCCCACTATCATATATTATGTATATATCATGGATCATGAAAGAATCTCATAAAAAACTATAATCCAAGAGCTCTCAGTACAATGTACAATCGTCTCACACTGTCATACAAAAATTGGCAAATACATGCACCAATTTACTGCCTCCTAACAACCTGCCTCCACTGCGCAATCCCTGATGGTTAAAAACCCCTGAATGAATGATACTTGCTTGCCTTGACTGCACAATCCTCATAGGCACATCCAGTGTATGTTTGGTTGCATGTGTGCACCCACTAATGTCACAACTAATAGTCAAACTGTCCCTTTCACCTACATCTCAATTGGGTCTCCACTAGATCTGACATGCATGTAGTTAATAGTAGTAAATCTTTAGTTTCATGTGAGACCACTAATTGTGAATTAATTAATAATTAATTCACTGATCTCTCAATAGTGTATATTCAGTTTCAACTAGAAAAATTGAGTTTAACTCACTTCACTGAGTTAAAATACTTTACAACTCTCATAACTACACTTCCAACTCTGTTACAACTAGAAAAATTCAGTTACAAGTACGTCCACTTGCATGTCCCACCAACCAACCTTTGAACCTGAATTTCATATAGCTAACTGGTTTTCCACTTCAGTTAACTATTTCCAAGTGCTCATTGAGAATAGATTAATGTTTATTGTCCAACTATTATTAAGGGATAATAATAGCTGACATGCATCTATAAATATACATGCGATCTATAAATAGAAATCGCACATACATCTATAAATATACCTCCACCTAAAAATAGCCTGTGTGGGCCCCACCTAGTGTAAGTGCTTAATTTTCACTAGGATCAAGGATGTTGTTTCCATATGCCAATTTCACTATTTCTTGTTGCAAAATTCAATAGTCTGATATGTGTTGGAGACAGTAGGTGAGGTTTCAGGGACAGAAAGGGAATTCTGAGGGAGTTAGTGCCACTTCGAAGATCAGGGAAGCTTAAGGGCACTGACAGAAGGAGTCAAGTCTAAGGGAACCTAGTTCTTTCTTTAGAGTGATGACAACCATGACAGGGGTATGATGATATTCTAAAATTAATGGTATAGCTCAAATAACCATTGGAGTTGAGTATTTTACTTGTAAAAGATAATTTTCATCATAATCCGAAAGAGCCAAGTCAGTTGACAAAGGCTCAAGGAGACGTAGCCCACGATATTTAGGTGAAATCATAGATTAAATTTTCTGTTATGTGTTGATGCTTATTTTCTGCATTATATGGTTGTTTCACATGCTTAATATTAGCAAAAAAAAATGTTCTTAAAGCACTTAAACAGTTAAAAAAACATACACCTATTTCAAGTATTCATTTCCGCACAAGTCAAGTATAAGCTAGATCTTTTGTTTGTTTAAATGACTGGGAGGTTATTGAAAAGAATAGAAATTTATCCAACCCATTTTCAGATCAGGTTGGTATCGGAGCATAGTTTCTTGCTTTACAGAGCACTAGGTTGCTTGTTTGACTTGAAAGGTGTTTAAGAGTGCAAAGAATTTTACTGTTTGCAATTGAGTTTACTAGAGGTGAAGGGAGAGCTATTGTTAGCTAAGTCCAGAAGAGGACAAGAAGGAAGAAGGGCTAAAGGCATCTTCCTTACCCAAAGGACCTCAAGGAAACCTTGAAGCAAAAACCCTCTTGATGATTGTTTGTTAAGAATCTCTTGAAGTTTGTTTACAAAAGGCTGCTTGAAGAAGAGCTTGACTCTACAGCCATTTTGTTCATAAGATTTGTTAATTGTTTTTGAAAGCTTTATGAATTTTTGTTGAAGTTCTTTAGTTCATTTTCATAATGATAACTTCATCAAGTGAGGTTTCAAAATCCTCATCCTTCACAAGATTCGTCGATGAAGACATGAAGCGAGACTTATACATCCTGAAGGATAGAGTGAAAATTCTGTTTGAGATAGAAGAGAAAGCACTAGACTTCATGAGAAATTGTTTACTATGAAGCAAGAGAAAGAAGGAATTCTTCAAAGAATGCATGAGATGGAGATGCAGCTCCATTAACCCCAAGAGGCCTTAACCAAGAACATGCGTGAAGCAGAGGTAATACACTCAAATTTGTCTTTAGTTTCCTCTTCAAAAAGATGTCTAGGTTCATTTGAAAAGCACACTAGAGGTATAGGGTCCAAGTTGATGTTTGAAATGGGCTATGAAGGCAAGGGTTTAGGCAAACATGCACAAGGCATGATTGAACCTATTTTGGTTGAGGAGAGACCTAAGAAGTTTGGTCTTGGTTATGTTCGATCTTATGGCGAAAAATCTACAGCCATGAAGGCATACATGGCAACTTCAAAAAGAACTTTTGTTCCAAGTTCTAAACCAAAAACATGTCAAGTTTGTTTTCACGTTGATTGCCATTGTTTGAATCCTATGTTGCAGCAAGATGTGTGTAGACATGCAGCTTATGGCGAGCATGAGATTTCAGACAGCTATCAAGACATGAACATTGATGTTGGTCTTCAAAAGAAAGCTAGAACCTCTACTAGTTCATCTCCTCATGAAGGTAAAAAATATGGACATGCAAAGCGGCATTTGAGATATAATTATTTCCATAGTCAAGTTGATTATGTAGGTTTTAACTTTGAACGAGAAATTATCTCTTACATGGGTTTTAACCCTGAATGTAACCATTTCCCACACAAATCTTATAACAAAAAATAAACAATAGTGAGAGCATAAAACATAAAATAGATAAACACAGAGATTTTCCCCTGGATCCCAAATTGGGACGACCAAATTGATTTTTCATTATATTCCTTTTAGTGTTACAACACATATATATACATGCCGAAGCATACATAAACCCCAATCCATTAACCCTGGATTAGAACATAACCGTAGTTCCCTTGACCGGATCTACAAAATACCAGGGGTCGAAAACCATCGTACCCCAAAACCATATGCAAACTCATGCACAAAACATGGGTGGGTCCGCCTATGAGTGGGACCGCACACCAAAAAAAAAATTTGCCGGGCACTGCCCCCGTGATTCTCAGTTGCGCTACGCAACGTACAGCATGTGGGGCTAGTCGTGGAAAGAATATATCACATACCCAATGTATTATGTTTTTGATAATCATGAAAAATATGCATGCGTGAAAGGAAGAAAGAGTTGTTGTGTATATTGTGGTCTTTGTAACCATGTTGTTTCAAAATGCTGGAAGAGGATGAAGGGATACAGGAAACAGTTGAGGCAAAGGAAACTTGCAAAGAAGGTGCAAAAGACTTGCACACATTGCCAAAGAAAGGGACATGTTGTTTCCCAATGTTGGACATTGCATCCAACTAATCATCCTAAGAATTTGCAGCAAGAGGATAAAAATATTGGCGAAATTGGAACCAAAGATTTCATCATTGATGTGAGAACATATGTTTCACATGAAGAATATTTTCGGTAGAAAAAGTCATCGTGGAAGTGGCTTGTTGAGAAGTGGTTTGACTTCTTAACTCAGTAAGACATACATCCATATGTACATATGAAAATTTCAGTTATGTATGCATGTATTATGTTGGAAACTTATGTTTGTTTGAGCCACCTTGGATCGATGATCAAGGAAATGATTTCCAACTACCTTCTATAAATTTCTCGCTAGAAATTTCTGGGTGAGTGCAAGGAAGACAATTCTTGACAGGAGGACAAGAGCATTCAAGAAGGGAAGTGTTGAATACATTTGAGTTGTGGTTCAAAGGCACTAAGCCAAACAAGGCAAAGTGCATGAAGGTTGGAAATGTGAGGGTGTTGTACTCGCATCTACTGAACATATCAGGTAATGAGTCTTTTGGGGTCCAAAAGATTCCTAATGGGGAGGTGCGATCAGATTTGGATCAAGGACCTAAGTGATAGCTCAAAATTCAAAGTGTTTGGAAGTGTGCTGAACCTGAGTGACCAGATAGATCTCGTCTTCGGGAGCTCACACCGCAAACAATGGAAAATATATTTCACAGATGAAGAATATATAATAATGTGGTGTTTTCGCACATTATGTAACTAAATGTGTGGTTTATAGAGCCCGTAGAGGAATTTTAAAGGCCGAAATACTGCAGACGTTCCAAGGGCCACCTGCAAGCGCAAGTGCCAACAAGAGAATAAGGCATATCAAGAAAGCAAATCAAAGATTCATTTTCACCAAAAATAGCTCAGTTTTGTGACCATTTTTATACCTATGAATCCATTGATGGAGTTTTAAAAATATTTTTAGGACTTCTGAAAGTCTATATGCTTTAGATAAGTTTTCAGGAAACCTAGATCCAGGGGGTGCCATTAGGTGTTGGAGGCGAAACCAGAGCAACCAGAGGAAAATTTCTGCAAGTGAATAGTCTATTAGGACTATTTTGGACATTTTGGATCTAATTAAATTATTTTTAGAGCCATTTGAAGACTTCTGAAGGTCAAAGAGCCATAGGGAAGTTTTGGGCAGCCTAGGGCCATTAGTGGATGGAGGCCTAGATTGGGGAGCCAGTGCTCTTTTGGAGAAAATGATCAGTCAATTTTGGAGGTATGATATGTTCTGGAGATAGTAGGTGAGGTTTCAGGGATAGAAAAATAATTATGAGGGAGTTAGTGACACTTCGAATCTCAAGGAAGCTTAAGGGCACCGACAGAAGGAGTTGAGTCTAAGGGAATCTAGTTCTTTCTTCAGAGCGATGAAAGCCATGATAGGGGTATGATGATATTCTAAACCCAATGAAACAACCAAAATAACCATTGGAGTTAAGTATTTTAATTGTAAAATATAATTTTCATCATAATCCCAAAGAGCCAAGTCAGTTGACAAAGGCTCAAGGAGACGTAGCCCACGATATTCGGGTGAACTCCTAGATTAAATTTGTTGTTATGTATTGATGCTTATTTGCAGCATTATATGGTTGTTTTACATGCTTAATATTTGAAAAAACAAATGTTCTTAAAGCACTTAAATAGTTAAAAAAACATACACCTGTTTCAAGTATTCATTTCTACACAAGTCAAGTATAAGCTAGATCTTTTATTTGTTTAACTGAGTGGGAGGTTCTTGAAAAGCATAACAAGTTATCCAACCCATTTTGAAATCATGGAGGAAATACCTAAAGAATAAACATGGGATACAAGGTTCACATGTGCATCAACAATAAGAGGGGATGGATAAATAGTAGATGGAATATATACCTATGTTGAGACTGGGGTGTTCGACGAAGAAGGTACGAATAAATCACAATAGAGAACTCCAGATGATTCCTCATATGATGATCCCATCGATGAAGACATGTAGAGAATAGGAGAAATGTTATCCATCATCTCAACATTAGGAGGGATAAAAATGTGTGGTTCTTGTTCTGGATCAATAATGGTACCAAAATCTGCAGGTAGAGAAATGGTCAATTCACTAGGAGTGACCTCTATTTGCGAAGAGCCTGATGGGTATCACGGAAATATTCAAGATGAGGATATGGTGAGAATAGTGGCAAAATTTATCACACAAATCACAAGGGTGATTCGTGTGTAACAATATATTTTTCCTAGCTGACTCAGGAAAAGTGTTAGCAGCCACATCTTTGAGATGAGGGAGTTCAAGACAATTATTGGTGGCATGCCCAACAACGTCACACAAAAAGCATGGAAGTGTCAGCTTTGGAGGTTTGGGATGACCTGGAGTTTTTTAGGGTGTCTTATCTTTAGTTCCTTTTTTCTAGGCTTTGCCCCCCTCACTAGATGCTTTCAAAATAGGTGTAGGTGTCTGCTAAGGTTGTTTTGGAACTGAAGCAACGGAAGGGGAAGGAAAATCAGGTTGTATGAGGGTCAAAGTTATGTAAGGTTTAAGTTGAACATGAGGAGTGTTTACGGGGGGATCAATGTACTAGACTGGGATCTCCAGAGCAATGTTGGGTAAACTCAACATGGCCATGATAGGGATAGAAAAAATTCATGGTGGGGGGAATAAGAAAGGTATTTGAACTGAAAGATAATGGCTTGGAGGAACTGCTCTTGGATGGTTAAGGCCTGGAGGAACTGTTCCTGATTGGAATAGACTAGGAGAGACACTAGCAGAAGGAATTGATCCTTGATGAATTATACATGTATGTTGGGTTGAGTTGGAAAAAACAGGGTGCGAAGGTGCTGGCTTTTGGATGGGCGTATCAGACCGCTTGTGAGCATCCCGTGACGCTTGCAGCATGTAAACACTGGATGAGTTGGGCTCAAAAAGGGTAGGTGGTGGACAATAGTAGGCACCAAGAAAAGTAGAATATTTATAAACTCCAAATGAGACATTGGTGAGGGACGAGACAGTTGTATTCTCAGTCACTGATGAAATGCAGAAAAATATATGTATGTGATCTAAAAGAACAAATAAAAAAAATGAATCTGATGTAATAACCCAATCATGGAAAAGCTTTGAAAGAATAAATATTTTATTAATAGCACCTGGAGAAGGAAATTTATAAAGGGTCGTGAGTCCCCCTCAGTGGGATGGGTTCTTTGATGTCCTTGTTCTTTTAGTATCGAGATCTTCCTCTCTCAATGTGTGAAAACCAAAACAATATGTAGAAGTCAAAATGGGAGCTCAAAAAGTATGAGCCGATAATGGAAATGATGATAGTGATCATGGTGAGAAATGAATAAAAACCCTCTTATTTATAGCAAATTATTCGGTTGATTTCAAAAATGGAGAATAATAAAATATTATTGACCAAAATCTAGATCTAACTGTTTGGAATACTTTATTATATTTTTGGAGAGGGAAAAGATATTTAAAATGGTCAAATATCTTTATTTAGAAATATTTAACAAATAAAATGATTTATTAATTATTTCACGAATAATAAGAAAAGTGTGAAATGAAATAATTATTAAATAATGATTTAACAATTATTCCAAAGATGGAGTTAAGGAGAAATAAACAAATAATTATTTATTTAATTATTCCTAGGTGATTTAGTTAAATGCGACAAGGAATAATTATCAAACAATGATTTAATAATTATTCCTAGAGAAAATTAAATAATGGTTTATTTAATTATTCTCATGGGTTTAAATCAGAAATAATTTAATGAAAGTCATTTATTAGATTATTTCCAATAGTAAAAGTGATTTTACTATGGTAAAATTAAACATACATTGTGTATTTCGATCCACCTATTTAGAAATGGCTACATGATCATTTTTTGGTGATAACAAACACCCTTCAATAATTGAAGTGAAAAATGTAATTGCAAGAGCTATTAGAAAAGTGACGCATTTGTCCAAGTGTAACTTCATGGGAAGCACATGTGTTATTTGTGAAAATGAAAGATGAGACTCCCAATAATTGTATTAATTATAGGTAGTTGAATAAGGTCACAATGAAAAAAGAGTGTCCATAAATAAAAAAATGATGACTTTACGAGAAGCAAAAAAGCACCTTTGACATCGACACAAAGGGCTCTTTGCAACCATAATTAAGAGAAAAAAATCATGATGTAAAAGGAGTCGTCATTATGAACAAACTAACCTACCTTATTAGTAAGGAAATAGGGATATAAGAAGGGGGAGAAGGAGCCATGATATATTATTATTGATAGCTAAAGTAAACTCTATTTTCCACATTCCTAGAATCTACAAACAATATGAAAAATCACTTAACATATAAGAAAATTTTCTAACTTAATTTTTAATCAATATTTTAATTTATTTCTTTTATAATTTTTTTTTAAATAATTTAAAATAAAAATAAAAATATATCTAATAAATAAATATCGCTAAACATGTGAAATATACACTATATTATATTACTTTTGTACATTACACTATATTACATTTACTTTTATTTTAAAATACCTATAAATAATACCTTAAAGGAGCTACTAATTATAAACACTTCCTTATATTTCCACTCTAGGTTTGTGGAATTTATTTATTTTTTAAATTGATGAACAAGATTCAATATTATGATGAATATGCTTCATCTTATTTGATAATCTACGACTATGAGGGCTCTAGTCCTGTGCATTAAAAATTAAATTAAATTTCAACGTGGAAGCCAAGCTGCTCCTCCATTACTTTCACAATAAAGAGAATATCAATTTCAATAATCATTTAAAGAAGAGGATGTGAAGATCAATAAATATTCTCTCTTCAGAATAAAGAGAATATCAATTTCAATAATCATTTAAATTATTAGAAAAGGGAGAGTAGATCCACAAAAGGGAAAGGATATTAAATCAGTTGTGTAAAAATGTTCATGTCTCTCAACATCAAAAACACATTAAATTACAAATATAATGAAAATGTCAATTATTTGTAACTGCATTAAAAACATGAAGTTATAATAAAGACAAAAACATAGTCTTCAACTTATATGTTAATTTGTTTGAAGGTATAGCTCTGCTAGCAGAATGGTCATTTTTGAGAAAATATTGAATTAATAGTTAAGGAAAACAAAGATTTGTTTGAACAATATAGATAGTTGTTATTAGGAAACAATTTTCAATTGTTAGCTCAAGTGGTTTAGATGCAGAACTATAATTATTATTTGATATTGTTGTTAGTATTTAAATTTAAAAATTATATTAAGTCAATTAAGATTTAATATATTTTTATCATTAGGGAAATGTCAAACAATTTTTTAAATATATATTAATTATTGTAAATATTTTAATTAATTTATATAATATTTTAAAATATTTAAAATATAAATTTTATAAATTTATAAGAATTTTGTAATTTCAAAATATATTTTTAATTTAATCTTTATTTTAAATTATTAAAAAATAATTTATTTATTTTTTTCTAAAAATAAATAAATTGCAATTTAGATAAATAAATAAAATATTAGAATATGTAAATTAAAATTAATATAATGTATATAATATTTAACTTTTTCTCAATTTAAAAGGATTATTATAACCTGATAGACCATATGAACGTGGTTTTAAAACATTCTTTGTGAAAAGTAATCAATAAAAGCCTTTAAATGCTTTTTATTGTATTAGATAAATATCTTTTAATTTAATTTTTTTAATATAAGATTGATTTACATTTATTTTTATTATATTTTATATTTATATATATATATATATATATATATATATATATATAAATTTTCTCCATTAATTTATTAATTTAATTTATATTGTAATTTTTCAACTTAATTGATATTATAATTGTTAAATAAAATTATATCTTCGATGGGGTGACACATGTCTCATGGGAGGCCCTCAAGGTTTTCTCCCTCCACAATGTGACAATATACTCAATTTAATGAGTCATTCAACCAATTAGACGATTTGGATGATGAACTCTCTAAACGATGTATCGGTTATGTTAAAACTTAGAAAGTGAGTGTTTCGCTCTTGGTTGGAATTCTGGGCGATGAATTTGGGAAGGGAAGAGCACTGCAATGTGAGCGATAGGGACTATGGAAGCTCGTCGGAATTGTCACCTTGGATGAGCAAAGAAGTGGAAGCTCGGTTTGCCTTGGTCTAGTACGAATTTGGCTCTCAATCCAGAATTTTGGATCTGGGAACCTCCCTTGCCATAGAATTGGGTCTTGAACATGCTTATGACTGGAAGCTTCGCCACCCGCACTCAATTTGGAGTAGCACGCTCCTAGTGGTCTCTTCCGCTAAGCTTGAACATGTAATTGTGTCCTATTGTCTTTTCCTAGCTAAGAGGGATTTATTATGGCACCCAAGCTATCTCTAAGGGTTTTGGGCCGAGAATTATTGTAAACCGTCTCTCTCGTGTTTTCAAGTCTCCAAAGCATCTTATTTTTTCCTTGTTCTTAGATTTAGTTGTAAGTCTCAGTTGTTGGGTTCTTGTGGGTGGCCCACCAGTGGTTTTCCCTTGGAGGTAGATTTGGTGGTTAATCATTCTTGGGTATTTGTATTTGTCCCTCTCATGTCCATTGCAATCTGAACTATTTTCATTTTGGGCTTGTTATTTTATGGATTGGCTCTCAGCTCACCAGGGGATTTTTCATTTTTATCAAGAAGCAAGTGGGCGGGCAGGTAGCATATGTTCTAGGAAGTATTTCAGTTTCAAGAGAGTCTTTCTCATCCTGGCCCAACATCTTTCATGGTTGCGTTCCTATTTTCTTTAGTAAAATTCATTCGCATCTTGGTTTTGTTGAATATCCATCTCCTTGGTCTAGCAGGTTCACTAAAGGGTATTGCAAGACCCCGTTGGACATCCTTTTGACAATGCCATTAATGTCGTGCCAATGAGTAAGGCCTTGCCATAAGGGGGGGACAACACAACAATGCAGTTCATCCAGCTTCGAGTTGCAGCTCATCCTATGGAAACTCGTCAAGCCTAGAATTTGAGGGTGAAGTGGCATTATCTCCTGCTCATTCTCCAGGTCGTATTATGGCTCTAACAACCATGGATTCCATAGCATAGCAACTTAAGAACATCCAGGTTAATATGGATATTCTCCAAAAACATTGGTATGATGACCGCAATGAATTATTTGCTTATATAAATGATATTCAATTCAGTCAAAATGAGATATTGAAACAGATGGAAATACTTCGCCACAGTCATTGTTAAATGAATGACCACCTCTTCAATCTGAAAGTGCAAGTGGAGCATATTGATTTGTATATGAATGATCATGATGGATAATTTGTAGCTCCCCATGTACTCCCTCCCCATCCCCCTCCTCGATATGTTGTTGTTAGTTTTGGTTATCTTTTTTCCTCCCTTTATTATGGCATGCCTTCAAAGCCTGGTGGAAATAAAGAATGTAAACACTTATTTATGGCATCCTCCAGCCCCCAGTTCCAATAAGTTGGTAGGAATGAGGCAAATGGGTTGTTGAGACATATTTTGTAAGCATTATTTTTCTAAAAATATAATGAAATAATTTAGATAGACAATATATATATATATAAATAAAATTATACATTAAGAGAAATTACATCATCATTACCATCACAATCATATTATAGTTGTCACATCTTGGTAAGAAATCTTGAATAGGATTGCGATGAAATATTTTTTACAATAGGGTAATTACATTTCTAATTTAAAGGGGTATTTATATTTTAAATTTAATAATTATAATAGATGAAAGTGATTTAATGTTTATTGAATAGCCATAAAATATTTACCTAATCTATGGGATTTATCATGTATCTAATGTGATTTTTTAAAAATTTGTTTTGAAGCATTGATATTTATTTCTTAAAAATTTCATAACTTAAAAAACTTTAGTTAAATTTTGAACATTTATTTTCAAAAATTTATGTCTATTTTAGAGTAGGTTATTGTGACACTATTATAGGGCTTCATATTGTGAATTTTTCATGCTACAAAAATCAATCCAACGTTGGACCATGGCAAACATTATCTCAAGATGACAATTAATTTGATGCCCACTATCGCAATGTTATGTTACATCAAAATTTATTCAGTGTCACCTATGAACATTAGAAAATTAGGGTTTATTAATCCCTTGGGTTTATAATATTATTCCCTCGTGTTTATTAATTCCTTAGGTTTATAATATTAATTCCTTGGGTTTTTAATCCCTAGGATTTATAATATTAATCACATGGGTATAATAATCCATTTCCCATTTATAATAACATTTGGGTTTATGTTTTGATAGTTGAATGGTGTAGAAATCTATCCAACATCGTATTGTGACAAACATTGTCACAATGTGACATGCAATATGAAAATCGTTTTCAGAACCTTACATTTCATTGCAATTTTCTGATGTCACATTCAGACACTATAAAATGGATTCATATTGTGATGTTTACATGGTACAAAAATCAATACAACGTCACATTGCGACAAATATTATCACAAGATGACAATTAATTTGATACTCATTGTCGCAATGTTACATAACGGGTCACTTTATTCAATGTCACCTCTCAAAATTAAAAAATTAGGGCTTATTAATCCCTTGGGTTTATTAATTCCTTGTTTTTATAATATTAATCCCTTGGGTTTATAATCCCTATGGTTAATAATATTAATCCCTTAGGTTTTTATTCTCTGGGATGTATAATATTAATCCCTCAGGTTTACTAATTGCTTTGGTTTGTAATAACATTAGGTTTTAATGTTGTGGATTTTGAATGATGTAGAAATCTATCCAATGTTGCAATTGTCACTAACATTTTTGTAATGTGACAACAATCATTGTTGGAACCTTACATTACATTACAATTTCTTGAACATCACATTATGCCACCACAATAGGGTGTCGTATTTTTACGTTTACACGGTAAAAAAAATCAATCCAATGTCGCATTATGACAAACATTTTCATAAGATGACAATTGATATTATACTAATTGCTACAATGATACATTACATTGCAACTTATTCAATATCATCTCTCAACATTAAAAAATTAGGGATTATTAATTCCTTGGGTTTATAATATTAACCCATTGGGTTTATAATCATTGGTGTTTAAAATATTAATCCCTTGGGTTTATAATAATGTTAGGGTTTAATGTTGTACATTTGAATGGTGCAAAAAATTTTCCAATTTCGCATAGTTACAAACATTGTTGCAATGTGACAAGCAATATGAAAATAATTGTTGTCCAACCTTATATTTCATTGCAATTTGTTCAAGGTCACATTGTGACACTAAAATAGGGATTTATATTTTGGTGTTTGCATGGTACAAAAACAAATCCAACGTTTCATTGTGAGAAACATTTTCAGAAGATGACAATTAATATGATACTCATTGTCGCAATGTTACATTACAGTGCAATTTATTCATTGTTGTCTTTAAACATTACAAAATTAGGGTTTATTAATCCCTTGGGTTTATTAATTCCTTGGGTTTATAATATAATTCCCCTAGGTTTATAATCCCTAGGGTTCATAATGTTAATCCCTTGGGTTTATAATTTTAATCCCTTTTGTTTTAAATCCCAAAGGTTTATAATATTAATCCCTTGGGTCTATAATATTAATCTATTGGTTTTATTATTCCCTTGGGTTTATCTTATTAATCCCTTCGGTTGATAATATTGACAATATGAAAATAAACCATGGTCAATCATGGTCAACCATGGTCCAACGTTACATTGTGACAAATATTGTCTCAATAAGGAATCAACCATGGTCAATCATGGTCAACCATGGTCATTTGTAGTCAACCATGGCCAACCATGGTCCAATGTTACATTTTGACAAAAATTGTCTCAATATGAAAATCAACCATGGTCAATCATGGTCAAACATGGTCATTCATAGTCAACCATGGTCAATCAGAAGGGTTTAATGTTTGTTTTAGGGTTTATAATATTTATCATAGGGTTTATATCCCTTGGGTTTATAATATTAATACTTTAGGTTTGTGAAAACGATTATATAAATATGAAAATAAACCATCGTCAACCATGCTAAATCAACCATAGTATAGCATCACATTGTGACAAAGATTATCTCAATATAAAAATCAACCATGGTCAACCATGGTTTATAATATTAATCCCTTGGGTTTATCAATCCATTGGGTTTATAATATTAATCCTTTAGGTTTATCAATCCATTGGGTTTATAATATTAGTCCCTTGAGATTAATATTATTCCCCTTGGTTTATAATCCAATGGTTTTATCATATTTTTTTTTTGTAATCTTGGTAGGACTACGTCTTCATCATGTCCAATATATCACCTTGATCGGGGGTGGGGGGGGGGGGGGGGGTGGTTGAACCAGTTACTTAATATCAAGGATTGTCTTAAAAGAGCACTCGATCACCGTTTATCCAAGACCCTATGGAAATTGGGTTTATACTATATATAATAAGGTTTATAATATTATTCTTAGGGTTTATTTTCCTAGAGTTTAATATTAATCCTAGGGTATAATGTTATTCCATTGGGTTTATAATATCTAGGTTTTTAATATTAATCCAATGGGTTTTTTGATCCATTGTGTTTATAATATTGATCCTAGGGTTTCTATTATTAATTATAGGGTTTATAAAGTTCCCTCTTTGAGCTCATGAATTGGAATTGGTTCCTCTAGTTTGGTTTTGGATCATCCAGTCAATGAATATGTGTGTTTTAGCGCCATTTTTGTTCATGATTCATCCCCTCCCCTGCAAATAATATTTGGCTCCCTCTAAATTCAGCGCGAGACTTAATATTTGTTTCTCTCCCTCATGCATTGATCCAGTCATCGATGCATGTAATATTGTCAATCCTTTTACTGCCAATTGTAATGTTAAAACCTATTCCCTATGCTTTGGATTTATCCTATCAAAATCGACTCTTGTTTCCTTTCTTGTGATCAGACCTTTGTCCCTATCTGATCCTTATCATCATCCCTTGTCCTTTTCTGCACAATCCTCTTATGTGTTTATATTTTCCCCCTCCAGTGTTTCTCCCATTCTAGCATGGTCTCTTTTGTTTCCTCTGTTAACTCCATTACCTGGTCGCAATCCTCTTCTCCCCTTGACCCCCTTTCAAAGAAACCCTCTTCCCTTTTCTCACTTATTAATACTAGCATTGACTCCAAAAATTTAACTAATAATAATTTATTTCCCACTAATATTTTAAGGAATATAAATTCTAATATCAATAATTATAATAACAATAAAATTTTGACTAATAGAAATTTGAATATTAATGCTTCTTGTAATAATAATATTGACTTGAATAATAAAACATTTATGAACAATAACAATATAATTTTCATGAATAATAATAATAATAATAATAATATTAATGTTAATAAAATTGTCCCCTCACATTTTTAAAAATGTTATTAATATTTTTATTAAAAAATTTGATCTATTTGTTTTTAGTCTCCTTGTTAAAGGCCTTAATTTTTCCCTTGCCCCTAAAAATCTTTCCATAGATGACATTATTTCTAACATCGAATTTGGTATTAGAGACCTTCCTAATAATGTTAAGGAGGTTTTTAGGCAGGAATGTGTTATCATCATTAGAAAGGTTAAGCCTCCCAAAAGAAACATCTACAAAGATGAATTTATTTCCCTTAAAGCCCTAAAGGATGACTCGGACATTGTCATCCTTAAAACTGACAAAGGTGGTGTTGTCATCATTCTAGATAAATATGACTATGTTAATAAAATGACGAGCCATCTTCATAATAGTGGTAATCACATCAAACTTAATAAGAATCCAATTAGAATTGTTACTAAAGAAGTAACGACCACCATTACATCGATTAATTCCCTTAAGCCTCTCTGTAAAAAGCTTATTGAGAGCAATCCCCTCACCCCCATAATTTATGGCCTTCCAAATATTTATAAGACTAGGGTCCTCATGAGACCTATTTTTAACATAAAAAGTGGCCCTACTTATCTTCTCGCTAAATTCTTGGCTCTAAATCTTAAATCTCTTATGGGTCACAGTGATTCCTTTGTTAAGGACTCTGCTTCATTTATTAAATAATAGAAAAATATTAAGTTGGACCCAGCGGATTTGTTAGTAAGCTTTGATTTTGTTTCCCTTTATACCAAAATCCTTATTCAATAGGGCATTGGTGTCATAAATCAGATCACTAAAGATGACACTGCAATATTGGTTGGCCTCTGCCTCAGCTTTACTTTCTTCAGTTTCCAAGGAAATTTCTATTAAAAAACTTGTGGGGTAGCGATTGGTTCTCATCTTTCCCCTATTTTTGATATATTATTCATGGAATATTTTGAGACTAATGTCTTAGAATCTTCTCAATTTCACCCTAAAATATGGAAGAGGTTTGTTGATGATACTTGCATCATTTGGCCCCATGGTCGAAAGAAATTAAATATGTTTCTTACCCATCTTAATTCCCAATCAGAATCCATCAAATTCACAATTGAGGTTGAGGTAAATGGATGTATTCCTTTCCTTTAAATCCTTCTCCCTATAATGAACATGGTTCCATTTCTTACCAAGTTTTTCGTAAAAAGACTCACACATAATAATATCTTCATGTTAGTTGTCATCATTTTTCGGCGCATAAATTTGGGGTCCTTAGCACTCTAGCCACCCGTGCTTTGATAATTTCTAATGAGAATCACCTGGAGGAAGAAAAATATCATCTTATTAGAGTATTTGAAAATAATGGCTATAGCAGAAGTCAAGGCCTCAAGGCTTTTCAAAGAGCCCGTAAAGAATCAAAGTTTAAGCTTGCTCGTGATGATCATATCTCTAAGGTGCAACTTCCATTCATCCAAGGGACCATTGACAGGAATTCCCATATTGTTAAAAGGAATAAATTTTTTGCTTCGTTAAAACCCATTAATACCATTAGAAATTATCTTAGATATGTTAAGGACCCTATGGACCCTAAAGACATGAAAGGAATCTACTCGATCCCTTGTTCTTATGGTATTCCCTACAATGGAGAAATAGGACACACCATTAAAAAAATAATTCAAGAAAATGAAGCAGACATTAGGCACAATTGTTCTTGCTCATCAGCTCTAGCTTAATCCAAGCAACATGTCTGCATTGAGGATTCCATTGTCATTGCTAGGGCTGATCATTTCCAACATAGAAAGCTTAGAGAGGCTATTGAGATTGACAAGCATGAAATCAATCTCAATAGGGATGACGGTTGGAAATTAAATAAAAGTTGGATTTCATCCCTCTATTTTTGATCTCCCCCCTACTCCCTCTTTCTTTCTTCCTTTTTATTTTTTAAAATTATTATCATTAACTATTTATTTATAAATAAAAATTACATAAATTCTGAGCTTAATTTTTATTAATTGTTTTATTTTATTTCAAATTTCATATAAATATCATTTTATTAATTTTAAATAATTGAACCCTTAATATAAATTTTAAAAATTTTAATTAATTTATTAATAAAAATATTAAACTTATTTTAATGAATTATCTAATGCTTTATATAATATTATTGAATTTATTTAACTAATCATATTCTATATATATATATATATATATATATATATAATGGCTAATTCATAATAGCTATTTTATAAATTAATATTATTTTAATTATTTTAATAACTGATTTCTAATGGCTATCTCCGGACCCTGATGCATCCTTGCTATTTATTCTTTAGGATTGATTGATTTTTTCACCTTTGTCCTGAGGATGAACCACATTAGTTGGTTTGAAATGTCAACCAAATCTTGATGATGTGATTAATCCAAAAGACATTCTCATTTGCAATATGAATCACAAAAGTCTTAGATCTACGAAAATAATAATAATAATAATACTTATTATTAGTATTATTATTATTATAAATTCTCATTATAATTGTTTTCGATAATATCTTTTGAATTAATCACATCTTAAGTTAACAATTAACTTAAGATATGATTAATCCAAAAAACATTATCAAAATTAGTATGGATCACAAAAGTCTAAAATAAAGCATTATAATTATTATAACTATTATCATATTTATAATATAATGATAATAATATTTTATAACATAATTATTATTATTATTATATAATTATTAATGTTAATTGTAATTATAATTATAATTATAATATAATTATACTTCACATTATAATTATAATTAAGTAATTATAATTATAATCGTTTGAGTTAATACAATATATTTATAATATAATAATATAATTATTATATTATAAAGAGGTGATCGACCCCACTCTTGAGAACTAGAGTTATCTCTCTCTTTTGACCAGCTCGAAGAAAAAGATGAACATCGCTAAGATTAGAACTAATTGTCATGAGCGTCGAAGTGCAACCGGGGGGTGGTCTACTCCCAAGACTCCCTCGGACGATAGGATTTTTTAGCTTTGAAATACTAAGAGGGTGGAGGATGAAAATCACTTTCTTTTAGATCTTCTGACCCTTACTCACATCTGCTCTTAATTCCCTAACACCTTTCACACTTCCAATATTCTTGACTTGTTAAGTCAACCCAACTATAGTGATCTTGGTGCGCTTCTTTCCCTTCTTTTTTAGCATAGAAACAAGATTCTAAAGAATTAAAATTAGATTCTTCTTCTTCTTAAGGTATGATGGACCACATTAGTCTTAGTGGACCTTAATCAACATCATCAGTGTCATCACTTATAATTAATTATAATTATAATATAATTATAATATCAACCATTTGGGTTTATTAAATTAAGGGTTCATATTCCTAGGGTATAATATTATTCATAGGGTTTGTAATTTTAATCTTATGATTTAATATAAATCACCTAGCTTTATTAATCTCTTCAGATTATAATATTAATTATTTGGGGTTAATATTAATCCTCGATGTTTATAAAGCCTTAGGTTTATAATATTAATAATCCATTTGTTTAATAATATCAATAAACCCTTGGATTTATAATAATAATTATTATAAATTCTCATTAAAATTGTTATAATTATTATCGTATTTATAATATAATGATAATAATATTTTATAATATATTTATTATTAATTATGTATTTATTAATGTCGATATTAATATTAATAGTAAATCTATATCATTGATGCCTATCGGTGTATATCAACCACATTCAAAAATGTGATTGTGCATGTGATTGATATACATCTATCTGGGTATATCAACTACATTTATTAACTTAGTTGTGCTAATAATTACCAATGGAAACGCTAAGTGGTGATAGATAAACCATTTGAAATAGACTAATACTTGCTATATAAACCATGTTATTTAACCAAAAATTACTCACAATTTCTCCTACAACGTATATATATATGATAATTTGAAAAATAATTAGATTACAAAAAATAAATTATAAATTCAAATAACAAAAGGACTTAAAATTGCTTCCCCTGCCATCTTTTATTAAAAGGATATTTCAGTTGATAATTACAAAAGATATGTAAAAGGGGTAAAGTGAATGGAATCTCTTTGTGGGGATTCAAATTTCAAATCTATTTGATACTCTAAACAACATGGTTTCAAAACACTGTACAAGACCCTGCAAAGAGCATGCTTAGTAAATTAAGTTGATAAAAAAACATTATTATATAAGAAAATGAAAATGAATTGCACCTCCTTCTTATTTTCCATAAATAAAAAGGAGATTATTAATGTTAAAAAAATGTATTAATTTAATTTTTAATTTTTATAATATTGTTCAATATTGTATATATATATATGGGGGCAAGATGTAACTCCAAGAATTGAATTGTATATTGCATTAAGATGGAACATGGATATATATATGGAGAGGAAACTATTGTGTTTCATTTCCCAATGTTTCTTTATCTTCCTATTCTCTATATTTTTCTATTTACAATATTTACATGGATTTACCTAATACCAAAGATTAGGTATCAACATTTCCCCCCTTAATATGAAGGGATGTGGGTGAGTCCAAGCATCATTCTGAATCTTTCAAAATTTTCTCTTCCAAGTGTTTTGGTGAAGATTTCTCAGATTTGCTCATTTGTAGAGAAATGATGTAGGTAGATTGTATTGGCCTTAACGTGATGTTTAATCATATGGTGTTTTGTATTGATGTGATTCGTTCGATCATGGAACTTTGGGTTAGTGGCCAACTTTATTGCAGAAGTGTTGTCAACCAAGAGAGGATTTGAATGCACTCTTGCAAATCTTCCAGAATTTTCTTGAGCCAAACAATTTCCTTTGTTGCTTCAGCTGCTGCCACATATTCTATGTTAGTTGTGGAATATGTTGGAACTGATTTTTTATGTGACCTCCAAGACACATATCTTGATGCAAGACTCATAGCATAACCTGAAGTAGATACTGTTGGCTCCCTGTGATTTGCAAGATTGGCAAGAACAAACTCTACAGGGAACCACATCAGACCAATTTGGAGTCCAAGGACCTAGCCTTCCTGGACTTAGAGAGGGCTCTCTCTATGTATGTGTTTGTAAATGATATATCTTTATGCTTTGTTTTCTGATTTTAGGCTAGTTATGAACTTCTTAGGACTATTTGTTTTGTTTGATTAGATTGGTTGATAGATAGACTAATGGAGTGATTAATTGATAAAGTGTTTCACTTGAATAGATATATTGTGAGAAGCATTAATCCATTGGGCTAAGGGCTCATAAAAGGATTTAATTGTTCATCAACTCTGCAAGGGTTTTCATAGGGCAAGCTAACTATATCAAGTGGATCTCTTAGATTCTATGGAATATGAAATAAAAATAAGTTGTGAAACAACAAAACTAAAGGTCAGTTAAGAATACTTTAACTCTACTTCAACAAGAAAAGCCTTTTAGGTAACTATTTAATGCAAACCAAAGGACAGGGCATACCATATACGTCTTTGGCCAGAATTTAATAAGCAAACCTTTAAGACAACAATCTAGCAATCCTAGAATTACTTTCAGATAAAGAAAACATTTAAGATAACAATGAGTGCAACTAAAGAGAAAGATACACATATATTCTTTAATCAACCACTCTAAAGACCTCCAAAGCAACAATTTAAGACATTACCAAAGGACAAGGCATACCATAGACTTCTTTGGCTTGGACTCGACTGAGTATACTTCAAAGAAAGGCCTTAAAAATAATATTTCAAGCTACACCAAAGGACATGGCATACCATAGACTTCTTTGGCTTGACTATATTGAATCATTTCCAAGGAAACAAGCTAGGTGGAGCCAGAGAGAAATTAAGAATTCTCTAATCATACCTTGCAGAAGAAAACGTTGAGATAAAGAAAGTAGACAGAATCAGGGTGCCAAGGCAGCATATCCTAATCTAAAATTTCTATTATTTTACCATAGAAATCATGGACAAAATGGAAAACAGAAGGAAAACATTAACAAAAAAGGATAACTTCACCATTAACATAGCTCAAAAATCCTGTGAACGTGCTTGTATTACTGATGTTCAAAATAGTTACAATACTCTAGTACAATGATCTCTGCAACTCAGAGTTTTCTTAAATCTAGCCTAGCAATCAATCCTCTGATCAACAACCAACCAACTAGCCAAAACACCAACCCCCTCTAAAAATGAATGATACATGCAATATTTATCTGCAAAATGAGGAGGTGATCCTAAGCTAGGGTTTCAGATGTTATTTATTATAGAGTTAATGAATTTTTGACCTTTGAGACCATGCAAGGCCCAAGAAAAAATATCTGAGACTGACTCACTGTAATAATAACTCCCAACTTAATTGTTGAGCTAACTTTTGGAAATATTTGACTTTTAAGGCTTCTCAATAACTTTTACAATAACTACTAGGTAGATGAGAAATATCTCTAACTGTTTCTAATAACTATTGATGTATTTATTTAAATGAAATAGGATGTATATGTCCAGATATATTTTTGAAGAGGTAAATGCTTTTTGTTGAGTCATTTGAATCTGCCTCTGTGTCCATCTGCCTTTAATTTATCTTTAAAATTCGTTTAAGGCCTTTTTAAATTGGATTTTCCTTTAAAATCTTCTAATCTGCTTTATCTTTGACTTTAACTCTTTTAATCCACTGATCTTCACTGTCATAGTCCTTTGATTGTCTTCTTCTTTTGATTGTGCCTCTGTTTGTAATTTTGCTGTGCAATGAGACATATTTGACCGGTTTGATGCAATTGAATGACCACCAATGGTCATGATCCATTGGTGTTTATGCTCGATTTTATGCTTCCAGTCCTTCTAATGAAACAAGATCCTCTGGATCGTCACCTAGAATGCTTATTTGAAAAATTTTGGACCCTTGGAATGAAATTTACACATTTCTGCCATGATACCTACATAATGTAAAAAATTGTTAATTTTAAATCCTGCTTTCGTGGCTTTTCTACGTTTATTTGGCATTTTCAGGCTTTGGGAGTGTTGCAGAGGTGTTAATGGTGGATCAGAGCTTTATCACAGAGGCAGAAGCCTTTGGAAAGTTTGAATGGAGGTGGCGGTTTTGATTTATGGCGCGAAGGAGAAAAGGCGGTTTTCACATTGGATGAGGAGCGGTTAGTGGTAGTGGAGGAGGGTGTGCGATTCCATAAATCGAGTGACGCGTGGCGAAGGGTACGGGTGGTAAAACCACCCATTTCACAGGGTTTGGGGTTGGTTAATCCGTGCGCGGAGAATGATGCGATAGGCGATGGGGGTCGTTGGATCTTGAGGGAGATAGATCTATGGTGGTCGAGGTTTTGAAACGACAGGTAAGAAAATGGTGGGGCCCGAGTTTATTAAATAAGCAGAGGTGCTTATTTTGACGGTAGAGTCAAGGATTTATGGCCATAAGGGTTAATTCTTATGTGAGTGGGGGCTTAATAAAAAGGAGCCCGGTGTTAGTATGAATCTTTCGTCGTAAAAGATCACTTTAGCTACGCATAACAAATAGCCCTAACATCAATTATGGCTGCAAAATACCTTTAAGATTGCTGCACAAATCCAGATCTAAGCACAAAAGATATTAAGCAGATAAGAAATAACATAGCTCCATAGATCCAATGAACAAGGCAAGAAGAATGTATATGAAAGAATTTTGTATTATATTAAAGAATGGGGCACCTGTGAGGAAAACAAGAAAGGTGTTTTCCGGTTCTCCTCAGTGGGATGGGTTCTTGGAAGTCCTCAGTGTTTCAGATCTAGCATTTCTCTCTCTTATGGATGTGGAAAAACAAACATAGACCTCCATGGGAGTTCACAAAGCAAAATGGAAAATGGTGACCAAGAGAAGATCCAAAGTGATCTAATGCAATGAAGGTGACTAATGAATGGGGAAAACCCCCCTATTTATAACAAAATATTGGGGTGGTCTAGAACTCGGTGCATGAATAAAATATTATTAATCGAATTCTAGAAGCACCCTTTAGGAATATTTTGTTATATTTGTTGGAGGGAAAAGGGTTCTTGACTTGGGTCAATTCCTTTATTTATAAATAATAAATAAATAAATGATTTATTTATCATTTTAGGGAATATAATCAAATAAATAATCGTTTATTTAATTATTTATGGATTATTTAGTCAAATTTAACTAAGAATATTATTTAAATAATGATTTAAATAACCTATTCTTAGGAAATAATTAAATAAATAAGGGTTCATTTAATTAATTTCCTTTTTTTGAGTTAAATATGACCGGGGAGTATAAATGAATAAGTTATTTTAGGTGGTGAAAGCAATTTTACTTAGGGTAAAATTGGTCTTACATGGTGTACTTGGGTTCATCTAATGATAATGAGTTAGATGACCAAAAAATGTTGTAACAGATTGCCCCCCAACGTACGAGTGTTAGGAGCAAATCGTATGACCGAAGTACATTGTAAGAGCTCAATCACTGGTCAATAGGAAGGAAATGAGAGAGAGGAATGTAAGGTAGATTAAAATGCTAAAGGACTATACCCTGAAGAGACGAGACTTACAGGTGCAACAAGTCCCTAGTGTATGAAATGGTACCTGTGCTACAGGCGGTGGGGGAGGCGTACCTATGCCCGCCGAGACAAAGTACAAAGAATATGGCGCCCGGAAAACCACGGAACGCAATAAGTACAAAGAATAAGGCGCCCGAAAAACCACAGAACGCAATAATGAAGCAGGTGCTGGCTGAAACATGAGCCAGATAAATCATAGGATGAATCCCACATACATGTGATGCCTGGAATAATCGTCAGGACTTATACAATAATATGGTAGTACATGAGATACAAATATACCCAAATGCCCCCTACACACGGGGAAGGGCTCTCAAAATCTGACAGATACATGGGAATCGAAAATGTTGCTGCAAGCGATTGAGGCCGATATCGTCAAATGAGAGGAGCTGCATCGGGTGTGGGAATGAAGAAGTCATCCGGGCATGTGGGGGGCTACTTGCAGGGCCACCCCCTCATGAGGGTTGAGACATCTCACACATGCCCGGGAATCACCAATAGCTGCTGCTGTGTCACTGGACCATCAAGTGTATGTATCACGATCATGCGAGGAAGAGCTCGAACCAAGGTACACTGCCCCCTAGACCTGGCTTCTGGAGTAACTGAGCTGATGTCGAGAGAAGTAGGTCCGCCATAGGTGGGGCAATAAGGGAACCCCAACTAAGGCATGAGGGAAAATAGTAGAGCGACGAACAAGTAGACACTAATGATGATGATGGAATGAGAGAAACGAAGGAGTGATTGGATGAATTCCCTTGTTAGAGCATAAAGTGTATGAAAGGCGTGGCAGTGACTGACACAATATCGTGATGGATAATGGACAAGGGTACTAATGGCCATAATGTGGGACACGAGAGAGGGGCCAAGCAGGAAAGGGTGGAGGATGATGGGGTGGGAAAAAAGGACTTGGGATAGACTCCATGAATGTGATGATGACTCGACTCGGATGCTCTAAGCAAGGGCGACTCGATGGTGCTACCTCATAAGACAGGTCCAATGGGGGAACATAAAAGCATGAGTAAAATAGGGTATCTCATGACGAAAATCAACACGAACGAAGACGAGTAAGGAGGCAAAGTGGTTCCCCAAGTACAAGTGTCGTAAGTGAAGACATTTGATTTTAAGAAGAGGTGTATAGACCCTTCATGGACAAAATGGGTCCTGGTGAAGTGTCAAAACATAAAAAACTGATAGATACCCATTTGGGTGCTCGATGAGAGCTTTCCAATGGTGTAGACGGTGTGTCAAACGGGGCTACGGTTTGGTCACAGCGGGCGAAAGAAAAAAAAGGGGCTTTCTTCTAATAGGGTGTTTTCCCTCCAAAATCATTCATTTTCTTATGTAGCTGTGGTGAATGTGGAGAGGTGAGAAGGCCCTAAATCTTGCAGCAATCGTAGCGGACAAACCGACTGTTGGAATTGCGATCCGTCATTTGCAGGTAAGAGGCCTAATCCTTAGCTTTGTTTTTGATGGATTCAAAGTGTAGATTAGGGCTTTAAATCTCAGTAACTGCCCCTAGTTTATCCTCACGGCCGAGTTGCACTTTTTGGGGCAAAAACTGCGACCTGGGACGCAGGTTTTGGATTAAAAAGTGCGACCTGGCCCAGCTTTTGCCTGAAAAGTGCGACATGTGAGATGTGGGGGGTGTCAGTGCTGTTATTGGCTGAGAGGTTGTTTTGGTGTAAGTTAAGGCAGTTTTGTTGATCTGAAGGCTGACAAAAATGATGGTTTTGTGCAGATATGGAAGATCTACGGATCACGTGGAGAGAGAGAGACTTAGGTACATTACGGACGGAGATCCAGGCAGATCAAGGTGTCTGTCGTGCACTGGCTAGGTACGGGGTTCTGAAGTTTTTGGAGAACCCTTTGATGAGGGCAAGAGAGCCCTTGCTGGCTCGTATTATCAGTTACTGGGATCCGGATCAGGATGCGTTTGTAGTGCAGGGGCACAGGATCGAGCTGACGGTCCAGGATTTGTATTTCTTGACTGGTCTCCTGCCATTAGGGATGGTGGGAAATACGCAGCCAGTGTTACCACATGGGTGTAACATTATGGAGTTTATTGAGCGACATTGTCGACCAGGGGTCCGAGTCAAAGGGACTCGAATATCCATTGGGGATTTAGAGAGGTTGGAGACTCGGGCAGTGGCCGCAGCAGTGTTACGGGTCTTAGGTAGCCTGGAATTCCATCACATCACAGGAGGGCAGATGATGATCGTGGAGATTGTGCTGAGTGGGACCTACTATGGGTGGGCCCAGATGATGTTGGTGTTGGTGAAACAACAGCTGTCGCTATGCAAGCGGCAAGTGAATCATGATTGCACCTATGGGACGATGTTGTGCTCTTTCTTCTTTGAGAAGATCCCGACCTTACGACCTCGTGTACAGTTTCCTGATGGTGGTCCAAGAGAGCCTCGGATGCGTCGGTGGGGACAACTACTGTGTAGAGGAGGGGGAGGGGCAGTCGGATGGGTGTTCCGACCAGAGTTCTTCGCGCATTGGGATCAGATGCCATTATACATAAACGACTATCCCTATACTGGGATGAGTTATTGGGGAGATCCGGACTTGCCGCTTCCGCCTGGGCGAGTGTGGGCGCCCGATGGTAAGTGACAAGAAACTAATCTATTATGTTTATTTTAGAGTCTTAGGACTAGTCTATATGGGGCTAATCGTGATGTTTTGTGGAATGCAGATATAGCTCCGGTAAAACTGGCCAAATATATGGGACGACCTACGACGATAGGAGCTATAGGTGTAAGTGGTTCGAGGACGGCGCAGAGCGAGGATATGGCCTCTCTGGTGGAGGACATTCGTCGCAGATGTGAAGGGCTGCTGACCAGTGTATCGGAGCGTGGTTGGCAGGATTTAGATGACCAGTACATAGATTTATGTATTGGGCTACTCTCGGAGTGGCGAGGGATCATGCGACGCATGGCGATGGCCGGTCAGGATGTGCATGATCTACGAGCGGCGGGAGCAGAGCCATTGGCTCGGGATCCTCCAGAGAGTGATTAAATGTAGGGCAGGGGGTACCCCCCAGTGTCTATGTAGGGGCGAGTGGTGCCCCCCATTTTTGTAGTTTTGTTATTGTAACATGCTATGGGCATGTCGTATGTTTCAGAGTAGATGGACTCTAAAACTCATGATATATAATGTATATGATGCATATGCATTTTATGGGTGGTGTTAAATGTTATTGTGGTGTGTGTGATAAATGCCAGTCTAGAATATGATTTGCAATTTGATCTACGTAGTGATTTTGATCTCGTGGTATGTGGTGAAATGTAATGAATCTAAATTCACGTATCAAAAGTTTCACTCGTAAATATTGTCTAAACAGGAGGGGGTTATGCACACGATAGACACCGTTAAGTTGTAGGACAACATGCAGGGAATCTAAATGAACATGTAGATGGAGGATGCAGTGAGAAAGGGCATCGGTTAAGAGACCATGAACTGCATCATATTCGGCTTGATTATTGGTGGCCGTACCAATGCAGACTCCATTTGAAAGGACTAGGGTATGCAAGGGGGTAAAGATGGCCCATGCTACGGAAGCGAGATGACGGGAATAGCGACTTGCTCCATTGGCATAGCCCAGATGAGGTCCGGACGAAAGGGCCAATGTAATAGTCTCATAAGTCAGGAAAGGGGAAGGATGAGACCAAGGAGGGCAGCGTGAGTAGAGGATAAACCTCTAATGACGGCTACGAGAGGGAGCAGTTTGGGTAGGAAGTCTAGGACTCATGGGTCAATGAGAAGGAGAGGAAGGAGGACGATGGGAGGGAGGGCGTGTACTCAGGCTGCAACGAACATCAAAGATACAGATGGTATTATCGTGATGAGGAGAGGGAATGGGAGGGTCAAAGAGACCAGACGATGCTGAAAAGGTACCGAAATCATCAGTATGGGAGGAGATGCACAAATATGGGTCATCACGGGGAATGAGAGAAGAGCAAGTAAAAAGATGGTCAAAATATGAGGAACTCGTGTCTGGAGGAGAATCAAGCAGAATAGGTGGAGTGGGTTGAGAAGGAATGTACTCCGGGGAATGCGCGGATGATGATAGGTATAGAAGAGGAGCAGCGGGGTAGGACATTTCAACATCATGGGGAGGAATGTCAATGGTAGCAGGGGGATCCTCAAGTAGACTGGACACATATTGAGCAAGGATGGGAGAGGCGGATTGATTTTGTTCAACCTCATACTCGCGGATGACCTCTAAAGAGGCTCGGTAATGGGTGAGGTGAGGACAATGGTGAGAATAATGGCCATGAACACCACACAGAGCACAGGGTTTGTTGGTGCGGAGTGTCTTCGGGTTCTTGGCTACGGATGAGGAAGAAACAGAGGTTTCAGGGATCGTAGATTCAGGGAACGTGACTTTAACCATGGGTTGGATACGGGGCAACTCAGGACAAGTATGGGTGGGATGACCGATACCATCACACAAGGCGCAAGGATTGGTGGGTGGGGGCGGGGTAGGGTTAGGAGTGGTGACCTTGTCATTGGATGCTCCCTTGCGAGTTTTTCGTTTCTTTCCAGTAGCTGTCGCAGTATGAGGAGGGTTCTGTGGAGGGGCTAGGGGAACAACCGTAGGCAATGGAAGGAGCGTCTGTGGATCCGTGGTGTTTCCAAAACTGAAGTGGACATTACGTGTAGAGGCCCTCATCAATTATACACTGAGAAACATTGGCATTCCGGATTTTGACTGGGATTTGGAAGGCGACGGAAGCGGGAAGAGGAGGATGTTCTGATTGATGGGTGTCGAAAACAATCATTTGGTCATCAACAGGATCTACAGCTCCCACGGTAGATAGCAGAGCCTTCTTTTGGGAAGGGCACGACTGGAGGAGTTCCAATGTGGAAATCGTAGCAGGAGATTGCGCCAAATCATCTACTATGTCAGAATGGACAAACACCGTGAGGGGGCAAACATTTCAAATAAGATGGTCCCTTAGGAGGCTTGGGATGAACCTCGGCTTTGGGTATAGGGAGTTGCAAGGGACCATTGGGTGTCGATAGAGGCTCTGTAGGACCTGACAATGGAGACTCAGAGACAGGCAGAGTAGGAGGTGTTGAATACTGACAGGACCAAGTTTGAAGGTTGAGGTCGAGAGTGAGAGGTGGGTCAGAAGCCATCATGAGAATTTGGTAATCAGAGGAACCAGAAGGGGAAGGGTGAGTGGTTACCGGGGTGTGATGTGGTTGAGTGGCCACGAATCCTTGTTGCGGGAAAGGATCGGTACACACAGCAGGTTGAGAAGTAACTGGGGTGGGAGGGGCAGTAGGGGAGGAGTGATGTCCCCGTACGGTGGCCTGAGAATCCCAAAGTTGCCGCATTTGTGGTAATAAGGGACAATCATGAGTGTAGTGACCATAAACACCACAACACGAACAGGGATTATTGGTGCGGAGTGGCCTATCCAGCTTGGGCTGAGAGCCCTGTGGCTGGTTGGAAGTGGTAGAGTCGATATTGGAAGGGTTGGGTCCATGATTACCAGAAGCGGATTGATTGCCCCTTCTCCTTCTTTGAGAAGGAGGAATGTTAGGTGCCCCCTATTGTGAAAATACTTGCCCTAGGGGGGGGAGTAAGTGCGGTTGTGGGGGTGGAAAAGGCAATGGAGTGGAAGGTCCAAATGCTGGAGGAGTGGGGAAATTGGGTTGCGGATATGGATAAGGGGGAGGATGGGTAGTAGTAAGGTAAGCAAGAGGGTGGGAAAAAGGAGGAGGCATGTTGTAGCCTAAATACATGCTACTAGGAGGGGAGAAAACGCCGGAGGGGCTGGCCCCTGAAGGAAAACCATGGCTCGGAAGAGGTTGGGCGGAGGTATGTGATAGGGCTCCAACGATACCGTCGGCAGAGTGAGATGCCCCCGAGGCATTAGGGCCATCGGGTTTGGGAAGGTCAGGGAGGACGGTATAAACATAACCAGAATGGGCATAGATAAGGTCATACTTCAAGGCTATTTGGAGGGCGGCTTCTTTGGTTCGGGGAAAATGGGATGCGACATCTTTGCCAATGGGAGGTAAGAGGGAGCGAAGGAACCAGTCCATGTAAACCCGATCTTCAAAGGGGGGAGCGCGGCACAAGCTCCGTCTTCGCCGCCATTCCTGGACATGAGTAGAAAGGCGGGTCGAAGAGGATTGATGGAAAGAGGTTAAAAGCTCAGTACCAGTGTCGTATCGGAGGGGGAGCTGGAAGTAGGATAAAAAGGCTTGGGCAATGGTCGCAAAAGTGGTATGGGAGGAGGTGGCATGTTCAATGTACCATTTAGAAGCATCGCCTGTAAGCGTGCGTTGGAACAATCGAAGATGAATAGAGTCGTCAGTAATGGAATTGGAGGAACACCACATATGGAAGGATCAGATATGGTTGGAGGGATCCTCACTAGCAAGGCCTTCGAACTTGGGAATGTTAGAGGGGAGCTTGGTTGGCATAGCAGACCAACTAACATCGTGGCAGATAGGATCATTAATCAGCTGATTGAAGTCGGGGAGACTAAAGCCAGCCATATAAGGGAGTAATGGGGCAGTCGAGGTAGGTCTCGAGGTGGTTCCACTGGAAGCAGACCCAGCAGTAGTATTGGGGTTACTGCTGGTGGTAGGCCCTGAAGTAGACATGGTGAAAGTGACAGGGGGAGAACCAGGAGGGGAATAACTTGAACAATCAAAGGGAGAGTCGAAGTGCGGACTCGAGGAAAGACTTGCTCGATGACGACGGGAAGGAGGAATTCAACCAAGCGGAAACTGAGGATGAAGGCCAAGAAGTCTCCGGGAGTGGCGTCGTGGGGGTGCAATGAGGACAGGAAGAAGATAAACCGACGAGGGCAGGGGGGGAAAAAATCAAGTGAGGTCAAGGGCAGAGAGGCGCAATGACAATTTATTTTAAAGTCTTTTCCAGGAGATGTTAACCAGGCGCTTCTTCGTTTAGGGTCAGTGTGTGGCGTGCATTAATTTTAATTTTTTAAACCCAGACGATTTGAGAGTAAAAGAAAAAGTGTGTTGTGTAATAGAAAAGAAATATGCAGTAAATAAGACTGAAAGAACAGAAAATTAACAACTAATAATGCAGCAATCTAACCCAAAAAGTTGGGTCTCTCAAAACTAGTCTACAAGAGGGAAAAACTAGGCAAAGCACGCTAAAATATGCCAATAGATCTAATGTCCGGAGGGACTGGGATCTAAAGGGTGAATCTGCTAAAAAGTGGTGCAGAGTACAGCAAAGAGGCAGAGGCAAAGTTGCTGCTAAAAAGGAGGAGATCAGCGAAAGATAGGAGAGACAAGGCAGTGGCCTTAGGAATGGACCCAAACAAAACGAGATGAGGTGGTTTTGAGAGGGAAAAGAGCTGATCTAAAGGGATCTGAAAAGGAGGTATCAGATCTGAGAAAAAGAGGGCTGAAACTCTGGAAATTCAGACTTCTGAAACAGTAAAGACTCGTCCACAAAAAGTGGAGGGTACTAGAGCGTTAAGGGGAAATATTCCGAAAGGGAAAGATTCTTAGGTGAGCATGCACGAAAACAAGTCCAAACTGGGCAGAGAAAGAGGCTGAAAACCCCGACGTGGCTTCACAAACCGTAAAAAGTACGAAAAATTGCGTAAAAGTGCAGTCGTAAGTCTCCACTCGTTTTGGCCCTGTGCTCTGTGTTTGGGGCAAAAGGTTCTGAGGCTCAAAGGTCTCAATTTTGGGCCAATATGCAACTCGTAGATCCCATTTCGACTACAGATTTTCGTAAAAATTTTGTCGTCTCGGCCTCTGTCCTCTAGACTGAATTCGCGTAATAAGGCTAGAACACACGCAAAGTTAAAAATTTGAATGTTTAAATGGTTTTAGGGGTGAAAATCAATTCAAAAATAGGAAAAACAAAAATGGAAGAGAAAACCCTAGGGTCCGAAACAGCCTAGATATGCAAAGAAGAGATAAAACGACAAAGGTCGCAAAAGAAAACCCGTGTGGAGTCGCCAATTGTTAGTATGAATCTTTTGTCGTAAAAGTTCACTTTAGCTACGCATAACAAATAGCCCTAACATCGATTATGGCTGCAAAATACCTTTAATATTGCTGCACACATTCAGATCTAAGCATAAAATATATTAAGCAGATAAAAAATAACATAACTCCATAGATCCAATGAACAAGACAAGAAGAATGTATATGAAAGAATTTTATATTATATTAAAGAATGGGGCACCTAAGAGGAAAACAAGAAATGTGTTTTCCAGTTCTCCTCAGTGGGATGGGTTCTTGGAAGTCCTTAGTGTTTCAGATCTAACATTTCTCTCTCTTATGGGTGTGGAAAAGCAAACATAGAACTCAATGGGAGTTCACAAAGCAAAATGAAAAATGGTGACCAAGAGAAGATCCAGAGTGATCTAATGCAATGAAGGTGTCTAATGAATGGGGAAAACCCTCCTATTTATAACAAAATATTGGGGCGGTCTAGAACTCGGTGCATGAATAAAATACTATTAATCAAATTCTAGAAGCACCTTTTAGGAATATTTTATTATATTTGTTGGAGGGAAAAGGGTTCTTGACTTGGGTCAATTCCTTTATTTATAGATAATTAATAAATAAATGGCTTATTTATCATTTTAGGGAAGTGATGGGAATATAATTAAATAAATAATGGTTTATTTAATTATTTATGGATGATTTAGTAAAATTTAACTAAGAATATTATTTAAATAGTGATTTAAATAACTTATTCTTAGGGAATAATTAAATAAATAAGGATTTATTTAATTAAATTCCTTATTTTGGGTTAAATATGACCAGGAAATATAAATGAATAAGTTATTTTAGGTGGTGAAAGCAATTTTACTTAGGGTAAAATTGGTCTTACATGGTGTACTTGGGTTCATCTAATGATAATGAGTTAGATGACCAAAAAATGTTGTAACACCCGGGGGTCTATGAAATAAGCAGAAACACTTATATATAAGAAGAGGAAGACGGGTCATATGAGGTTTTTAACAAAGTGTGGGGGGCTAAAAACCTTTAAGGCAGGGCTAAAACATTTATCAAGGGGCAGGGTTACAAAACACAAAGAGTCAGGTTTTTATATTGAAACAGAGTTTTAATATGAAACAAATAGGGCCCGAAAGGTTTAATTTTAATGTTAAAACAATGTAAAAAGGGAATTTTTCATTGTTTTAGTGTAAATGAAAAGATGATGAAGGTGAGGGGTTTATGGCATTTTTAGGGGAAACTAGAAATCATGATTTAGAAAATTTTTGATGAGGATGAGAGAATTAAGCCCGTAAAGAGTCCTTAAGAGCATGAAGGTGATTTTGAGAAGGCATACTGAGATATAGTGAAAAATGTTTTATGAAGATAATGAAGGCAGTGAGATTTCTGAAGATAGTTGATAGTCAAGGAATGCTATCTTTGGCAGATTGTAGAAAATCCATAGTCACATAGTGATATTATGAATACAGGAGACTAACAGTGGCTCCAACTGGGGAGGGAAGCTCTTTTAGGAGGTGTTAAGAACCTTAGAGTTCAAATCTCTAGAATTATGCAGATCAGTGCCCTGATTTGTACTTGACAGATTTCTCATTCTTCAATAGTTGATTTTCTTTTGTTCTTTGAAGCTGTGAATTTTAAGATCTGAAAAACATGCTTGCTTCAACTCAATTCTACCTACCCATCATACTTTCCTAGCATTTTTTCTTCATTTGGGTGCATTTAGATTGGCAAACCCTTGACATTATTTTTCTTTTGAAAGTAAAAAATATCTACTTCTACACTTATATCATCCAAAGGCTTAGATTAGATTGATGAGCTCTTTTATTCTCTACCTAATCTACTTATCTGTCAAGTTTAAATGGTTTGACAGATTTTCATTCTCTATTCTATGAACATGAAATTGAAAGCATGACCCAATCAAGATTAAGAAATTTGATTTGTCATGAGCTGTGGCATTTTGGACAAGCTTCACAAAGATTTTATTTTTGCAAAAACTAAAACTATAAACTAAGGGCTATAATCTGGAATTTGTCATTCATCCCTCTATTTTCTCTTTGGTTCAGTTTGAACTTTGGAACCAATATCTTTTCTAAATTTCTACTAATAAGACAAGTTTAAATAGTTTGGAAAATCTTCATTTACCAACTTATCAACAAAACTTCAAAATTTGTTAAATCATGATTAGGCTATGTGAGTGAACAAGGCTTCCTTTTCAAAAGTAGTGGCATTTGGACTTGCACACTTTCAGAAACATTATTTTTTGGTATGGGGCTTTACCTTTTCTTTTTATCTGCCTTATTTTCTCCTTTTCTTCTTTTTTATGTCTATTTTTCTAGTATTTTTATTCAAGCAGTGTTATATACAATGAATAAAGCTTTAAATTGAGGTCTTCAACTGAAATAATGCTTGAGCATCCTTCCATTGACAAGATCTCCAAATAATTTTGTTCCATCCATTCCTTGTAGAAATAATGCATTGTTACCTCTTGTAGAATGGATGATGTATGGACCTTTCCATAGACTGTCAAATTTTCCATGCTTGCCCTTGTCCTTTCTTCTTGAATCCCACTTCAACACTTTGTCTCCAATGTTGAAATAATTTTCTTTGGTCCTTTTGTCAAAAAATTTCTTGATGTTTTCCTGCACTTGTTGTGTTCTATTGTATACTTCTTCTCTCGCTTGTTGCAGTTGGACAATCTGGTTTATTCTTCTTTGCATATCATTTCCTCAGACTGTGCTTCTTGGATGAGCTTCATCATTAGTACTCCCAAGCTTAGTGGGAAAACTACATCTACTCCATACACTAGCTGATAGGGAGACATTCCAATTGATTTTTTATTTGTTAATCTGTCTGCCCATAGTGCATGTACTAGTTTGTTGTGCCATGATTTTTTGTTCTCTTCCAACAAATTTTTAATGATGTTCACCAAACTTTTGTTTGAGGATTCTGCCAACCCATTACCTTGAGGGTAATAAGTTGTAGAATGGCCCAATGAAATATGATATTTGTGGAAAAGTTCCACCATTTTCTTGGATCTAAAAGTAGCAACATTGTCAGTAATGATCTTTCTAGGACAGCTAAATCTAGAAAAAATGTGATTTTCAAGGAATTTGATAATTACTGAGTCTATGGAAGTTCTAGAAGGGATAGCTTCTATCCACTTTGTAAAATAGTCAGTTGCAGTAAGGATCTATTTGTGCTGGGTAGAGGAGGCAGGGTGGATTTCTCCAATGAAATCAAGGCCCCATTATTGAAAAGGAGCTTCAACAGAAATAGGATGCAAAGGTAATGGTAGCAGTTTTTTTTTGCCCTCAAAGATTTGGCATTTATGGCAGGAAATTACCATTTTATGGATGTCTTGAAAGAGGGTGGGCCAATAGTAACCAGCTCTAAAGATTTTGTTGGCAGTGGTTTTCCAATAAAGGTGGCCTCCACATTCTCCTTCATGAAACTCATGCTTGATCTTATCTGCATCATCCTCAGGCAAACATTTAAGAAATATACCACTAGCATTTTTCCAATATAAAATTTTATCTAGAATGCAGAAATTTACAGCTTTTAACTTTAAGAATCTAGCCTTTGTTTTAGAAAAACTAGGAGAAGCATTCAGATTAAAAAGCACATATAAAATATGAGCATACCGAGATGAATTCAGAAATGGTTCTTCAATAGGTGGAGTTGCCAACTACTCTTGTTCATCTAATGCATTAATCATATTCATGTCGAGTGCTTGAAAGTTTGTTTCGACCATGAGTTTAGCCAGTCCTTGCCCTTTGATTAGCTTAGTGGGCTCGATTTCCAGATCATATTCTAATATAACAGCAATCCACTTACCTCTTTTTCCATCAGGATCTTGTGTGAGTATGTCTTTTACCACTGAGTGAGGCACAAATGCAATGATGTGTGAGTGTAGAATGTAATCTCTGAAATAATTTAATGCCTTGATTAAGGCAAAAGCTTGTTTTTCCATTATGTTGTACTTCAGAGGTGCATCTCTCAATGCCTTGCTGAAAAATGCTATGGGTTGTTTCTTTCCTTTTATATTTTTTTGCAATAGGACAATAGCAATAGTATGTTCTAATGCAAAAGAAAAAATGAAGAAATCTTTCGTAAAATCAAGGCCAATCAGAACTGGGGTTTGTGTAAGTGCTTGTTTTACCAATTCAAAAGATTTATTTGCTTCTATGGTCCATTTGACTCCTATTTCTCTTTTCAACATGTTCGTAGTGTTTCTTAGGAGTTCTGCAAGGTTTAGTATGAACCTTCTTAAGAAATTTATCTTTCCAATGAAAGATTACAACTCTTTGATATTTCTAGGATGACTGATTTGCAATATTCCTTCAATCCTTTTTGGGTCAATCTTGATCCCTTCTTCAGATATGATGTGGCCTAGAAGTTTTCCTTCTTGAAGGCCAAACAAATTTTTCTTGGGATTCAAAGACAAACCATATTTTCTGCATTTTTCAAAGACTTTTCTTAAGTGAGCTAGGTGTTCTTCATCAGTTTTTGAGTAGACTGTTATGTCATCAAGGTATATCACAATGAAGTAACATATTTCTTTAGATAAATCAATATCCATGGCTCTTTGAAAGGTGGCACCAGCATTCATTTACCCAAAAGGCATTTTAGCATACATGAAGGTACCCCAAGGTGTAGTGAAAGTTGTCTTGTGTTGATCATCTAGGTGTACCAGCACCTGATTGTATCCTGAAAATCCATTTAGCAAAGATATTCTTTTGGAGCCTACTACTCTTTGTAAAATGTGATCCATTTTTGGTAAAGGGTAGTCATCTTTTAAGGAGGCTTTGTTTAAATTTATGAAATCTATGCATAGCCTAATTTCTCTTGTTTTCTTCCTCATTGATACAAGGTTTGAAACCCATTCTGAGTATCTCAGAGGGACTATTATTCCAACATCATATATTTTCTTAATTTCTTTCTCAACCAGTGGTAGTTGCACAGGGTTTATTCTGCGTAGTTTTTGTTTAAAGGGTTTCTGGTTTTCTTTGAGAGGGATATTATGCTGGATTATCTCAGTATCATATGAATTTAAATATTCATAGCTCCAAGAAAACACATCACTAAATTATTTGAACAACTCTAGATATTTCTGTTTTATATGAGCTGGCAGTGTTTTTGACAATTTTATCATTTTGGGTTCTTGTTCACTGCCTATATTTCATTCTTCTATTTCAGCTTTAGTGGGTTCCATATTTGGCTTCCTAGCAACATCATTAAAATCAAAAAGTTCTTCTAGAGGAACTAGTCCCTTTGGAAAATTATCATTATTGGACTGCGGCACTTCAAAGTCTTCTTTTTCTGAATTTGTGCACAATTTTGTTTTATGTGGGTTATCTTTTGTTAACAGATTTATAGCAACATTATCAGGAGGTTCTTCTTTGTAATTTTTCTCCTCATCAAAGAAGTCTTCTTCATAATCTAAGTCTGAATTTGGCATTTCAAACTCATTTCTAGACTGCAGGAAATCTTCTATCTATTTATCTCCCTAAAAAACTTGCCAATATTTTATGTTATCTGGGACTGCTGGCCTATATTTGACTTGTATTGTGTATTTATTGTTATGATAAGGTTTTTGACATGAACTAGCTGCAAAGGCTAGACCATTGGCAAGGATGTTTTGGTTTCTAGGGACAAAGGTAGGATCATACTCATGGAAGGTCTTCAAGAGGTCAAGGGGATCATCCCTATATGCCTTTAATCTAGGATTCTTTGCTGTGTATTCTCCGTTAATCTGCCTAATGACTAACTCAGAATCTCCATGAACAACTATCCTCTTGGATCCTAATTTCTTCAGTAATTGTAGCCCTAGGAGGAGTGCCTCATATTTAGCTATGTTATTTGTGCATTGAAAGCTTAGCTTGTATGAGTGACCTTCTACCTGATTGTTCTCTGTGTTATGCACCCATACACCTGCTCCTGAACCAATATTGCTAGAAGAACCATCAAAGCTCATACTCCAAAGAGGTTCAATTTCAGATTTATCATTATGGTCATTGTGGTTGTGACTATGTTGTTTATTATGTTGTTATTTATGGCCTTCACTATGTTTTCTGTAATATTCTGCTTAGGCTAATTGTTTTGATTGTTCCTCCTCTTTCTCCTCTTCTTCTAAAATTGTTTTCTCATTTTCCATCACTTGTTCATTAAGGTTTTCATCATTGTAAAGGATAAATGAGTCAAGGTCAATGTGGATGAAATAAAGAGGGGAGTTGTCTGGATTTTCTTGAATTCTAACCATGTATTTCATGTGAGTTTCTCTATATAGTGTTCTTGGTTAACTGAAGACAGGTATGGTAGCATAGGTCATGTCCATTTGGAGGGTGCCTTGGAGTTTAGCTCCCCATGATCTTGAAAGGAGCATGCCATATTTAGGAGGAATGTCAGCCACTAGAATATCCATTACTAGGCTCTTGGCTAGTATTTGTGCTAGATTAACATAGAGATCTTTGATTAGGCCTAGAAATTTAACTCTACTGGAATCAAAAGCGTATAAATATTTGTATGGTCTAGTTATCTCAAGGCCTAGTCTTTCCATTACTACTTTTGGCATGAGGTTGTGTGAAGCTCCTGAATCTAACATGGCATTATGGAGAATTTTATCACGCATGTTTAAACTGACATAAAATGGAGGAACACCTCCCTCTTGAAATTTTCCTTCTACTTCTGGTCCAAACAGAAGTTCAAGTTTGTCATCATTCAAATTTACAGAATCAAAATTTTCTCCTATGTTTAAAGCTTTCAAAAGTTTTGATCTATATACATCTTGAGTGACTAATTCAGTAAGAGGAATAGATATTTTAATCTTGGCAATTTCATTCTCTATACTGAAAGGTGTCTGTGTTTTTGAAAAGTTCAAATCAGTTTTTTCAAACACTGTTTTCACAACAATTCACTAATTGTCCGCAAAAGAAGAAGAACAAGAAGGCTACTGGAGTTGCAGCTGGTGAGGCCCTTGCCTCACAATTTTAACATGAATTCTCCTTGATTGCATGCATGGTGTCAAGGGAATTGGGATCAGTGTGGTATTTGGATAGTGGCACTTCCTTTCACATGACGGGAGATAAGGAAATTTTCAGTGACTTGGAGGAGAAATATCTCTAGATGAATATAGAGATGGGTGACAATGGATGATATAGTGCAACCGAAATTGGTACCATTACCTTTCAAAGGGAATCATGTAAACCATTTCAATTGAAAGATATTATGCATGTTCCAAGTCTGAAGAAAAATTTGATCTCAGTCACAATGTTGGAGGACAGAGGCTATGTCGTTGTTTTCAGCGATGGAAAATATATCCTGTGACATAAAAAAATAGGTCAAGCCAAGAAGACAGGTATTCGAGTTAAGAATCTCTACAAGCTGGAGGTAGATGGCTGCGCTGCCGTGATGGGTAAGGCAGAAAAATTGGTGATCCGGGATGAGGGCGAATTATGCCATAGGTGATTGGGCTATCTTCATCATGGAGCCTTGAAAGTCATGCAACAAATATCTATTGGACTTCCAATGGGAACACTTTATCAGTTAAATCAATGTAAGGGTTGCACCATGGGGAAGTATGTAAATTCCACCTTTCATGAAAAGAAGAATCGTGCTTCACGGATCCTTGAGAGAGTTCACACAGATGTGTGTGGACCGTTCTCGGTTGCTTCAACAACAAAACATAAGTACTATGTTATTTTTGTTGATGAATTTTCTCGTAAATGTTGGATCTTCTTCATGCAGAAGAAGGATCAAACATTCTCAGAGTTCTGTGAGTTTAAGGCATTGGTGGAGAAAGAGTCGGGGAAGTAAGTGAAGGCTCTAATGAGCGATAATAGTGGAGAATACATCTCTAACGAATTCAAAAATTTCCGCAGCAAAGAAGGAATTCAAAGAGAACTCATAGCGCCTCATAACCCACATCAAAATGGGCTCATGGAGAGGAAGAACAGAATGATCGTGGGTGCAACACGAGTGATGTTGCATGATCAGGGCCTACCAATTCATTTTGGGTGGAAGCCTACAACGTTGCGGTTTATGTGCAAAACCGTTGTCCTCATAGAGTACTTGGCATGAGTACACTTGAAGAAGCTTTCACTAGTAAGAAACCCGATGTTTCACACTTTAACATTTTTGGCTCATCTGTTTATGTGCATGTGACCAAGGATGCTAGGAAGAAGCTGGAGCCGACTACTGAAGTTGGGATATTTATGGGGTACAGAGAAACACCCATAATTATCGTGTGTATTTTCCAAATAGTCAAATGATTGTGGTGCGATGGGATATAAAATTTGATGAGGGGAAATCCATGTAGTTGTCGCTTGATAGGGAGTTGGACTTGCATGCAGAAGATGAACTATTGGTTCCCAAAGATGTGTCTCTAGATGTGTATCAGCCACAGGAGGAGGTTCATAGAGTGGAGGAGTCCACTCACGTAGAGCCAAACATCAGAATAGGCAGAAGGCGTACCACAAAAGTTGACAGGCTAAGACTTGATGCTGCACAAAATGTAGGAGTCCCTACTTCACAACGCAGATAAAGAGAGTCTCCTGACTGATTTACTGGATAGATGGCTCTCATGAGAAAATTTATTGTGACTAAACCATCTTCCTTTCAGGAAGCAGTGCATGAGCCCACATGGGTAGATGCAATGGTGGAGGAGTATGACTCCGTTGTCAAAAAAATTGCTTGGGAAATTGTTCCAAGGCCGGTTGATAAATCACTGGTAGGTTCAAGATGGATCTACAAGGTAAAGCAAGCTACTGATGGGAGTGTTGAGAAATAGTGTTGAGAAATACAAGGCCAAATTTTTGACCCGGGGATTCTCACAAATCAAGGGGAAAGATTATGAAGAAACCTTTGCACCTGTGGCAAGGTATTCTTCCAGAAGGACCATCCTTTCTCTCTTAGAGCAGATGGGCTGACACATTTATCAGATGGATGTGAAGATTGTGTTTCTCCATGGGATCATTAAGGAAGAGGTGTACATAGAGAATCTTGATGGATTTTAGATCTTCAACAATGAGTCGCATGTGTGCCAACTCAAAAGAGCATTGTATGGGCTGAAGCAAGCACCTCGTGCTTGGTACACTTGGATAGAAATCTATTTCACCAGACTAGGCTTCACCAAAAGTGAAGCAGATGCAAGCCTATACAAAATTATGGTGGAGGGTAAGCTTTTAATAATTTTTATTTATTTTGATGATTTAATATTGATTGGTGATGAGAAACTGATATACTCATCCAAGGATGATCTTGCAAAGGAGTTCGATTGGAAATATGGTAGCCTCCTTCATTATTTCCTTGGATTGGAAATATGGCAGCGAGATGGTGAAATTTTTGTGTCTCAAAGCAAGTATGCAAGGGAGATACTGGGTAAGTTTCACACGGAGGGCTGCAAACCCATGGATGTTGAAAATGCAGCAAGATGATGGAGCTTAGTGAAATGAAGTCGCCTTCACTAAGTGGGCCCGCAGGCAAATTCTGGCATAAAGTCTATTTTTAGACTATGTCTATTTTTAGACATATGGAGCATGGTCCAGGGGTTGCAGTATGTTATTCTTGGAGTATTGGTCATGTTGGTAAAAATAGATGGACCTCTATTTTTGGACCTATAGGTCGAAGTCTATTTTTAGACTGCCTATCCTAAAAATAGGGAAGTCAAATATTATTTTCCCTTAATAATATTTGGACTCTAAACAACAGTTTACTCTCTTGGAGCACTTCAGTTCGAGCTACATAAGTGGCTCATGCATCTGACAGAGGAATTACGCTATTCCTAAGGGTTTGGTGAGCTCATGCATGGTTGACTTCAGTTAGGACTTCAGTGGCAGAAGTTTGGTGGAGTTGATGAGACAGTTGGTGGAGTTGTGTTCGGTTTAACTTAGTTGAGCTAGTTGAGATTAGTTTAACTAGCTAATCAACTAGTAATGAGTTGAGTGAATTAAATATTATTTAATTCACTAATTATTAACTCATGATTCAACTCAAGAACACATCAGTTCACTACAGTGCATGGAAAGTTCAGTGGAGACTAGTGAAAGAGGTAGATGAAAGGGTTGAGATAGCTATCAGTTGTGACATCAGTTGTGCATGAGATTTGCACCACACTTGGAGGAATTTCCCATGATGATTGCGCTATCAAGCCAAGGAGATTCGAACCTTGGATCTCTCATTAGACCAGCCTTGATTTCGCAATAGAGGCAGGCAATTAGTGGATGTGTTTTGAACTGTGACTTGTTCAAAACCAAGCTAGTTTGTGTGTAACTTCATGAGACAGTACTGAGTACTTGTGAGGAGTATTGTACTGAGTTTGTTACATTTTTTCTCCATTATAATATACACAATAGCTGCGGGGTTTTCAGCTATAAGATTTCCCCATACATACTGTGTTAATGTGTATGATGATTTGATGTGCTATCGCTTGTTTTATTTCCGCATGTGTGATGATCTGAGTGGAAGAGATTATGTGTTGCATATGAATTTGAATTGATATGTGATCAGGATAATCTCGGTGGATAATTAATCATTATTCAGCAAATTTCTACAATGGATACTCCTCTTCCAGGAAACTAGAGGAAAGAGGATGCTACTTTTGGAGAGGTAGTGGATGCTATTGTCTATTGACAGTTACTAGGTTCGCTAATGTATCTAGTGAACATAAGACCGAACATTTTTTATGCGGTTAACCAGCTGAGTCAAGCTATGGTTAAGCCTACCAAGCTCTTTTGGAAGGCGGACAAGTATGTCCTGAGATACGTGAGGGGCACATCAGAGTATGTTTTATGGTACAGACAGACAGATGAGGTGAAGTTGCATGGCTTCACAGATGCAGATTGGGTGGGCATCCCATCGGACATAAAGAGCACATCAAGGGGGATTTTTAGCATTGGATATACAGTTATTTCTTGGTATAGCAGAAAGCAGAGATCCGTGGCACTCAGTTCAATGGAAGCGCAATACATGGTAGCGAGTCAAGCTGCATGTGAGGCTATCCGACAATGATTCATTTTGACAGTGGTTTATTTGGTTCTCATTTAGATTTGACAGTGATTCATTTTCATAATCAAAGTTGCATTAAACCCTCGATTAATCCTATGTTCCATGATCGATCTAAGAATATAGATATTCGGTACCATCATCTCAGAGATTGTGTGCAGAGTAAGATCGTGTTTCTTCAGTACATTCCTATGGAAGATTAGGATGCAGATATTTTGACAAAGGCACTCACCAATAGAAAATTTGAATACCATAGAGACAGGATCGGGGTGAAGGATAATCCCTTTCTTGTTGAGAGGGAGTGTTGAGATTCAACAAGAAGATCCTAGTGAAAATTATGCACCTACACTAGGATGGAGCCTCAGGCTATTTTTAGGTGGATGCCTATTTATAGATGCATGAGAAAAAATTATTTATAGATGAGTTCTATTTATAGATGTATGTGCAAGTTCCATTTATAGATTGCATGTCTATTTATAGATGCATGTCGGCTATTATTATCCCTTGATATTTGTTGGACAATAAACAATAACCTATTCTCAATGAGCACTTGGAAATAGTTAACTGAAGTGGAAAATCAGTTAGCTATAGGAATTTCAAGTTGAATGGTTGGTTGGTGGGACATGCAAGTGGACTTAGTTGCAACTGAGTGATTCAAAGTTGTAGCAGAGTTGGAAGTGAAACTATGAGAGTTGTAAAGTAGTTTAACTCAGTTAAGTGAGTTAAACTCAGTTGTGCTAGTTGTAACTGAAGATACACTAGTGAGAGATCAAGTGAATTAATTATTAATTAATTCAAAATCAGTAGCCTCACATGAAACTGAAGATTTACTACTATTAACTGCATGCATGTCAGATCCAGTGGAGACCCTATTTAGATGTAGGTGAAAGGGACATTTGACTATTAGTTGTGACATTATCAGCTGCACACATGCAACCACACACACATTGGATGTGCCCATGATGATTGCGAAATAAATTCAAGCAGGATTCCATTCATTTAGGGATTTCTATCAGCTGGGATTGTGCAGTGGAGGCAGGTTGTTTGGAGACAATAAATTGGCTAAGGAACTTGCCAATTTTTGTATGACAGTGTGAGACAGTTAGTTCATGTACTGAGAGCTCTTGGATTAGAGCTTTGTATGTAATTGATTCATGATCCATGATATAATACATAATAGAAGATAGTGGGGTTTTTAGTTATATGCTTTCCCTGGGTAAATTATCTGTGTTATGTGTGATTGATATTTCTTCATGATATTGTGATTGGTGATTGTGTTTCAAATTCCGCAAAGATTTTGTTGAAGCGATTATGTATTTAACAGTAGCATATTATTGTTAGATCAGGAGAATCCAAGCAATACATATTTTGTATTAAATTTCTACATCTCCTTAGTGTTGATTTTGGTGTTATGTTTCCTTGTACAATTATTATTCCATGAACTTCTTCTTCTTCAAAATCGTTTGCTTTCTTTCTGTGGATGGCTGAGTTTCTAATTGAATTTATTGATGTTGTGGTTCATGTTCTTGTTTCACTTAAACTTATACATTATATCTCTTAATGATGATTTTGTGCATAGTACGATCTCGCAATCTAGATCCCTTAACTACATCATCATATTTAATAAAGAAATACTTCTTTGATTTAGGGTATAATTTAGAACATTGATTTTTAGGAGTAAGAGCATATAGTCTTCACAACCAATATTTTTTAAAATTAACTAATCACAAGGATAACATGTCCATATCTCTGCAATAATGTTACATTCTATGGAAATTGATGGTGACTGATTCATTACTTCTGCCCACAAATCTTGTTGCAAACTAACATTACTAAACATGCACATTTCTCTCTCTAGAAGAGTCCCATCCATTCATTTTTCCACATCATTTTTTTGGGTAGTGTAGATAGTAGTTTTATGTCTTTCAATCATAGGTTCCTTTAAATATTTTTCAAATTCCAAAGAAGTGAACTCACCTCCATTATTTATTCTAAAACACTTGATTTCCCTACTAGTTCTCATTTCAACCAAAAATCTAAATTTTTTAAATACATTAAACACATCAACTTTACATTTTAGAACATAGACCCACACCTTTTTCTGAGTAATCATATATAAATTTTACACAATAATGAGCCCCACCAAAATAAATTGTAGGAGTCTAACCCCAGACATCTCAATGAATATAATCAAGAATAACTTTACTTATATGACTCCCCATTTTATACTTCTATCTACAATGCTTCCCAAAGACACAATGTTTGTAAAATTTGAGATTGAAATATTTCAAGTTTGGAAGTAAGGTGTGTTTTATTAATACCTTTTGAATTTTCTCACTCATAAGGGTAAGTTATTGATTCCATAACTAGTAGCTTCATTAGTTTCTTCAAATACCACATTGCTCATTTGTTTAAATTCTTCCTTCCAACTTGTAAATGTTTCCAATCTTTGTAGCCTTCATAACTGCTAAGATGCCCTTTGACACATTTAGTGCTCCACCTTCACATATAAACCCGTAACATATGGAATCTTAAACTCACAAATAAATTAAATTCTTTTTAAGTTAAAGTATATGTCTCACTTCTGTCAATATCCTTGAAATTCCATCAAACATTTTAATCTTAATGCTGTCAACCCCAACAGTTATAAGACACATTTTTCCTTACAAGAACAATATTACCATCGATACTTTGGTAAGAAAAAAACCATATCCTATGTGGAAACATGTGATGTGAAGCAAAAAAATCTAATGACTACTCTTCATAATATTGGGAGATATTAGAAATAGATAAAACGTATTCAACCATACCCAAACTTGATTCATCCATATTTGCCTACTTTTTTGACTCTTCCTTGGATTCTTTTCACTAACAATATTTTCTAATATGCCCTATTTTACTGCAATACCAATATTTTAACTTACCATTCATCCCTTTTGAATTAGATCTGGATGTACTTCTCAATTTCTCCACTCTTTCTTTAAATCAACCTCTAGCCACCATTGCTTCAAGTATGGAAGTTTATATAATTGATTTACTCCACACCTCCTCAGACAATAATCCTCCCACAATATAGTCATATTAAATATAATTAGTAATACTAAAACTAATGGAAGTGACTATATGGTTCCAAGATTCAAGAAATGAATACAATAACATCAATGCCTTGTCTTCCTTATCAATTTTTACATCCATACTCACTAAATAGCATACAAGAGTATTAAATACATTTAAATGATCAATGATTTTGGTACCTTATTTCATTTTTAGGTTCTATAGTTACCTATTCAATTAGATTCTATTTGTCAGATCTTTTTTCATACAAAATATCTCCAGTCTACTCCACATGCCTAAAGTTGTTTCCTATCCAATAATATTGAAAAGAACATAATCTGCGAAACACATCCAATTGGTTTTGATAACTTGTACATCTAGATATTCCCAATATTCATTAGACATTGTAGTATACCTAGAGGGGATAATATAGGGTACAGAGGGAGGTACTCAAGGGAATAATATGATGTAATAATGTAAGAATGATAAATAAATGGGCCATAGTTAATAAATAAAGTGGTTAACCCACATTATGCAAGGGACCACATGTAGCTAGGGAATAAAGTTATAAGCCCATTGTATTGGATGTATGGTATTGAGAGATCCATGGTAAATACCCATGGTATTGCATGTATGGAACTTAAATAGAGGCTAGAGACTCTCCATTGAGAGATGTCAAGGATTATTTTATTGGCAAGCATATGGCTTGTGGATTGATCTGCTTCCTTAAGGAGTGAATGTATTGTATTGCCCTACCTAAAGGGTTTTAATATTAATGAAGATCTAAAGTTTTATCTTTTATGGTCTTATTTATTGGGCATATTTTCCATTTCTATAAATTTTCTTGTTAGATCCACTACAAGTGGTATCAGAGCACTTTCTTGGGCAGAGTTGGGGAGAATTGTTTTCTCATTTTTGCAGGAATTTTGTGGGCGGCGAGTTTGCAGAGCAGATCTAAAACTTTGGGTGCAAAATTTTAGAAGATAAATAGCCGATCTGGATTCCTTGCACAAAAATACCCAATTTCAAAAAAAATAAAATCAGTCAAATAGGAGTTTGTATGAGGGAGATATCACTAATTTAAATTCAGTTGTGCTACAGAAATTTTCTGACGACAATTCGTGGACGTCGGATTTCCTCACATTTTTTGCAGTTTTTGGTGCATAATTTCAGATAAATTATTATATATCTGAACTCCCCTTGAAAAATCACCAGATTTAAAAAAAAAAAAACAATCGGTCAAATCGAAGCCCGGATGAGGGAGTTATCACTGATTTAAAATAAACCATTTCTTTTTCAGAAATTTTGTGACGGTGGGACAGTTGCAACGTAGATCTGAGTTTCCAGAGTACCTAGATCCAGATTTCAGCTACACGAATAGATTCAGAATGAATGCTCAGTTTCCGAAAACGGGCTATAATAAGGATTCTGAGTTATATTGACGAAGTTATGCCCATTTTAATTTTTTTCCAAAGTAAGTAATTTTCTTCAAAACCCTTACTCTGTTTTAAGGGTTCTCGCAAGATGAAGTTTATAGGAAAAGATGATGGCCCTACTATTGAAGAATTTTTACAATATCACAAGGTTAAATCCCCATTTTTTTGGATATGCTACATAGGGCTCCATATGAAAGATGAGACAAATAAATGGTGGACCTCACTTGACAGCTTAGTGAGGAAACTTCCTATGAAAAAACTTGAAAAGGTCCTTTTGGACAAGTGGTCTCAAGCCAGAAAGAAGGGCACTAAGAGCCATAAAGACTTATTTTCTACTAATATTTCCATATTACAAGTTCATGGAAGTATTCAGAAAGAGAACATCATTGTGTCTATCAGTCCTAGTTGCAAGCATAATTGTATTAATGTTAATTTGGCTAAAAAATTGCAAGTTTTAGCAAAACATATTGAAAACACACAGGTTGATAATGAAGATTTTCAACTTTATAAATATTTGAAGATTTCTATGGATAAGTATGTGTTGCATTCTGATTTTTATGCTTTAGATATGGCTGTTGTGGATGTTGTTTTGGGAAACCCTTGGATGGAATCTGTTGGCACTGTCAATTTTAATGTGCAAAACAAATTCATGAAGCTTTGCTATAAAAAGAAGAAAATCACATTACATGATATTTGCATTAGGAACCATGCAGAGAATAGGGAGGAAGAAGCACAAATCTCTAATGACACAGACACATCAGATGATGAGCCTTTGATGTTAGACAACCAAACACAGACATCAAATCAGGTACCAACAAAAGCACCAGACACCACTCCATCACCAATAGTGGAGGAATTGATGAAAGATATTCCACCAGTTAAAGCTTCAACATATCACCACCCGCATCTCCCAACAAGACAAAAACCAACAAGGTGGCAACGAATTAGCAACCAGGACAACCATTAGGGGGATTTTGAGGTCTAAAATGGGCCTCCTAAGGAAATTATAAAATAATATTGGAAATAATACAATACGATTTGATTACATCATCAAATTTTAGAGGGAAAAAAGAAAAAACTATTTTTCAACTCATATTTTCAACTTATCTCCCAAAGTTTTTACTCAAATTTTGAGAGGGAGTAATCATTGGATGCAAATTTAATTCCTCATCCAAGGAGTACCCATGTTGCATACTTTTGATAGGTCCTGCTACACAAAAAATGAGAAATACATGAAAAACGTTATTGTAATCACATTTTTTAATGTATTTTTCATTTTTCGTGTAGCATAGTCCATCGAAAGCATGCAACATGGGTACTCCTTGGATGAGGAATTGAATTTTGCATCCAAAGAGTAATCCCGCTTGAAATTTGAGTAAAATATTTGGGAGATAAGTTGAAAATACGAGTTGAAAAAGTAGTTTTATTATTTTATTATTTTTTAATCTTTTTACCCTTTTACTTAAAAAATGGTGAATCATCCCCCATGGTTGACATCGTCATCTTGAATCCTATTGGTTCTTATAAAGTTTATTTTTATTGTACATTTTTCTTAGGAGGCCCAGTTTAGACCTCAAAATTACCCTAATGAACCCCTGGACGACACATAGAGAGCTGCAACGATTGACCCACAGCACATCAACACAAAGGAACCACCAGAACTCGCTTCCATCTCAAGCGAGCGAGGCACCGACTAGATCGATTGTTCACCTTTTCTAAGATAGCTAGATGCATGTGAACAGTACCAGTGGAATACTCTTTTGAGTAGATCTTATTATTTATGTTCTTCTCATGTTTCAGGGACGAGACATGTTTAAGGGGGGTGTAATGTAGTATACATAGGGGGCATAATATAGGGTACAGAGGGAGGTACCCAAGGGAATAATATGATGTAATAATGTAAGAATGATAAATAAATTGGCCAGTTAATAAACAAAGTGGTTAACCCACATTATGCAAGGGACCACATGTAGCTAGGGAATAAAGTGATAAGCCCATTGTATTGGATGTATGGTATTAAGAGATCCATGGTAACTACCCATGGTATTGCATGTATGGAACCTATATAGAGGCTAGAAACTCTCCATTGAGAGATGTCAAGGATTATTGTATTGGCAAGCATATGGCCTATGGAGTGATCTCCTTCCTTAAGGAGTGAATGTATGGTGTTGCCCTACCTAAAGGGTTTTGATATTAATGAAGATTTGAAGTTTTATCTTTTATGGTACTATTTATTGGGCATATTTTCCATTTCTATAAATTTTCTTGTTAGATCCACTACAGAAATAACCACTAGTTTTTTTTCTTTCCATCTATATCCTTATGCAATCCTTGTTGCACTAGCAAATTCGACATATTGACCTTCCACGATTCAAATGTTTTATTCCCATTGAACTTCTCCACCTCAAAATTTGCATTTAAAATCTTCACCACTCTCTACACAAATAACTTTCTATGATTCATAATCATAGACCCCAGTTTCATTGCTCACATGATGCTTGCTTGGGTTATCTTCTTCTCACCAATTATGGCTTATATACCACTTGTTTTCCCATTGATTCACCATTGTTTCTCTTGAGACACGTGGAATCATAACAATTTAACAATAGTTGTAACTATAAAGGATTCATGGTACATAATAGCAAAGGTGTTGAAATAATATAACAAAAACACTATAATAGAAAAGGTGTTCTAACAATAGTAACTATAGTACTATGATAGTAGATATGTTGCAATAACAAAACACTAGAGCAGTCATAAAATTGTAAAATAAGGGTGTCATATCAATGATAGATTATAAACAACTTGCACACACGAAGTTAAAAACAAAGAACTTATCAAGAATAAATGAAGCACAACACTAAAAAAATACTCATTACAAGGCAAGCTCATATGATCTTATTGCAAAAGAAATTTGTGGGGATTTGCATCCACCTTTAGGGTTCACAACCAAATCTATTTATACACTTTATTTTTCCTTGTACTTTAGGAGTGTAAAAAACTAAATGTTTCTAAACACCCCCTCACCCCCCTTTAGGTATTTAGAAGATGAACAATCATGCATTTTGAAACCCTCAGTTATTCAAAAGACGAATACTCATCCATTTCTTAAAAAGGAATTTCTTTCATAATATCATTAGCTTAAATTTTATTGATCTTATTGTGGACTTGCATGTTATTGGTGGATGGTTTCTCAATTTGATATAACTTTTGGTATTTCTAGGAAATTTTTATTGGATGTTTACTTCTTCTTCTTCCTTTTAAGAATATCTGAAGAAGAGTTTTTTAATTTCCAATAATAATAATAGTTTGTAATAAAGGAAAATTAATAAAATTGAATCTCCTTAAACTATAATTGAACCTCAATAATAATTGAGTAATTGACTAACTACTCAAAATCGAAGCACTTCACTGTATATATTTTATCATTTTCATCGTTATTACTAACATTGTCTCAAATGTTTTCATGTCACTCGCAAGAATTGAAACTATGTTGGAAGGATAGTAATGATTCCTCACAACCATTCAAGATAAACCTAGTTGATAGGAAATGAATTAATTTCTACAATCAAAATGAAATTTATGTAATATAAAATTTCAATTTTAGAAATGATTGAATCCATGACCATGGAAAAAATTTCAACACATAGAGTATTTTGATTTGTCCCTGGGAAATTAATATAAGGTAATATAGTTCTCTATAAAAAACATATGTTAAGATATTGATATAGTAGAAGTACCAATAAAATACTAAATTCCTTTATAAGAACATAAATTGAGATATTGATAAAATAATTTTTTTTTTTTAACTTAAATATATGGGTCTTTATATTACAAAGGAAAAAGTGAAGTTACAAAATTTGATTTTATAATGGAAAAAATAGTTGAAAATTCGATAATTATGAGGAAATTAGTGTCTAAAACTAGTTTTATAACCCTAAATATGATAATTATATCTACAAATGCCTACCTCTAACCATAAAATCTTGATACATTTTATAGTTTTTAGTGTCCCTTTAAGCTATGGAATTAAAAAGTTTACAAAACAAGTTTGTGTTTGTCAAATATTCCTAGAAACATTCTGCATAATAGCTAGAAAAAAATTAAATGTAATAAAAGAACTAGAAAAAAGAAAAACCCAAAGATTTCATTCATAAAACATTGTCCTCTTCAATTGTCCTCCGTAGAGAAAATCACCTTCAAAAAGTTTTTCTTCCTCATCTTCCTTAATATTCTCTACATGATAACTAGTGAAGTGTTGGATTAAATACATTTGGGAACAATGGCTGCAATTTACCTTCTTAAAATCAATTCAAATTTCTTGTAATGCATTGGTATGCCATTCCTCCAACTCGCCATAATATTGCATTATAATTAATTCTTTGTTTTCCTAATAAAAGAAATGGCGACAAAGAGGAGAGTAACTCAACTTTAGGTGTGCATCATATACAATACTATTTTGACTAAATCCTCATCAATCTACACATTATCAATATGAAAATATTTATTTTTAACTAAAGTTGTAATTTTACTTTTGAAACAAAAAAAATAACAAGTGTTACATAAAAGTTAGTTCCTGAAGCTTAGTTTAAATATAATTAAATTAAAATATATGTTATTGTTAGATATGTTATTTTTATTAGTAATTTGTAAAATATATGGTGAGATTTTTTAATAATGTAATAAGGATTTAAATAAAGTTAATAGAATATTTATGGTGATTATTTGGAGATGATGTGGATGATATTAAGAGGATTTAATTTTAGCATATAATCATTTGAATACTAATGTGTGTTAAGTATGTTTCCACCAAAAATTTATTTACTTGGGATATTCGAGCTATAAACACATGTTGAAATTTGTATGTGCTTGTTTCATGTTACATTACGATTATTAATATTTAGACTCAAGTAAGAAAAATAATTATTTGTATAGCAAATTGTGTTAAACATAGTTCCATCGCAAATTATTTACAAGGGACCTTAGATATATAAGCACATGTTAATTTTTTACATGCATACTAGAAGTGATGTACCCAATGCCTCATATGAGTGATCTTATAAAATAGTTAAAGAGAGCACATTATTTAACAAGTGTTAAAAGTGTATATATATATATATATATATATATATATATATATATATGATGATGATGATGATTAACATATATTAAGACCTATATATATATAGATATATATTATGAGTTGTTTATGTATGAATGTTTTATGAGTGGATATATATTTATGTGTGTTTATGTTCTATGATTGTACTAGTTAGAGAGAACATGCTTTAACAAGTGTTAAAAGTGTATATATATATATTGGTCTTAATGAACATTCATCATCATCATCATCATATAAAGTGTTTATGTATAAATGTTTTATGAATGGATATTTATATTCTATGATTGTACGTATATTTTATGAATTAATTTATGTCCAACATATGAAGTCTTCAATAGGCAATTTGTTGTTTCATGGGGAAAAGAGAAGTGCCATTTTTTTCATGAAATCTTCATCAAATAAATTATGCCATTATGTACCTAGAAAATGGTACCTGAGAGGTAGTGCATAACCATAAAGTCTATTATAAACATATTATATACCATTAATTTTAGAAAAACCTTTTGAATTATAAAATTTCTTGGTGAATTTTCGGACTTGACGCAGATACCCTTCTTCGGATGAAAGTAGGCATGAACTCTATGAATGGATTAAAATACTTCAAACATCCAAATCAATGATTATTTATTTAATAATCGTGCATTAATAATAAATAAATACAGGAAGACAAGTGCAAAATTTGAGGAAAGTTTTTCACCTCAAGAGATTTTATTCCTCTAAACATTTGGTAGATCTGGATTTAAGATGGATCTATGCTAGTTCTTGATAATATTTCACATCTCTATGTATATAAATATTGTTATTTTTAATTTTATTAAAACTCGGATAATACATATAGTCTATACATATGTCCTTTTTTATTATAATTTATACATAATACATATGTCCTTAGTAAATGTTAATTTTTATATATTTATTAGTTAAGTTTAATAAGAACTTATGAAATATAATAGTTATAAATATGAATCATTATTATTTTGATTTTAATTTATATGATAAAATGGATCTTAATTTATAGTTAGTATTTATATTTTACATACATTTAACATTTTTATATATAGAAATATTCTTATTTCTAATTATATATATGAAGTTTTGAAATATCATGGTTTTTTTTTTCTAATTAAACGTAATCTATTATCAGTGAAAATTATGTACAGCAGGCCATAGCCATTTCCTTGCCCAGTGTAGTGGCATTTAGAACAAAAAACCAATGTTGAACACTGCCCTTCAAGAGGGAAACCAGTGCTGAGTGTTTTTCAAGAAAAATCCCACGCAGGGGAAACATTGAGTTCTGAGTTTTGATATCATGACTAACAGAAATAGAAACATATACATCATAACAAACAGGAACAAGCCCTGAAGAAAGGGCAGAGACAAAGCACAAAAAACAGAATGAGAGGGAGGTGCTTCTCATCAGGAGCTTCTTCAACGACCCTGCAACAGAGTTCATCCGGTTCCCCGTCGTCCTTGTACAGGTCCGCAATTGAATGAATCACCTTCCCCATGACAGAAGGAACCTGCACCACACTCGCTTTACCCTCTGCAATCTGTGCCTCGCTCGTTTGTCCTCCAGCGGTCTTCATCTCGCTCACTTGACTTCCAGCTTTCAGCTTTCCACAATCATGCTCAGCATCCCGGCCAGCGCTGAGAAGGTCATCTAATGAAGTGACCAAATTCCCTGGCGGAGAAGGAAAGGCCTACTCAGCATGAGCGTGACCAGTGTCGTCTTTCATCACGTTCAGCAGCGTACTAGGCTGACCAGCCACGCCATTGCGAGCGTTGTCCTAAGTGGCTTTGCCCACCACATCCTGCAAATTCCTGCTGTTAGTGAGCTTCATGCCTGCATTATGCCCCGAAATCTAGGCGCCCTCATTGCTGCAATCCGCCCTGCTAGAGCAAGGAGTTATGTTCTGAGGTGTTTCCTAAAAGACGACCATAATAGAGGCCGTCACTCTGGGGCAATTAAGAGAGCTATTGAAAGAAAAATGCACAGTGTGGGGCTGAGCAGGAGGAATCGGAGGATTGGGGGAACGAAAGCTGCACCCAGAGCGATGAAGACGACCCCTTTGTGCACTGGAAAGGCTGTCGGAGTTTGTTGAAGACACAGAGGAGGTACTGGAGGAGGTGGTGGAGCACCGAATCTGGCGTCTGGTGGATCCTCTTCTGCAACGCATCCTATGCCTGAGACGCGGCATATCCTCGGATGAGATATCAATGTGGGGAGGCGAATGCAGGACTGAAGATGGGGGTGCTTGAGTAGGCAAAGTCACCGAGGCGAGCATGCAAGAGCCTGCAAGAGAGTAGTGGAGGCTGTCATCTAACTCCAAGCAGCAATTGAGACTGGTTCTCTTGCCAGTTACAGTGCGCACGGAAGAACGCCTAGCCTCCGGAGTGCAGCATTGCTTAACAGGCTGAGGAATTCTATTAGAGCCATAACCGCTTGCCATTCTATCATCCCAATACACCATGTAACAATAAGTCCTTCAAATTAAACCTTCATAAATTTGAGTTGAAGACATGGCTAGGTCGCAGCGTGCGAAGAGGTCTCGAGGATCGGAGGCGAAGTTGTTATGAGCGTCGGTAGTTAAATGCATTAAACTCTGAACATTCCAGTTGATGAACCAAGTGACAGCTGCGAGGCAAGTTGGCATATGACAACCCATTATGCCCCTCGACCATCCCATCACCTTAATTCGCTGCATCGTCACCCACATCCGGGGTTTGAAATATCATGGTTATGAATATGAATCATCATTATTTAATTTAATTTTAATATGATATGTATATTATGATTTTTTCTCCAAAAAAATGTTTTTAATTTTACTAATAAAAATAAAATTACAATACAACAAATGGAATTCAATAGATATGTTATTTTTATCATTATTTGTATTACATTTTACATTTTGTTACTCTTTTAATTCAGTTGATATTATGTTTTATTATTATTATTATTTGATTTAATACTTCATTACATTATCTCATCTAATGCTACAATAGAACATCTCCCCTACACTAAATTGTAAAGCATCTCTTGACAAAATTACCAATATAGTAATAATAAATCAAAATTTTATTTTTCTTAAATAATAAATTACATTTCAAGCAATCAATAAAGCATTATAGGTTAAACTTATATAAATCTAGAAATTTCCAAGTAAATAAATTTACCTCTTATGAAGAATCAACATAAACTAAGGTCAAGATAGAGAGAGGATAATAGACAAGACCATCATGCATTTCCTTTGATATATCATTTATTATGGAAAATAATGAATGGTATCTCTAAATGTGATCTAGGTGTAAACTAGAAGACACCCACGTGTTCCACTCTTTCAACTTCATTCAACATATTGGCCCTTTATTTTTTTTATGTCTTAAAGTTTTAATGCATTTTTTGTGCATTTCCATTGCATTTTCAGCAGTTTAAGTAGGCCATGTCTGTTTGTGTGGCTTTCCAAACTTATAGACCATGCATTAAGATTTGTAATAGTATAAGAAACACCTTAAACAAAATTAGTATGTAAAAGTTATACCCCAAGAAGTTGGTGTATTGACATGCCTCTTCAAGGTCCACATTCCTTTTGCCACATATTTTTCATCATAGGGCATCATGTTTATGTTAAAAATGTTCTTCGTCCCCTTGCAACATGTTCTGTTTTGAATGATAGTAGTTGACACATCTCTCTTCAGAGATAAGCTACCACCATTCTAGCTAGTTAATATCGCTTTGAATTTAACAATCTTCTTCCATTTCACGCATTAATATAATTGGGATTTTATTGTATTATTATGCTCTCTAGAATATCTATGTATGTCTGTCCATTTTTTTTCACATTTATTTCATTCTCTACAAAATTTAAAACAATGATTCTAATCCAATCCAATATTTTTTATTTCTCCATACATGTCCTCAATGATGTTGAGGTATAAGTATTTGGTCCTTGAACTAGATGAACTTAGGGAATACTAATCTCATTGGCCCAAATTCCATCCATGGTGGAAGAAAAGTGATATGATAGAACAAGATATCCTACCAAGCTATTTCTCATGTCCTTGGTCAACAAAGGAATTATATGATGGATAATTTCCTATAGTTTCTTAAATGATTACCAATAATGGAAAATACACCTTCAACCAACAATAATTTTGGAGGAGTATCCTTTTAGGTACAAGTTAAATTTGACATTCCTTTATTTCAAGGGTAGATATACATGACTTCTTTTGAAAAATGTTTAAATATGTTAAAGGGTAATTACTCTATTAAAAAAATTTGATTACAAAAATATCACATTCATGCTACATAATATCCTTCCACATGTCAAATATTGGCGGGGGAGGGTTATTGGAGAGACATGCCAAATATGGGTCTACAAGATTCAAGTTAGAACCCACTTGGGAATATTTTATTTATTGCCTCAAGGAAGTATTAACCATTTCATAAAATATGATGACTATATGAGATGGAAAACTTTGTTCCAAGAGAGAGAGTCACCAAATGGTGTTGGAGTTCGTCAATATCTCTAGTTCCTTGTGCTTAAAGTTGGGTATAATATATTTTTAGCAACACTTCATATTGAATTATTGGAGTGGTTACAAAAAAAATCCAAACAAATATGGATTTATTGGATATCTCCCCATTGGAAGTCATTTTTATCAATATGTTGTCAAAATTGAGCATAAATTTAGGTAGAAGAATAAGTGGGATTCGGAATTACAAATCCACCATATTATAAGCATGGTAAAGGAAGCCCTAACTCATAAAACAAAGGATATAAAAAGGATACAAAATCTTACAACAACTAGTCCAAGTCACAAGCCAAGAAGGGTAATCGGAAGTTGAAGAAGGATATTAGAAAGTGATGTGAGTTCCACAAAATTCCATGGAACAACACTAATGAATGTTTCTCAAGGAAATCATCATTTGCTAAACTAAAATCCTAAAATTTATGTTGTTACTTGGGCTCCAATTCGAAACTATATAAGGAAAAGTAGATAACTGACATGGAACTTAGTGCTACCATTGCAACCACAAAGATCAAACTTGGAGAGCTAGAGGATATTGTGGAATGGATTTCCTCTTATATTCATAGATGTGGGTTAAGGGGACTCCACTACAGTTAGATTTTTATAGCAATTATTAGAGGAACTTTATCTTAACTAGGGTCATCAAGAGATTGATTTTTTCTACGAAACCACACCCCCAACCATACAATATTAGTTGGTTGAGCTACGGACAAGACATTTTTTCCAAACAATAATGTCACCTACCCTATGGCATTAAATTATTCAAACATAAGGTACAGTGTGGTGTTTCCCCATTTGAAGTGTGTAGTGTTATTTAAGGACAAAATGTATGTGGAATTACCAATTTAGGATATTTATACACTTAGGATTTAGTGAAGTTCAACTTTGTCTAATACATATATTAGGTAAAAGTGTGTTTCTTTAGTATGCATTAGTTGCATTGTAATTTGAGGGTCACAATATGTTCTATACATATATTGATATGAAATATCTTATTATTCTCTATACAAATGGCCATTGATCTATGGATTGACACCTAATTGGTCCATGATTTCTATTTAAAGAGTGCATGTAGGTTCATTGTTGTTGATCGAGTTAATGAAGTGTTTTTTCCCCTATAGATGATAAATTCATAGACATTTTCACAAAGCCTTTTACAAAAGAAAAGTTTTCTAAACTTCAATATATGTTAGGATTTCACAAAGTTTTCATTAACGAGGGATAGACTAGAATGCCTCCTTCCTTCTCCTATTTTTTCATGTTTGTAAATCCTTCAATCTTATCCAAAGTTGTTCTTAACAAGGGATGTTAGGATATTTAGACACTTAGGAGTTAGTAAAGTTCAACTTGGTCAAATGTGTGTATTAGGTAAAATTGTATTTTATAGTGTGTTTATTTAGTATGCATTAGTTGCATCGTAATCTAATGGCCCCAATATTTTCTACACATAGGGTGATACAACGACTCTTATTCTCCTCCATACTAACCACTATTGATATGTGGCGTAACACTCTATTGGTCCATGATCTCTGTTTAAAGGAGCATGGAGGATCATGGTTGATGATTGATTTTGAGAACTCTCTTATGTAAAAAAGTTATTTTGCATTAATAAAAATTCCTCAGGTGGCCACGTTGGATGGGGACATGGAAAGTTTCCCTCTTAGAGGGCTTTAGCCATGTAAAAATACTTGCATTTTCATATTTGATGTAGTTATGTGATTGGTTAGTGAAGGTGTTTGTCCTATAAGGAATACCTTATTTACCTGAACATATCATGTTGTTTATGAGTATATGCCCCAAATGTCATTGTTAATTTTAAGGTCATATTTAAAGGGAACTAAAGGTATTTTTGAAAATTGTAGTTTCCTTGATCTTAGCAAAGAAATACAGGAAAGTAATTTATCAAACCAAGATAATTTTTCTAATACTGATTTGATTAGAATATGAATGGATGATTAGTATAACAACCACAAATTTTGTATAAGGGCCTCCTACATAGAAAAATTATTTGCACAAGAGAGTAAAATATTATAGAGATTTACTTACTTCACATACAGGGATGTATCTACATTTCTAGGTCAAATATTAAATTAATTTGATATCTGATTCTCCTTTTCCTACTGGCCTAATATATGGATGCCCCATTTCCAAAAATGAAGAAATAAAACATTAGATCCATGAGAACATCTATGAGGGCCACATTCAACTAAGCTCCTCAACTTATGGGAGCCCAAATGTGTTTGTTTAGAAAAGGATGGGATAGAGTGACTCTATCTTGACTTCAAGTGTTATGAAAAAAATCATGGCTAAGAACCACTATTCGGTCCCCTAAGTTAACACAATTTTTGTTCCACTCAAGGGTGCCACATTTTATGCTAAGATTGATTTGAAGCTAGGCTACCAGTATGAGTTCATTTTAGTAAATTTTTTCTTATTTGACAAAATTCCAAGGAAACCGCATCACCAGAGGGAAAAGGTGATGGCCATGACAAAAATAAGCCAAGAAATAGAGGGCATGAAACATGCCAAGCAGAGGGTGAAGGAACCTAGGGTTCTAGCTTCTAATCCCTCCGCTCCCTTAATGCACGATAACTGGTAGTGTTACAAATAGAAACCTAAAAATAATAATAATAACAACAACAACAATAACAACTCAAAAATATGAGAAACACACACACACACACACACACACACACACATATATATATAAGTCAATTGGGGTCATTTCAGGTGGTTTGGAAAAATGGTTGTTATCTCCCCCACCAAAGTTCAGTTACTTGTGAGTGACATTAAAATGAGAAATATTAATATAATGGCTATGAGCCTATGAATATGGTTGTTATGGTCTACTTGAGAGAGAGGATGATTTTCCTTGAATTTATATCTATCCTCATTCAAAGGTGCACTATGTGGTTAGGGTTTTGCGGTCATGGGTAATCTAGGGAGACTGCAACAAAGGTTTTTCCCGAAGAGGGAAGAATATTGGTGTTTTCCCTAAGATCATGTTGGAAGGTGAATTGAAGGTAAGGTCAACTTATTATCTGTTGGCTGACTAAGATAGAGGCTAACCATCAATGGCCAAGGGAAGAGGGAAAATGGATGTTATTTTTATTATGGGTATGATTATGTTGATTTTCACTCAATCTAGTCAGAGATGCCACATCATGTGTGTTATCACCAAATTGATTCTAATAGGTTGATCATCAATCAACTTAATGTAACTCTTTCAAACCACTTTTGGCTGAAGATTAGCCTCTTCAGTTTGAGAGGGATCTCTCAAGGTAATTTATGATTTTTCAATGGAATTCTAGTAGATGGCTAACTCTATAACTGTAACTTGATTTTGATTGATTGCAGGTTGAAAATGTAAGAAGTTGCTACCATTGGGCTATGGGGTCAACATCAGTAAACTCAATGAGAATATTTATTCTTATGGAAACTGAGGGAAATGAAGGTTTCAATGAAAGGGTAGTACACACATACAACACAAGAAGAAAACAATAGTTTAACCTCTAAAGGAGGTCAGAGCATGTTACCATGAGTTCTGAGTAATTGGGCATAAAAAGGACTACATATATTAAACATGAAAGATATAGAACATAAAACAAATTGAACACCTCCTTTGAATCTTAGGTAAAGAAGAAAATATCACTATATATTACTGAAACTAAAAACTATTATAGAGTAGAAGTTTAGTACAATATTCTCCAACCCTTTGATATTTTGTATTATGTCTATAAATAGACTTCTTCTACATTACATAGGATTCTGGATCATCGAACCTTTACTCTGACAGCTAATCATAACTGACACATCTATCTCTGGAACATAAAAAGACACATATCCCTTTAAGAGTTATTCTCCTAATAGGACTCTAGTTACATTTATTACAAATACTAACTAAAGTAGTGCATAATTACATCAAAAGTAGTTAGGTGCTTGAATGGCACTATCCACCATCAAAGAATAAATGCCCTCAATAAACTACAAAACAGTCATCCTATATTTAAGGAAATGATGACATGACACTTGCTGACTGTCCTTTGCTGAGTTGGTGAAGAAGACAGCTTTGTTGAAGGCAAAATCTATGTTATATTATTCCATTGATACCCTTTAATACCTCCACGTGGTTGGTTGAGCTTCAAAACACTTTCAAGCTTCAAAAACGTTTTAAAAACACCTCGCTACAAAACATAGCATCTTAGGCAGTTTCGTAGCGTAGTTTAGTAGCGAGGTTGTTTTTGTCCTTTATCCTTTCCTTTGACTACATCTGTTGCCCAAATAATGTTTGTCGGGTAAAAATGGGTAAATAACATCAACCTCCATCCTTGCACCTTCGAAAAAAAAAAAATTATAGGAAAAAAAACATCTTCAGAAATTTTGTAGCGTTTTTAGGCCTTCAAGCCTAGAGCTCGCTACTAAACTGCCTAACATGGAAGAAATTGCAGATTTTGTAATTTTCTTCAAAATTTTATCTTTTGAGCCAAAATTTATGTCCCTTGCAAGCTATAAACCTTAAAAAAAATGTCTCATCTCATCTCTTTAGTCTTTGGTAGTTTCATCTTCATTAACTATAGGTTGACCTTCAGGTTCTTCAATTATTTTTCATTTTTAGTCCCCTCTTCTCCAGCTCATCTTGAATCATATCCACCTGTTGGTCTTCCACTTGATTTTTCAATGATCTGTTGTCACCTTTCAAGTGCAGGTTCATCCTCCTTTTATGTTTGGCTATAAGTCTTAGAGGTTGGGTCCTTTTCAGCAATCTTTTGGCATTAATCATAGATTCTGAAACATTTGAGAGTTCACTATCCCATTTTTTCATCATCTGGTCAAACTCAGCCTTTTCAGACTTGTGATTCTCTTCTTCCAAATTCAACTCAAGTATTTATTCTCTTGCTTCCCTTAGTTGTTCCTTGAGGAGTTATGTCTCTGATTTTTCAATCATTTTCTCTTTTCCCTTTCTCTGCCTGGTGACAACATCTTCTTCTACTGTTGGGGAAAAATCTATGATGTTTTCTAGCCATTGTATATTCATTGAATTTCTTTACCCTTTTTCTCTCCATGGCCTTCTTTGCAAACCTAGTCATTGGCTTCCTTGGCTGAAATATGAAGTCAGCATCCTCTCCTGCAAAATCCAATTTCTTGACAGACTTACATTTCTTCAGTTTCCTTCCATCACCTTCAATGTCTTCTGCTTGCACTATTGGGTACTCCTCAATATCTATTGCATGTAGGATACCTTCCAAATTTCCTTTGGCCAATGTCTGACTCCTTGTTATCCTCTTACTGCTTCATTTTCTCATCTTCTGTTTCTATTTTGCAGGTGTTGGCTGAGGGATATCATTTTATTACAGAGGTTCTTCTTCAATGTCCATTGGTTCTACAAGAGACCATATTCTCTCTTCCTAAACCTCTTCTATTGCAGCTGGGGATGTAGTAGTTTTAGGTTTTGAAACTTTTTTGGGAGTCACTACATCTATTTCATACCCACTCATAAAAAAAAGTAGGTCCAATCTCTTTTTAATCTTTTCAACTCTTCCAGCACTAACAATTTTATCATACCATGGTGAAATAGTGATGTCTCATTACCTTCTGACTTGACCCGAACTCTATCTGAAATTTTCCCCAAAATCCTGTATAAAAAGAAAGGTAGGTTAAGTGGTTTCTTACCAACAAAATTCAGAAGGAGTCTAATATGATAGGAATAGACCATGTGGAATCTCCCTTCGCAAGTGAAGTATTTTTGGATCACCAGCAACAACTTTTCATAATTCTCCTTCACATAACCTCTGGGGATGCCATTTGTCATGTCAGCTTCTCTGTTCTCCTTCTTGAGAAATTCTTCATATCCTTGCATTCTGAACTTTGTGCCTTTAAACCATTCTTCACCACTTCTAGGAATTTTTGTAGCTTGTGATATGATCTTTAGTGACACTTTGAGATTCAAAATCCCAACCTTAGATGTTGTCCCTGTAAAATTTGTGGCAAAGTCTTTGGATACCTGTAGATTTAAACCCTATAAATTTTGGTAGAACTGTAGGCAGCCCACCTTCCTAAAAGCCTCCATACTAGTGGGATATTCATTCAGAAGCTTCAAATCCATAGGATTGAACGTTACACAATAACCACCCTTTTTTGTTTTCTTTTTCATTGCCATGAATTCTTTATACACCTTCGTTGCCTCGCTTGCTGATGACACCTCCATAATCGAAGTCGAACAGTAACCTACTTGGTGTGGTGAATCAACTCTCGAATACCGACAGTGGGAGACTTCACATGCAAGTATTAATCACTGAATGACAAAGAGCAACTTGCGGTAAATTTTTAAAGATAATTTTACAACTCGGATTTTAATGATGATACATGTGGCAATAAAAGACCATAATAATAGTAGATATCGTTATGCATGCTTACTTATCAAAAGTTGACACCTCACACCAAATTTGACATTTTCTGCAGAAAAACCTAGTTTTGTAGCGAAATTTGTTTAACTGTTGACAGATTTTCTATGGAACTGTTACGCAGTTTCATAGAAAAATCTGTTGATTTTCCTTGTAATTCACTAAGAAACTATAAAAAACTGATAGGTGGAATGATTTGTGATTAAAAGGCATGGGGATGAAAACTATATGATATGAGGTTGATTTGATTGAAATGACATGATTAGAGGTGGGTTTTAAACTTAAGGTATAGACATTATCAAATGATTTTTTTTTTCAGAAATTTCATGAAAATGACTTATGAGACCACATCAACCTATTTGAATGACATGTATGACCCTATCAATGAAAGTGCTAAAAATAATGAGTGATAACAAGGTGGATTAGGTGGTAGTGTGGAGTAAAACTAGCCTAATGGATATGGGAAATATCCCACTTTTGTAGCCTCAAGAGATGGATGTGTCTAAAGGAAACATTGACACTTCTTTTGGGTCTCTTAATGAACCAGGTCAGAGCCTTCCTTTGGTTTTAGGGTCACAAAACCTAATGGGGGGAGGAGCAATAATATAGGCATAAGCTGTTGAATAGAATTCTCAGACCTTAGGCCGTTTTCATTGTGCCTCTAATGGATGCGAGCCACCACAAACAAAGTTATTTTGGGAAATTTTATTTTTTCGCAGGAAGAGGGCTTTCTTTTAGGATTTTTAGTGAAGGGTTAAATGTTGGTTTAGGGGAAGGATTGAAAAATGACTTGTTTTAAAACCCATCCCAAGGGTCTAGTGAGGAACTTGTTAGGAGATTCATCAATAGTGCACCTTTCTTAAAAGGGGAAAATAGTAAAAATAGGGGTGTTGGTAAGGGAAATAATAAATCAGTGAAAACCCTATGGGAATAGGAGGCTTTGGAAGGTCAAGTACAATGACCTGGAAAGAAGAGAAATATAGGAAAGTGTTATAAGATAAATAATCATGACTAGAACCTCGTGTTGTGGGGAGGATGTACAACTAGGGGGCATAATGGAGATGATTGGAAATTGGAGGAGAACTTATCCTTCCTAAAGGGTGATCGTCCTCTGAATTTTTGAAAGTTAAAATGGGTCTTATGAAAAAAAAATGTTAAAGGTATATTCAAGGTAATGAGTTAGTTTTACATGTGCAATTTAAACATGAAACATATAATCATTTAACTCATGAAGGCATTCAAGAAGAGAGACAACACAAAATTTGACGACAGAGTTCACCCCACCTGGGAAACATCTTCGGATCTGCTAGCACAACTAGACCGCTCCATATATTTCAATGATGAAAAGTACATAAAATTTTCTAACAATATAAGTGGCTAGTTTCCCCTTCATGGAAACACTCTCTTGTAAAGAAATATCACTCTAAAAAGCATGAAAACCTACATTCAGTGATGAAACAATCAACAAGAAAATGGCTCTCACATCAAGACCATGTACTCGATCTGAAAATGAGTATACAAGTACAACAATTGCACATTGAAGTACAAAAGAGAGCTTTCGTTAACAAGAAATAGTGATAAAATACAAACATGAGTTGAAAACTTTAAGTCATAGCACCGCAGTCAACATCTGAAGGGTAGAAAACCCCTACAAGGTCCTCTCCATGCTTAAAATCCTTCAATAACTGCTCCAAAATACTAATTGATCATGACACCCATGGACTCAAACCTACAAAAAGTATCTTCATATGTGCTACAATAAGTAAACAAAGGTCTCGATTGGTTTCAAAATGTCCAAAAACCCCTCTCTGGAATCTTCTTGAGCTCCAAAAGGCCAAAAAATCCTCATTTTATGGCTATCTAACCATTCTTCTATTATTTTTCCTACAAAATGGATAAACCTACTAATCGAGCGACAATAACACCCTGATTTCCGCTCGAGAGGTGACAATTCGACCACCAAAGGTGCAAAATATTAGACCATTAAAATACCCAATAACCCTTAGCGCAATACTAGGGCCACATGGGCACCATTGGTCCGAGGCTTGGGCCAACGACTTTCCCCCACCGACCTGGGCCCCTTTTCCTCTGTGCTAAGGTCACATGAGAGTGATGTGGTCGGGGTCGGTGCTAACTGCCCTCCCCCACCCCCAAGACCCTCTCAATTATCTTCTGAGGTCACATGCGAGGCCATATGACCTAGGGTCGGTCCAAATACACTGCTCATAATCCTCTTAGTACCTCATCTGTAACGCTCATTTATGTGGAGTTGTTATGTGATCAAGGGCTAGATATTTACTCCCGTTGGAGATCTCCCTCATCGTCTGTGGTCATTTGCAGTTCTATTGACCATGGGCTGGGGCTAGTCCTCTAGCCCTATCCATTGGTTTCAAGGTCATGTGAGGTGTAGGTGACCCGAGGTTGGGGTTGACCACGCGACCCCTCCTTCAAAAATGCGCCAAATGAAAACTTAAATAGTTTTGGTTCCCTTATAAGGTAAGAACAATGGTCGTGGTGCAATGTAAGGCACGAGAGTGTTTGACGACATGGCATGTGTTTGAGCCTTGCCGAGGTTATCTAAGCCTTAAAAAACAATTGGCCTACCACAAAGTGCCACATGGTAGCCTCTGGTTAAGCCACGTGGCATCCTCTAATTGGACCACCATAAAACCATTCCAACCAATAAAAACGTGCCAAATCACACCTATATGATGTTGCCACTTTCTAGGCCAGGATTTTTTTGTATGTGCACAATAGACTTACTTACATGAGTGGTATGATTGCCCAGTCAACAACCTACAAATTGTTTAGTTGTTGAGCCAAATGATTAGAACATCATAACTTTGCTATACAACATAAAATTGAGGTGAAACAAGTGTCTTTGGAATCTGAATGATGAAAACTATGACTTTACATTGGTTTTTAAATATTCTGGGCACTTTCATTTTTGAGCTAAAATTTGGTCAAGGGATCATACCTCGCCACTAGGAACTTTTGGACTCCAAAATTTAGCTTCTCATAGTAAAAAAAATGAGGAAAAAATTAAAAACTTTCCCAAAATTCAATCCTTAATGCTATTTTTTCAATTGGTTCCTTCAGGCTCCAATCAAAGGACTCCACATATCCTCTACATGAAGACCTTACCGTCTTGTCAAGAATTGAGCCACAATTCTTATCACCATGCAGGATAAAAAATATTAATGGATGGAATATAAACATTCTCCTGAAACCCATATTTCATGAATCAAACAACTTCACCTTGAAGTTTTATTGTTCAAGAAAAACTTCACTTTCCATCTTGGAAATTAGAAGCAGTTCAATACCTACAATGCACTGGTTCAAATTTTTCTTTACTCTCCTCAAACTATGCTTGTACACAAAATTGCTCTGCTTTCAAAAATTCAATGACACAATAGGCTTTCTCATAAAAACATAATAATTTCTTGTACAATATTATAGAAATATTTCATTCATATCAAGTTTCATCTTAAACACTTGTATCGGTGAGTACATGAAACAACTGTAGACAAACTGGATGAAAAAAATTGTTCATCCTAAAAGTCCTCAGACATTTGGACTCATAAACAATCCAACAACAACATATCAAAGAAAAACATGTTGTAAATAGTGATTGTTCTTGTTCACTTTACAAAGTTCCCAAAATAGATAATGACAACAACAAGCATTCACAAGTTACAAAGAAACAAACTATACAAACAATCTACCCAATCTCTTCCTCTCCTAGGATTATGGGTTCTCTTTTTGCATCTATTTTGCTTTGAAGGTTTCCTTAGGAATGATTCCAGTCTCCTCTTTTCCACCTATTGATTTCCTTGCATTATTTTTCATAATCTCTTTATCCTTACAAAGTCGAAGTTCTGGATGTAGTTTCCAACATCTTTCATTACCATGCCCATGCATGTTGCAATGGGTACAAAATTACTTTCTCTTGCCCATCGACAAAGAAGTCTTAATGTAGAAATTATATGCAGTACGCATGCATATGTCCAAGATTCTCCTGATCACACACTATTTTAACTTCATGCACAATACAGAATCTATTCCACCATTGATCATCACATGAGGAAAGTAACACAATTGCAATGCACACATGAAACCATAAAAATTCACACATATGAATAAAGTAATTTATGGGAAAGCTTAAAGCTGGAAACCCCCAAATATATGTATATTATATGTCATAGAGATCATGTAACAATCATCATACAAAGCTCCTCACAAGCTCTCAGTACAATCTCCAATTGCTACACACTAATCAGGTCCGATCTAGCAAATCCCATGCATCGATCTCTGCCACCTGCTAGCCTGCCTCTACTGCACAATACCTGCTGAAGAATGGCTCTGGATGAACTCGAATCCATCCTATATTGATTGCGCAATCCTCATTGGCATCTCCAATGAATGTGTGGTGCAAACAATGCAACACTATAGTCACAACTGATAGTCACACTTGCTCTTTCACCTACCTCTCCACTGCTCTCCACTGAAACTTCCATGCACTGTAGTTAACTGATGTATTCTTCAGTTGATTAATGAGTTATTATTTAGTGAATTAATTAACTAATTAATTTACACCACTCTCACTAGTGTATCAATCAGTTAGACTAGAGACAACTAGCTCAACTTGTTAGCACCCGAATTGGACCCCAGGCTGAAAAAGGGAAAAACAGGGTAACAACTAAACCACGCTCATCCTTGTAGCTAGCCCTACAAGGATAGGAGAGGGCTCTCTCCGTGAAATAATATTCAATGGAATACAATAAATGGACTGATATTAGGCTAGATAAAATGATGGGAAAAAGCTTTAATAAATTGAGTGAATTAATTTCAGGGATGTGTGGGGCAAAAATGGGACAGCTGAAACCGGGAATTAAATCATGACACAGGGTATTTCATGGGGCAAGATAGACAGGAAAAATTAGCAAATAAAATTAAATAGGGATGGGATGGACAGACTGGTGAGGAGCTGAAAAGGGCACAATAAATGGATCATTTTCAAACAGAAGAAAAACATAGAGCATGAATGATTTCCCAAGGCAGAGCATATAAAATGGATTCTACCTTTCTATCTTGAAAGCATTCAAAAAGAAATGTTAATGAATGAGAGATGGAAAATAACAATTTACATATGAAACAAAGGAAGAAACAAATGCTAAATCTCATACCACATGGATCCCACAAATCAGAGCTGCATCTCTTATTAATTCCCTGTCAAACTGTACAATGGAGCGCAAAATGTTTCTTTCCACACTATTTCCCCTACTGCTTAATTACAGACTATTTTACAAATGATTTACAATTACAATAAATAGGCTGAAATGTGGGAACATAGATTCACAGAAAAAGGGAGTTGTTCTAACAGCTCAAGAACTGAAATACAATCATAGTAAGGACAACATTGCATTTGATTTTCTTGGAGATTTGATGTTATACATGGATAAAAGAAAATAGGCAATCCAAAAGCAGATTTCCTCTTTGCTGCTATTGTAACAATCTTTGCTTATTTTAGCTCTCGGCCTTTGACTGTCGCTTTGCTTTCCACTATTTCCCTTGAAGAGAACTGACTTTTATAAAATGCATTGGAATAACTAAAATGAAATGAAATTATGCCTCGGTGAAGGGAAAACCATATTGAAAGGGAAAAGGGAAGGGAAAGGAAGTGGGGTTCACATTATAATCGCAATCGGAATCGGCTCAGGAGCGGGGCAGAGTGATATATATGAAATCGCCGATGCGATTGGGGGATTTCCTTCATATAAATGAAATAAAACAAAATTCGATTTTAACAAAGGGCAAGGCCTTTATATGAATGGCGGAAGGTAATATGTGGTGGGACCGGGAATCGCAATCAGAGTCGGGAGGTCCGGGTGGTGTATTGCATAGCAGAGTTTCTCCGATGCGATGGGAATAAGGCCTTTGTAATATGTAACAAAATAAAATTTAAATTTTACCAAGGGAAGTTCCATATTATTGTGAATGGGCGGAAGTATTGCAGTGGGCTCGGGAATTGCAATCGGAAATCGAAGGAAGGCGAGATCGGGGGAAAGATTTAACATCGCCGATTGGAAAGGTCCGATGGGTTGTGGGCCATCCGATCGGCGGGGGTAGATCGACGGTTGTGGAATGATCGGAGGGGATCCGTAGGGGGATACGTATCGGAAGTTGCAATCGCATCGAAGTTTTGGGAAATGGGTCAATCAGAGAATGTTGCGATCAATCGGAGGAGGGAAGGTTGCAATTGATCGGAGCGATGGGATCGGGGAATGTTGTGATCAATCGGAAGAAGCATTATGGGAGTGTCGATTGGATATGGGCCATCTAATCGTCGATCGGATCGACGGCCAACATAACATCAGGCAGATCCAATCGGAGGGACTTACATAATCGCATCGGAGTTTTTTTTAACGAAGGGCCAATTGGGGCACATTATTAACTGTTGCGATTTGCGATGGGGAGGTCAACGGGGTTATGTATATGAAACTTTAAATTTTATTATGAAGTTTCAAAGGTATGAAGGGGAAGTGGTTTGGGAATGGTGGGGGGGTATATATATGAACCTTTGAAATGTTTATCATAAGGTTTTCAACGGGGAATGGAGGGGAAGTGGTTTTGGGATGGCGGGGATTATTATAATCCTTAAACTTTATTAAAGGGTAACGGTGGGGAAGTGGTTTTAATCGCACAAGTATTTTTTGGATTTTAATCATGCGACTATGTATTTGGAGGGGGGGGGGGGAAGGGGATTTTATTAAAGAAAAATATTAAACTTTAATAATACAAAGTTTAAAGGGAAAAATGGGAAATAGGGGGTATATGAGGATATAGGGACTTTTACTTCACTTAAGCATAAATTTCAATCCAGAAGTTAGTTTTAAGAGTGCAGTATACCGTTGGAAAGCTCTTTCCGGGCTTTTTCTGATAGATTTTCTTAGAAGATGATTTGGCACTAAAAATGCTACGAAAAACTTCTCATAAGGCAGGGACATCACTTTGTGGAGATAACAGCTTCTGAATTATGACTTATTTCATATGATGACATGAAATTACATAATGAATGATAATAAAGGCAAAATATCATGTTTTCACCTCAAAAAATGGTTTTGAGGTGAAAATTACATCAAGCTGAATAAAATGTCTCTTTGATCTTCCACGTGCTGTGACTTATAATTTATTGACTTCCTCATGACCTTGCTGATATTATTGACATTTGGCTCATTAATTTGACCATGGTGAGACCCTAGAAACTGATGAGACCCCTCCTATGACCTAATGACATGATTTGAGAGTGAAAGTGACTCATGACTAAAGACCATAGAAAGGAAAATCAGCAAGTACCTTATGAGGGAAGACTGATAAAAAATTACTACCATCAAAGAATCCATGACCTAGCGGAATGGTGAAATTTATTCGGTATGAGACACCTAATATGAAAATTCAAAAAAGCATATTTGATCACTGATGGTAGTATGACTAGACTGACACTAACATTGGCTCTAATGGGGATGGTAGCTCCTTGGAGGTGCCAAGAACACCGTAGACCAAGTAGCCTTATCCATTGGGCATGGAGTCAAAAATGTTGAAAAATGACACAAATGCAAACTGACTCTAACTCTAGACTAAGACTAAAAACTGAAATAAAACCAAACCATACACATATCGTCCAAGTTTTATAGCCTTCACCTCGGGCCCCAAACTTGAATGACTGTGCATTTGAACTCTGATTTAAAAAAATAACATGGTATATACAATGATGATTGGATAGATTTCTGATCCATAGTCTTCAACAATGGTAGTGCTTCAATATCCTACCATTTATTGCTCCTCCAGGACAATCCTGGCCATCCATTTCTGAAAGCAAGAAGGCATTATGTCCCCTGTATGCTGTAATTTTGTATGGTCCCTTCCAAAGGTTTTCAAACTTACCGTGCTTCCCTTTGTCTTCATTTCTTGCATCCCATTTCAACACTACATCATCTAGCTGAAACTTTTCTGCTTTTGTCTTCCTGTCATAGATCTTTTTAATCTTGTCTTGCAACTGACTCACTTTCTGTGACACTTCATCTCTTGTTTGTTGAAGGTGAATCATCTAGTTAATCCTTCGCTGGTTGTCATCATCTTCACTGCCAACTTCTTGTAAAAATATCATAACTGGAACTGTAAAAGAATTAGGAAAGATAGCATCAGTACCATAAACCAGCTCAAAAGGTGACATACCTATTGATTTTTTACTACTGACTCTATCTGCCCACAGTGCGTTGATAAGCTTTCGGTGCCAATTTCTTTTGTTTGCCTCCAGCATTTTCTTAATTATATTCATCAGTGATTTGTTCGATGACTCTGCTAGGCCGTTGCCTTGTGGATAATACACTGTTGAATGGCCCAACACGATGTTGTATTTGTCACAGAAATCGACCATTTTCTTTGATCTGAATGCGGCTGCATTATCTGTCACAATTTTACATGGGCAGCCAAAATGAGATAAAATATTCGATTCAAGGAATTGAATAATTACCGTGTCATTCGCTTTCCTGGAAGGGATGGCCTTGATCCATTTCGTAAAGTAATCTATCCCAGTCAATATCCATCGATGTTATGTTGAGGACGCGGGATCTATTTCTCCAATAAAATCGAGCCCCCACTGTTGAAAGGGCGCGTTCACTAAAACTGGTTTCAAAGGAAGTGGAAGCAATTTCTTCTTCCCTTGGAAAATTTGACATTCATGAAAATTCATCACTGTTTTATATAAATCAGAAAATAATGTGGGCCAATAATACCCGGCTCTCAATACCTTGTTGGCTGTAATTTTCCAAAACAAATGACTGTTAGCCACCTATAAATTTTTGACAAGCAAACATGGGGCTAAAATGTTTTTGAGCCTTCAAGGAATGCATTTCCTCTGAAAACACATCATCCTTGAAGTCTCCTTGTGCCTTTGTCCTTTGATAAATCCCCTCTGTTGATTCCCATTATAAAGCCTCTCTGATTGCAGAAGCCGTGCTCCAAAGGACCTATTTTTATCCCTTGTACCCCTGCAAGATATCCCATTTCACTCTGTTTCCCCTTTTCCTAAGTTTCCTTTCCACCCTCTTTTCCCCCCATCTAAAATTCCTTCATTAATCCTCTAATCCTCCCAAAACCCCGTTTAAACCCTTCAAATACTTTTTGTTGGTTTAAACAATCCTCTTCTCCCTATCGTTTCCCTTTTCCACCCTCAAATTGCATTAAAATGGCCCAAAAAGCCATATTCTCCATAATATGGGTCCTAGCCCTTTTCGGTCAAGCCCCTGTATCTTTTTCCTCCACTTAACCCAGTGCCATGACTAGGCACCAGGGCGAGAAGCGTTTATCTCATATGTTCATCGGGCGCGTTTTCAATTGTTGATATAAACAGAATGGACGACGATCACCGCCCCTGCAGCAACTACCGTTAAACTCGTTCACCACTCGATCAAAGATCTGCCGTCCACTTGAGCGATGATACGATGGTCCATATTATCCTATCCACCTATGGTCCCCGACTGTACACTGTGCTGAAAACCATCGGTATCTATCGCACCGCCTTTGAGGGGTGGGCGGTATTTTCTGATGGGCCAGCGATTCCATACAGAATCCAAAGCGTGGCACCAGTACGGCTGGAAAACTGCCCACTCATCGCGCGTTATCATTCAGTACAGGACACAAAGTGATATGCATATTAGCCGTCTGATCTACGATCACCCATCTAACAGTTTTCGCTCCACGAAGCTGTGCACGCGATAATCCGAGACATCCGTACCCTTGGCCCACCATCCGTCTCCTCCTGAGATCGGACGGTCCAGATTTATTCGCATGCCTGCCATCAACTCCATATCGCCACGTCATCATTCCACGTGTGTTCAAATATTTTTCGTTGCATTTGCATCAGTTCCTTATACATTTCATGCAGAGGTCAAAGTCCAATGTTTACATTCAAACCTTTGCCACAGTCCGTCACCTTTCACCATGAAAATATTCTGCTGTTCGCTGCATTTTTCTCCGCCATCCTGCATGATTCAAACATCTCACTAGTCTGCATGGCCTTTCACGTCATCCCCGCTGCATCCACCACCTCCAAACATGGTTTTCTTAATTTGTTTGCGTATTTTGCAGGGTTACAGGCGGCGAAAAACCGCCATGATTCATATCGTCTATTATGGTGATACAGTGCACAGAGGAAGCTAAATCCAGAGCCTGGTATCACAGGGAAATGTCCAGAAAGGTGTCTGCGGCATAAATTTCATTGAAGGATAGAATTAAAGCTTTGCAAAACCTCTCCGGCGCCATTAAAGCATAGATTTCGCAGTCAGAGGAAATCGAGAAAGCGGCAAAGAGTATCAGTGGAAACAGAGCGCGTTTAAGGCTTGTATTGCAGATTTTGAGCCTTAATCCAATTATTCAAAGGAAAGGTACCAGATCGAAGACCCCGAGGATCAATCAGAAGGTTCAATGCACAGAAAATAATACTATCAGGGTTTTCATATCAGCAGTACGTTCTTCCATAAAAGGACACAGTATCCATATTGCTTTTATTCTATGTCGTGTTCTAGGGAGATTTTTCAGCCCTGACAACAGTCCTATGCTACCAGTGCATTAGTTACACAGTATGGCAAACCCTAACATCATCGTTTTGCATTTTTTTCAGTACACCAGAGACATACCTAGAGTAAATGGAAACCTGATGAAGACCACTCCATCATCCAACGAGTACCAGAGATAAATGCTCAGAATTTAAAAGGAGATGGAGCCTCGACCCTCCTGCTACTTCAGAATTTAAAACTGCATTTAAGATTACATCTACTCCTATTATTCTTTTCTCCTATAAGAATCCTGAAGAACATATTGTAAAGGTTGTTGTTTGGCTGCTATCGTTGTAGTTATAGGGATTTTGTTTTGACTGTTAGAACAGTTCTGGGAGAAAGTAGCAGAGTAGTTTGTATTGTAGTAGGCTGGGAGGAGAAGTTTGAATTGTAACAACCATTGAGCTTAGTGTATGTGACCAGTTTTGCATCAATTAATCAATGCACATTTCACAGGATCCTGGTCTATTACTATTGGTGATGTTTTCCTAACTCTGTCTATTACATTTTCATATTGTTCCATTTTCTGCTAGCTTGCATCAGAAAAATGGCATAGGATTTACCCATGTTAGATACCCTATGTCTCTGCTCTCCTCGCCTTCAATGTTTTCTATTGTTAATTATTCTTGTTGGGTTTAAGATGGAAGATTTGGGAACATTGGGGATTAGAGTTAGCCCTGTCCACTAGGATCCTTGTGCGACCAACTGGCCTTTCTAAGATCTCTTCTATTAAACTCATTCTTTGTTTTCCCTTGGAGCATGCTAAAGCTAACCTGGAGTTAAATGACCTCTGGTCCGATCTATAAGCTACCCCTTTGTCCCTCCTTTGAAAGTTGCCTTTGAGTATGTCCAAGCAGGTCTGGAGTTAAATGACCTCTGACCTGATCTATAGACAGAAATTGGGTTGCTTTCCTTCTTTCACTTTCAATCCTTAATTTTCCATCCCACCATCTAATCTAAAAAGATCCTTTAGTATTATATGACTTTCCCTTTGGAATCCTTGGCTATTTGTTGCAAGTAATTCCCTTTCATGACTCCATAGCCCAATGGATGGCACTTTCTTGACCTATCCTCTAAGCTGAAACATCCTGCTGTTTTGTTCCTTTTCTCCCATCACTTTCTCAGTCTATGATCTCATGACCAACCCAGCAAACAACCAATAAAATAATTTTAAACTCCCCTTTGCGCTTCATACCTAGCCTAACATCTCATTTGAGCCTTCAAATATATATCATTCTTTGTTTTATTAGAGAGATCCCTCTCTGGACCCAGGAGGGCTAGATCCTGAGGTCTGAAAGCGGTTCTGATGTTGTATCATATTTTGGCCTTTCCAATCTGGCCAAAACATGGGAAACCCAACAGTGACCACCATAGTCACCTTTATGGAAATTATGCATTACCTTCTGAGCTTCTTCTTCAACCAAAAAATTTAGCAAAACGCCTCCTGGATCCTTCCAAAACAGAGCATTGTTTAAAATGCAGTACTTTGCATGTTTAAGCTTCAAAGATCTACCTTTACTCATAGACATGCCTATAGGAGGTGACAAATGCTGAAGAACATACACAATATCTGAATACCAAGGAGACTGCAGAAAAATATCTAAAATAGGAACCAGCAAACCTTCATCTTCCTCTTCCGACATTGCTATAATGAGGTTTATATCTAAAGCATGCAGATTTGATTGAGCCATAAATTTCGCCAAGCCTTGGCCTTTGATCAATTTTGTGGGCTTGATCTCCAGATCATACTCCAACATAGCTGCTATCCATTTTCCTCTTCGACCTTCTGGAACAATTTGCATCAGCACATCCTTCATTGTTGCGTTAGGGACATATGCTATAGTATGTGAATGCAGAATATAGACCCTAAAATCCTTCAATGCCTTGATAAGGGCCAATGCATGTTTTTCAATAATATTATATCTTAAAGCAGCATCTCTAATAGTCCTACTAAAAAAGGCAATTGGATTTTCTACCTCATCTCTCTTTTGCATTAAAACAACAGCCATAGTATGCTCAGATGCAAATTAAAATATGATAAAATCTTGAGTATAGTCGGGGTTGATCAAAACTGGGGCATTAGACAAAGGAAATTTTACCAAATTGAATGACTTGATAGCTTCTTCACTCCACTTAAAAACGTTGTCTTTCTTCAACATATTGGTCATTTCTCTCAAATGTTCAGCTAGATTAGGAATAAATCTGCGCAAAAAATTCATCTTACCATTGAAGGCTTGAATCTCTTTCTTGTTCTGTGGAAGATCTATGAGCTGAATTGCCTCCACTCTGGCTAGATCTATGCAGATGCCATCTTTAGAGATGATATGCCCGAGCAATTTTCCCTCATCAAAGGCTCTTCTTGGGATTGAGAGAAATCCCAAACTTTCTGCAATGCTGAAAAATCACTCTTAAATGGTGCAAATGCTCATCGTCTGAACCTGAAAACACTGTCAAATCATCCAAATAAACAACAATAAAAACATCTTTTTCATTTGCAAAAGAAATTTCCATTGCACGTTGGAAGGTGACTCCCGCATTCTTCAGTCCGAAGGGCATCTTGGCATACTGGAAGGTTCCCCAGGGTGTTGTGAAGGAAGTTTTATCTTGGTCCTTCTCATGCACCAAGATATGGTTGTACCCTGAGTAGCCATCAAGCAGTGACATCCTAGATGCTCCAACTACTCTCTGCAGAATATGGTCCATTTTCGGAAGTGGGTAATTATCCTTTAAGGATGCCTTATTCAAGTTTCGAAAATATATACACAATATTATTTCTCCAGTCTTTTTACGCACTGGGACCAAATTCGAAATCCAATCAGAAAATCTGATGGGAACTATGATACCTGCTTTGTACAACCTGTTTACCTCCTTTTCAATTGATGGCAGCAGCTTCGGATTGATTCTTCTCAGCTTTTGTCTGAAAGGCTTCTGATCCGGCTTGATAGGAATTGTATGCTGGATTATGTTCTTATCATACACTTTCAAATCTGAATAATCCCATGCAAATACATCAGAAAATTCAGAAAGAAATTTAACATACTTCTCCTTTACCTCAGGGGATAATGCTTTTGAAAATTTGACAAACTTAGGCTGGTCAGTTGTTCCAATATTCACATCTTCAACTCCTTTCTCTGTGGGCACCAAGCTTGGTTTCTTTACGACATCATCCTGATCAAAAAGCTCCTCTAGAGGTATGAGACCTCTAGGAGTTACATTATCCTTTAACTGCAATATGTCCATCTGGTTTGCTTCTAACTCTTGATCATCAACCTCATACTCACCCTCTATGGGAGTATCTTTGAATTTTCCATCACCCTACAAAAATGCATTAATCTCATTGTCATCCCAAAATACTTGCCAATACCTTAAATTGTCTGGAACAGGAGGCCTACGTTTGACATAGATTTCAAACTTATTGCTGGAGTTCATCGGAATCTTCAAGTTGCTGGCAGTAGTGGCCAGGGAATCGGCAATCAGATTCTGCATCCTGGGTACTGCTGTCAAAGTATACTCTGGGAATGTCTTCAAAATGTCCAGGACTGCATTTCTGTATGCCCTCAATCTCAGATGCTTAGTTTGGTATTATCCTTTCACTTATTTGATTATCAATTTGGAGTCTCCATACACAGAGATCCTTTTTGCATTCAACTTCTTCAAAATTTTGAGACTTGCAATCAAAGCCTCATATTCTGCTTCATTGCTAGAGAAATCAAAAGCTAGCTTATAAGCACAAACTCTAACATTTCTGGGAACCTTCTCAGGCTGGAAAATAGGGCTCCTAATCCATATTCCAATGCCAGCTCCATCATTACCAATAGCTCCATCAAAATCCATACTCCAGAGACCTTCTTCTTCTTCTTGAAGATTCTGGAAATTTTTTTCTTTCTCTTCTTTACCTTGGCTGATTTCCAGTTGTTCACTATCCTTTTGTTGTTGGCAGGTAGGAGGTTCAGAAGTGTTTGCTGCTTTATCCCTTTCCTGTTTAAGGATTTCTCTGAAATTTTCTGAAATCTCAGGTATTTCATCTACTTGTACCAACTGAACATTCTCATCATTTAAACCACCATCAGAATACAAGAAAAAAGACTCTAAATCTGTATGGACAACATTAATGGGATGATTTATAGGCTTGTATTTGCTGGTAATCATATATTTCATTTTCTTTTCCCTATATAACTTCCTTAACTAGCCAAATACAGGGATAGTGGCATAAGAGAAGTCGAGCTGCATAGTTCCTTTGAGTTTGGCACCCCAAGACCTAGATAGAATCATTCCAAACCTCGGTGGGACATCGGCAACAACTACATCCATCAAGACATTCTTTGCTGGAATCTAATCTAAAGACACTACCAAATATTTAATTAGACCAATACAGTGGACCCTACTTGAGTCGAAGGAATACAAATCATGATATTTTCAAGTGATATCAAGGCCTAGCTTCTCCATGACAGCTTTGGGCATCAAATTATGTGAGGCCCTAGAGTCTAACATAGTGTTATGAAGGATAAACTCATGTACTCTAAGACTCAAGTAAAAAGGAGGAATTTCATTTTCTTCAGATTCTTCTGTGGCTGGACCGAAAATAAGTTAAGGGTAGTCATCTTCTATATTAACCATATCAGAAATAGAGTCTATTTGCAAGACTTTGGACACCTGAGTTTTATATGCACTATTCTTCACCAACTCTGTGAGGGGCATAGATACCTTTAACTTAGAAATTTCACTTTCTAGATTAAAGGAGGGAGCTTTTTCTACCTCTTTAATGGGCGAGTCTTTCTTCTCTGTTTGCTCCTTTGTTGAGCTCTTCTGTTTCTTTTCATTTGCTGTATTAGTAACTGAAGGTGCTTTGCTAGAAGAAGGATCAGCTGGTTCTTTTCCTTTCTCTTGTGCATCGTTCTTCATTTGGAGTTCTTTTCTCTTTTGAATGGGACTGATTGTAACGTCTCTATTCCTTAAAGAGTATTGCCTTTGCTGAGCTGATAGAGCGCTCATATACCGTCTCTGGTAGTCATCGGACTCTTCTTCCAATACTGTGTCATTGGCCAAAATGAAATTTTGGTCTTTTTGAATATCTGGGGTCGCCATTGTGTATTCTTCGTCTTCTGTGAGGAAAATTGGTGCACCATCAGCTGTGAAAAAGTGATTAGCCTCAATCACAGGATTATCGTCATCTGAATCTATCCCTTGCACGTAGTTATGCTGCAAAGGAGTTTAATCTGCTGCTGTGGTGGCACAACTTGGTCCTGCATTCTTTGGTCTCTCTGTTTAATTCTGAATTGCGGCTGTTGTCCTCTGAAATTCAGATTTCTTATTTGAGGCTCTGGTCTGTCTGCAATGGTTAACCTATCAACCATTTTTTCTACTATTCTGATCAGAGTGTCCATTTTAATATCTGAATTAGAGGCCTCCTCTTTTATTGTGACTCTTTTCTCAGCTCTGGCTCGTTCTCTTTTAGCCAGCAGATTAGCTTCAACGTTTACCGCTATCTTCTGCATGTCTTCAAGTGAAGACGGGTCTCTTTCATGCAGTTGATATGCCATGTCGGCATCAAAACCATTGGGAAATTTCAACAATGCTAGTCCCACAGGAGGTTTCAAATTAGCTGGAATAGCATTATATACGGCATTGAATCTTAAACAATAATCTTGCACGGTTTCACCCACATTTCTTTTAATGTTCTCGTACTCAGACAGAATTTGAAGTGGGTTCTTTTTTACCTCCCACCGGTCCAGGAACTGAGTGTGAAACTCCTGAAAAGTGCGAATTGAGCCTAGCGGTAAGGCTCTAAACCACTTTTTGACCTCACCTCCGTAGCTTTGGACAAACAACCTGGTTGTTACATTCTCTGCTTCTACCTCATGTAAATCAAAAAAGTCATTCATTTTATCAACATGCTGCTGGGCCGTGATGCTTTGAGTGGCATCAAAAATAGGAATTTTACTTTGATAGTCAGCTGGCATATCGTTGAGGACCGGGGGTAAGACCAGGGGTGCATACCTGGCAGCCATAACTCTGGTGGATTTACAACAGGATTTGTAGGATTTGAGGGAGGTGTTGATGGAGGAGATGATAATTGGGAATTGACTGATGGGAATGTTGATGAATTGGGAGGGGGAAATGTTGTTTGTGATGATTCTGAAGGCTTAGGAACATTAGTTATAGTGATGGACTGAGGAGAATTCAGAATGTAATTGTCAATGGAGGAATTTTCTCTTTGGACTTCAATATCTACAAGGAACTCAGGATCTAAAACTGTATCATCAATGTCATTTTCAGACTTGTTCCTAAATAAAGAAAGCTGAAAATTCTCATCAAAGGAAAGATCTTCTACAAAAAACCACTCACTGGGCCAAGTATATGATCTGAAGACAGGTCTGGGGCTTAATGACCCTTCTTGTCTTTTGACAATTCTTGGGATAAGGTTCGGATTTTCAAACACAGGGGGAGGATTTGGATCTGGATTAGCCCTGGTGTATCTTCTTGAAGCCAATGTGGTCGAATTTCTATTTCACATAATTTTATTTTCAGCCTAGCAAACTCTGAACATCATCACTCAAAAGTCTAGAATTATCTAATGTACTTGGGAAATTAGCAAGTCAGATGTTACGTTTATAAAACTAGACCGAAGATTGACCGAAGCGGCATTTATCTACTTATGCACTTGCAAAGAAATGTGCAGTTTTGAAGGCTACCTTGCATAACTTCAGACTTTGTCTGTAGTTTATAAAACGAATAACACTAACAAACAAACAATATTGAGCTTCCCTAGCGGATTCGCCAGAGATGTTAGCACCTGAATTGGACCCCAGGCTGAAAAGGGGAAAAACAGGGTAACAACTAAACCACGCTCAGCCTTGTAGCTAGCCCTACAAGGACAGGAGAGGGCTCTCTCCGTGAAAGAATATTCAATGGAATACAATAAATGGACTGATATTAGGCTAGATAAAATGATGGGAAAAAGCTTTAATAAAATGAGTGAATTAATTTCATGGATGTGTGGGGCAAAAATGGGATAGCTGAAACCGGGAATTAAATGAGGACACAGGGCATTTCATGGGGCAAGATAGGCAGGAAAACTTAGCAAATAAAACTAAATAGGGATGGGATGGACAGACTGGTGAGGAGCTGAAAAGGGCACGATAAATGGATCCTTTTCAAATAGAAGAAAAACATAGATCATGAATGATTTCCCAAGGCAGAGCATATAAAATGGATTCTACCTTTCTATCTTGAAAGAATTCAAAAAGAAATGTTTATGAATGAGAGATGGAACATAACAATTTACATATGAAACAAAGGAAGAAACAAATGCTAAATCTCATACCACATGGATCCCACAAATCAGAGCTGCATCTCTTATTAATTCCCTGTCAAACTGTACAATGGAGTGCAAAACGTTTCTTTCCACACTATTTCCCCTACTGCTTAATTACAGACTGTTTTACAAATGATTTACAATTACAATAAATAGGCTGAAATGTGGGAACATAGATCCACAGAAAAAGGGAGCTATTCTAACAACTCAAGAACTGAAATACAATCATAGTAAGGACAACATTGCATTTGATTTTCTTGGAGATTTGCTATTACACATGGATAAAATAAAATAGGCAATCCGAAAGAAGATTTCCTACTTTGTTGCTATTGTAACAATCTTTGCTTATTTTAGCTCTCGGCCTTTGACTGTCGCTTTTCTTTTCACTATTTCCCTTGAAGAGAATTGACTTTTCTAAAATACATTGGAATAACTAAAATGAAATGAAATTATGCCTCGGTGAAGGGAAAACCATATTGAATGGGAAAAGGGAAGGGAAAGGAAGTGGGGTCCACATTATAATCGCAATCGGAATCGGGCTCAGCAGCAGGGCGGAGTGATATATATGAAATTTTCGATGCGATTGGGGGAGGTCCTTTGTATAAATGAAATAAAACAAAATTCGCTTTTAACAAAGGGCGAGGCCTTTATATGAATGGCGGAAGGTAATATGTGGTGGGACCGGGAATCGGAAATCGGAGTCGGGAGGCTGGGGTGGTGTATTGCATAGCAGAGTTTCTCCAATGCGATGGGAATAAGGCCTTTGTAATACGTAACAAAATAAAATTTAACTTTTACCAAGGGAAGGGCCATATTATTGTGAATGGGCAGAAGTATTGCAGTGGGCCTGGGAATCGCAATCGGAAATCGGAGGAAGGCGAGATTGGGGGAAAGATTTAACATCACCGATTGGAAAGGTCCGATGGGTTGTGGGTCGTCTGATCAGTGGGGGCATATCGACGGTTTTGGAATGATCGGAGGGGATCCGTCGGGGGATACGTATCGGAAGTCGCAATTGCATCGCAGTTTTGGGTGATGGGTCAATCAGAGAATGTTGTGATCAGTTGGAGGAGGGAAGGTTGTGATTGATCGGAGCGATGGGATCAGGGAATGTTGTGATCAATCAGAGGAAGAATTATGGGAGCACCGATTGGATATGGGCCGTCCGATCGTCGATCGGATTGACGGCCAACATAACATCAGGCAGATCCAATCAGAGGGACTTACATAATCACATCAGAGTTTTTTTTAACAAAGGGCCAATCGAGGTACATTATTAACTGTTGCGATTTGCGATGGGGAGGTCGGCAGGGTTATGTAATATGAAACTTTAAATTTTATTATGAAGTTTCAAAGGTATGAAGGGGAAGTGGTTTGGGAACGGTGGGGGGGTATATATATGAACCTTTGAAATTTTTATCATAAGGTTTTCAACGGGGAATGGAGGGGAAGTGGTTTTGTGATGGCGAGGATTATTATAATCCTTGAACTTTATTAAAGGGTAACGATGGGGAAGTGGTTTTAATCGCACAAGTATTTTTTGGATTTTAATCATGCGACTATGTATTTGGAGGGGGGGGGGGGGGAGGGATTTTATTAAAGAAAAATATTAAACTTTAATAATACAAAGTTTAAAGGGAAAAATGGGAAATAGGGGGTATATGAGGATAGAGGGACTTTTGCCTCACTTAAGAATAAATTTCATTCCAGAAGTCAGTTTTAAGAGTGCAATATACCGTTGGAAATCTCTTTACAGGCTCTTTCTGATAGATCTACTTGGAATATGATTTGGTACTGAACATGCTACAAAAAACTTCTCTGAAGGAAGGGACATCACTTTGTGGAGATAACAACTTCTGAATTGTGACTTATTTCATATGATGACATGAAATTACATAATGAACGATAATAAAGGAAAAATATCATGTTTTCACCTTAAAACGTGGTTTTGAGGTGAAAATTACGTCAAGCTGAATATAGTGTCTCTTTGATCTTCCAGGTGCTGTGACTTTGAATTTATTGACTTCCTTATGACCTTGCTGATATTATTGACATTTGACCATGGTGAGACCCTAGAAACTTATGAGACCCCTACTCTAACCTAATGACATGATTTGAGAGTGAAAGTGACTCATGACTAAAGACCATAGAAAGGAAAATCAGCAAGTACCTTATCAGGGAATACTGATAAAAAATTACTACCATCAATGAATCCATGACCTAGCGGAATGGTGAAATTTATTCGGCATGAGACACCTAATATGCAAATGCAAAAGAGCATTTTTGATCACTGATGGCAGTATGACTAGACTGACACTAACACAAATCGAGTCTAACTGAGTTAAACTGAACACAACTCCACCAACTACCTCAATAACTCCACCAAACTCTGTCACATGAGTTCTAACTAAAGTCTCCATGTAATAGCTACACTTAACCCTCAGGAATAGCGTAATTTCTTCTGTCATCTCCTGTGCCACATATGTGCACTTAACTGAAGTGCTCCAAGAGAATAAGATATTTCTTATAGTCCAAATATTATTAAGAGCCAATAATATTCGACATATCTATTTTAAGACTAGCAATCTAAAATTAGATTCCGACCAGTATGTCTAAAAATATAAGTATATCTATTTTTCCAACTTGACCAACCATCCACAAATAGCATCCTGCAACTCATAGAATATGATTGACATGTCTAAAAATATACATAGTCTAAAAGTAGACTTTTGCGCCAGACAAAAATCACCTCGTGTGGGCCCCACCTAGTTTGTGTGATCACTATTTTCCAACTAGGATCGTGAATGATGTTTCAGGATGCCTCCTTCAATGCTTCTTGTTGAAATCTTCAACACTCCCCTCTCAACAAGAAAGGAATTTTGCATGCGACTAGCACCCATGCATTCGCCCCCGCAACTTTTACACGCGCCACGCAACTCCATGCATCTGCTCTGCAACTCTTCCGAAATTGAATAGGCTCCAAACAACTCAATCAATCTAATGCATCTATCATCAAAGTCTTTGACTTCTGCTTAGCCACTGCACGTGTCTTCAGGAACCACTGTGCTGTTGAACTCTGCACCCATGCACTCTGCACTTGCTGTCAACTCTAAACCGCTCTCCAGTATCTGACATTGTCACTTTGATCTGCTTGCATCAATCCAACTGATATGCTACTGCTGCTCTATGGGCACCTCGTAGCTAGGTTCAATTCATGAGATCCACACCATCTCGATGAATCCTGCCCAGAAATCTCCTCTTGGGATTACTCATGCATGTCGCCCCACCTCTCACCTGGTGGTATAGCTGCATGCACTCCCTCTGCCCATCTGGCAGGAAATTTCTCTGCATGAGTGGTTTCTCCCACTCCAGGATCCTCATATTGTGGCTGCTCCACATCCCTATGTTCACTCTTACTTGCATGCAAAACTTGCTCCCTCTCAAGCTTCAATTGCATGGATTTCTCACACTTCCCAACAGTAGGAAGCTCTGTAGAAATCCCATCTACTTCAAGTCTGTAGAGATTCTTGGCTTGAATCCCAACCTTCTTGACTTGTCTTGTTGCTTTGTACCAAAGGAAAAATTTTCCTTTACTAAAGACAACATCATACCCTTTATCCTCTAACATTGCGACTAAGATTAAATTCTTCTTTAAACCTGGAACATGCACTACATCTTGTAAAAGAATGAGTTTACCTGACTCCCTCTGAAAGTTAATGGTACCAATTCTGGTCGCATTGTATCGTCCATTGTCGCCCAACTCAACATGCAACTGGAGATCTTTCTCCACCAAGTCACTGAAAAGATTCACATCTCCCATCATGTGAAAGGAAGCACCACTATCAAAGTACCACCCTGATTCCAATGCACTAGACACCATGCATGTGATCAATGAGAAGTCCAGCTCAAATAGCGAGGCAAGAGCCTCACCAGCTACAGCTCCAGCAACCTGCTTGTTCTTCTTCTTTTGTGGACAATTTGTGGTGAAACACCTATGTTCATGACAGTGAAAACACTTCACTCTGGACATGTCACGCTCTTTGCCATCCGCACCCGATTGAGAAGGATTTTTCTTCCCCTTCCCTTTCCTTGATTTGGTAGCCAAAGTGCAATCCTATTCATCATCATTCTTTGATGAAGAGCCATTCCTAGTACTCCGCCTTACCTCCTCCTGCACAAGATCCGACCAAAGTCGCTCCCATCCTGGCAGTTTCTCCTGACCATTGACAGAGTCCTCATAGCTATGCCAACTCTTCGAAAGCCGAAGGAGAGCCAAGCTCACCAAGTCTTCTTCATCCACACTAACTCCTACACTCCCAAGCTCATTCCTCCAGTGGACAAACTTTGTCAAGTATATCGGAATAGTGTCATTCTTCTCCTTTTTAATTTTCTTGAGCTTGTCTTTAAGCGCCAACTTCCTCTGGTCACTTCTGCTTTGGAACAATTCTGTCAAATCCTTCCACATCAAGAATGGAGTGGCTTTACCATGAAGGATAGACACAATATGATCCTTCACACCTTCCAATATAATCCTTCGACACCTTGCTACCTTCTTTTTCCATGCGTCAAGTCCGGCTGCATCGCTAGAACCCGGTTTAGGAATATCAACATCTATGAACTCCTTCAACCCATTATCCTCCAGCACTGCCTCCATCCTGTCCTTCCATGCAATATAATTCGAGCTGCCCTCAAGGGCATACTCCAATCGCAATCCGTTGAAAGACATTTCAATGAAATCTCAACTCGACACCAAGAAAACACGGCAAAGAACACCCGACTCCACCAAAGACAAAACTCAACTGCTTCAATAATTGCAATTGGGTTCGTTGATCAACGCTTTGATACCATGTAGAAATTATATGCACTACACATGAATATGTCCAAGATTCTCCTGATCACACACTATTTGACTTCATGCACAATACAGAATCTCTTCTACCATTGATCATTAATTGTGGAAATAAAATCAATTGCATGCACACATTAAAACCATAAAAATTCACACATATGAACACAGTAATTTATGGGAAAGCATAAAACTGAAAACCCCGAACTATATGTATATTATATGTCATAGAGATCATGTAAAAATCATCATACAAAGCTCCTCACAATCTCTCAGTACAATCTCCAATTTCTACACACTAATCAGGTCTGATCTAGCAAATCCCATGCACCGATCTCTGCCACCTGCTAGCCTGCCTCTACTACGCAATCGCTGTTGAATAATGGCTCTGGATGAACTTGAATCCATCCTATATTGACCATGCAATCCTCATTGGCATCTCCAACCACTGTGTGTTGCAAATCATGCAACACTATAGTCACAACTGATAGTCACACTGCTCTTTCACCTACCTCTCCACTGGTCTCCACTGAAACTGTCCATGCATTGTAGTTAATCGGTGTATTCTTCTGGGACTTGATTAATGATTTATTATTTAGTGAATTAATTAACTAATTAATTCACGCCACTCAACTAGTGTATCAATCGCTTAGACTAGATACAACTAGCTCAATCAGTCTGAGTCTAACTGGTTAAACCGAACACAACTCCACCAACTGTCTCATCAACTCCACCAAACTCTGCCACATGAGTTCTAACTGAAGTCAACCATGCAATAGCTCAACTAAACCCTAGGAATAGTGTAATTCCTTTTGTCAGCTGCATGTGCCACATCCGTAGCTCGAACTGAAGTGCTCCAAGAGGATAAGATAATGTTTATAGTCCAAATATTATTAAGAGCTAATAATATTTGACTGATCTATTTTTAGACTGGCAGTCTAAAAATAGACTCTGCCCAGTATGTCTAAAAATAGAGGTCCATCTATTTTTACCAACTTCACCAACCATCCACAAATAGCATCCTGCAACTCATAGACCATGATCCATATGTCTAAAAATAGACTTTGCGCCTCAAAAATCAATTGCGGTGGGCCCCACCTAGCTTTAGTGATCATTCAACTAGGATCAAATAGAATGACAGTTTCAAGATGCCTCCTTCACTGTTTCCTTTTGCAATCTTCAACACTTAAAATGTGAAGGAGATTATTCATGCTTGATGCCAAGGAGATTCTTCCGTTATTGAGGTTATAGTCATAAACGACCCCTCAACTATGAAGGTGTACCCTTTAGGTGTCATAGGTACCACAAATATGTTCATATCATGAATAATTGTACTCTTCCTTTTATAGAAAAGAAAGGGAGAAGTTATTCTCTTCCTAGAAGCCATGGGGGAGGTATAAGGGAAGTAAAAGGATGTCAAGTGAAAGAGAACCTCACCTAGGTGCAACAAGAAAATCCCAAGGATCATATGTAGTTGGAAGGTGACAATGAAGTTGTGGGAAACGTTTCATCAAAGTCTAGGATGCATATTCCTCATGTTGGTGACCCATCATCATCCCGTTATCCATCACCACATAATTATTATCCTTCCCTTTAATTAGTTATTTTTCCTCTCTTGATGTGTTATTAGTTAACTATTTTCTTTCTCAACATTTATAGCATGTTTCACCCTCTCTTATAAGGACATATTTCCCTATTCCCCATCGCCTTCCCGGTGGCCCCTCCCCATTATATGTTCCTTCTATGACCATGGAATCGTCTTCTTATCCCAGTCCCTAATATAACCTCCAATTTGTAGAAATTGTCTTGTATATTTGCACTTGCTCATGAAGTTTTAATCATAATCATAAGACAAAAACCTAATCTACTATTTTGTGGACATTATTTCACAATTTAGAACCAAAATTTTAGACATGCAATAAGTAATCACACACATAAAATAAGTATTTTTATCTGGGGAAATTAATCTTCTAAAAATGCCAATTCCTCTTGCTTTAATCAGAAGAATAGAGATGGACTACAATTTCTTTTCTCAACTGAGCTCACCCTGCAAGTGTTCAACCTATCTCAGTGCTCATTGAAGGCCTCTTACCCAGACTTACTCAATTTTTGCCTTGGCTTAAGCTCCCTTACACTATTTTTTGAGGAATTAACCCCTATTATTTAGGAAATTTCCTCAATTGGATTGTGCAACACCTGTACAATCAGAACTACTCTACAACTGATGTTACATTGCCTTGTAATCTCCATCTCAACTAGGTAACTCAAATTCTCTGCATGTACTATGTATTTTGGGTTGATTTATCAGTTAAATTGGTGATCACTAAGTTTTACTAAAGTCCCATTGCACAACTTTACCTTCCACTAGTTCTTCCAACAATTAAAACTAGTTTAACTGAAAACAACCTTAGATAATTGAATTTTATTTCTACAAATTATCAATCACGCATGCTAAACTGAACTCTAACTCCTCCAAATTGAATTTAATGAGTAAAAGGGTGACAAAAGGCATGTCACTCAATTTAACATCATCCATGTTGTCTACTGATGTGGAAATTCAAAATTAATAATTAAATCAAAGTAAAATCAAATTGAGAATTTATGGCTACATTTTTCAACACTCCCTCTCAGCAATAAATGTATTATAAACCAACATTATCACGCACCCATGGAACTCGAACTTCCCTCTTGAAAATTTCTTTGTCAAAATGTCTACATCTTGTTCCTCTATCAGAATGTGTTGCAACAACATGATCTGGCTCTCCACGCAATCCCATATACAGTGATTAGATATCTATATGTTTGGATTGATCGTGAAAAAAAAGAATTTTTAGAGAGCTTGATGAAAATATGATTATCACAGTAGATCACAATGGGATCCATCATCTAACCAAATAATCCAACAATTATCTTTCTCATCTAGATAGCCTCATAATTTTCTTGAAATCATAGGTTTTGTCATGAAGATGAGTCTTGTTCTAGACTCGAAACATGGACTGAAAAATAAATACCGTGGACTTTTCGATCTTTCTATCTCATAATATATACCACAAAAACCTCCAAACTATCATGTATTATGGTTCTGCCTAGCTTAATGCCACGATTCTTTGCTTCCTGTTGTACTAAGAAACTGTTGTGAACCCAACATTGAAAATTCCACCTAATGTACTCTTCCAGTCTGATTGACTCCCTACCCAATATTCATCTGTGAATCCATGCAACTTCACTTCCTATGTCAGTATGTACCATATTCCATACTGGGTAGTGCCTCTGAGGTACCTCTAAAATAATTTTGTCGGTCGAACCATGTCTTGGCTAAATTTATTGATTGCATAGCACATATCTAGCCATGTACTCACAAGATACATGAGTGAACCCACCAACTTCCAATAATCTAGTAGCATCCACTTCCTCACCTGAAGTGGCACCCTCCTTCCTCTAGTTGGTTGTTAAAGGAGTCTCCATGTGTTTACATATGTCCATGCAGAACTTCTGAAGTATCTCGTTGGCATACTTGCCCTAAGATACAAACTAATCCTCATCTCCTTGCAACTCTTCCAATCTGAGGAAGTAGTGCATGAGACCCATGTCCTTTGTTTCAAATTATCTTGCAAGGTCCTTGTTGGACCTCCAAAATGTCTTCAAAATGTCATACACTTTTACCTTCATCGCCACTATTTCACTCACATTTCGCAACTCTATAACCACATAACCCTACATTAGCCTACATTCTCATGCTCATATGGGGTTACATTAGTGTTTTCCAAAGTTAATAATTTCATGTATTTAGAGTGAATTTTTTATTAAAAGTTAGAAAAATAACATATATTTATTTATACTTAAAGGTGGAATGAGTTTGGTGATATGCGTAGGTGATTAGGAAGCTTCGAAGACATCCTTATGTGGCTTCCAAGGTTCAATTTCGAATTCTCTTCAAGATTTGGAGGATATTTGGATGTGGATCAACCATATCTCATGGAGGAGAATCGTGAATAAAGGGATATGTGTCTTATAATTAGCTAATTGGTTGAAACTTTTATGGACCTAAGTAGAGAATGGTGGATATCCATTAATGAGGTAGTTTCTTAAGTTTTTGTATAAATAGGAGAGCTATCTCCTTTCATTTGTAATCTAGCACTTTGTAATGTAAATTTGGGAAGCTTAGAATCATGGAAGGAGATGTGAAATGATCATGTAATGAGATAGATAATAGTAGGCTTATAACATAGAGTTTGAGCATGTAGTTAGAATTTTACTTGGAGATTGATGTAATTATTCTTTCATTTATACATAAAGTCATTTTAAGTGTTAGAATTTTAGTTTGAGTGTGCTTATCATGGTGTTGGTATGTTGTTGAAGAATGGAGGGCCCCAATCACAACAAGCATACTTTGGTAGAGGTAACTTAGAAGTTTGTTTTCATTATTTCATTTCATTTTCAAGTATGTTTTAATTTCATGCAAGTGTGTGTGTAGATCAATTTTTTTTCAACTCATGCAAGTAGATTAGTAATTTTTAAATTATGCAAGTGTGCATTTCCATTCCTGAAAAAGTGCTTTAGATTAGTTATTTCAATTTCTGCAAGTGTGCTTAGATTAATTATTTCATTTCTGCAAATATGTGCTTTGAATCCTCGCAAGTGTGTTTTAATTCAGCAAGTGTGGTGTGATTTTCTTTCATAGTGCAAGTGTGATTTTTAATTCTAAAAGTGTGGTGTGATTTACTACTTTCTAGATTAGATTTATTTTCATGACAATTGTCATTTTTCATTTGATAGATTACAATTTCTCTTTCTAAATAGTAAATCGATCTCTAGCACATATAGTGCACACACACCTCGCAAGTCCATGGACCCCAGGTTGATCATTTATGGAAAAGAATTTAAGTCATTAAATTACCTCAACATTTTAGTGTTGTTGCCAAGGAGGTGTACATAAGGATCAACCTTAGATTTCGAATTTGGTTTGTTTGAATTTTAATTTTTTAATTTTTTTAGTCTCCCATCAAGTTTTTAATTTAGAATTTCATTTCGTTTTTACAATTACATTTTTACTTGCAATTTCATTTTTTTAGTCTTGACACACAGTTAAATTTTCATTTATAAAAAAATTATATATATATATATATAATATATATGCATTTTGAATTTTAATCAAATTTCATAATCATAAATAAACCCAAGCTTAGAAATAGCTAATTTTCATATTTTTATTCAATTTTTAGTGGTGCAGTAAGAGCCACCTCATTCTCTAAGAAGATCTACAATCAAAGGGATATTTGTCAAGAAGGAAAATAAGTAGTGTTTAGAAAGCTAAAATTTAAGTTTTGAGATCAATTCTTCTTACTTTAATTTCAAATTTCAAATGAATAAAAAATTGATGAAACTCCTTAGTATGCTCTCTTCTTGCGCTCCCTACGATCTAGAAGATCAGAAAAGAAAAATTGAACCAAGTTAGTTTTTAAAAAATTCAATAAAAATGACTGAGAGATATAAATTTACCATTGATTCTAAAATAAAATAAAATTTAAAAAAAAAAAAAAGGAAATTGATCTCTAATTGTCAAATATATTTGTTTTATAATTTGTTACAATAAATACTTTTTTTTTTTTTTTTTGCGGTGATTTTGCAGATCATATATGAAACTTTTGGTGAAAATTTTGCAAAAAAAAAAAAAAAATCATATTTGAATTCTTTGTGAAAAATCACCCAAATTCTAAAAAGATCGATCTAATCAGAGTCTAGATGACAGAGATATCGCTAATTTAAAATCAGCTATTTTCTCGAAAAAAATTGTGATAGCCGCATTAAAAAAAACACTTGTTTAAATATTCTTCCTCAAAGAAAATAAACCAATCCAGAATTTGCAGAGAGATAAGTTAGAAAATTTTCTCCATGCTTTCAACCTACAACAAAAGAAATAAAATAAAATAAAAAAATTGAGTTTTGGCATCAATATTTTCACAATTTTTATAGAAAAAAAACATTGGTTGTGAGATCCATTTTTCTGCCAAGAGGATGAGTTCAAATAAAAATAAAATATTTTGGTGGCATGAAATTGATTGACAAGCGCCCTAGAGCAGTTAGACACTTGGAAGCTTCTCCAAAAATCTTGAATTTTGTTTGTTGGCCTTTTTCTGCCACATGGTGACACTTGATTGGTCCATGTGGCAACGTACCATTAGCCAATAGTGCACAGTCATCGTCCAATTGTCTGCCACATCACTTTGTCTAGTCAACAATCTAATTCACTCTGCTAAGTCAACATCCACAACAGCATGCATGCCACGTGTCACCTTCCAGTTCTTCCATGTGGAATTCCCTAGTGCTACCACGTGGCACCCATACACCCTAATTTCATTGTTTTGCTAAAATTTCCAATGAAAATAACTTTCTCATACGACATATGTTTGATGTTATTCAAGCATCGTTGGAAATATCTTGGTGAAATCTACGCAATGAGATAGGTTTCATTAGGATTTTAGATAATTAAAAATGGTCATTTTTTATGGAATTTGCAACAATTGGACATGGACAAATCATGATTAGATTATTAAAACATGTTTCTGATATGGATTTGATTTAACTTTGTTTTTTACTCACTAAAATTGGACATCAAAAGAAGACATGTCATGCATTTTATTTTCTTAGAATTTTTTTTATTTGGCATTTAATTATGGATATTTTTTTGTACGTATGCATCAAGAGAAATTGATCACTTCTCCTTTAAATACACTTATGTTTTATTGCAATATTAGTGCCAAGTTTTTTTGCAGGTTCCAATATGATTAAAGAATTAACAAAGACCAATTTGTGGGAAGAATTGGTTTTCAAAGACTGATGTTTTTTTCAAGAAAACATAAATCCACTTCTATCATCCATAAATGTCATTTTTCCCTCTCTAAAATTTTCAATCCAACCAAGCATTTTGAGCATAACCACATTCATTTTCCTGGAAAATGTCACATTTTCCATTCAATTTCCACTCACCTCCATTCATTTCCATCCACTCCTAACCCATTAATAAAATTAGTCAGCTCACTTACATGTTGATTGTCCTTTTTCCTTTTCTGTTAATAAACCCTGCTTCAATCGCAAATATTTTACCTATGGTCATCAAATTATTGTTTTTTACTTATGTTCGATGATGGAGGATGCATTAGTGCCTACCTTCTAATAGGTCTTGGCCCATCGACATCAGCACATTATCCTGGTTCAAGACTAGAGTTTTTTTTTCTAGTACCTTGAGGTTTGCATGCCTTAATGTCAAGTCCTCTCACCAACAAATAATGGGAATACATCAATGTCCCTTGTTTTTTGGATCTTCTATGTGACTCGACTACAACACATCTATTCATACCTAGTAAGATGTACTTAGGCATATTGAATCTCATTGACATTATTGGTGAGTAGTCTCGAGTTTGTTAACGACATTCATTAATGGTTGGTAATCCAACTATTTCTTTCTATGTTTGACATCAACAAATTCATTTATATAGATAATAATTATGCCAATGTTTGGGAATGATATGAAGACTATAAGATTCATCACCATTAAGCATTTTGTAGAAAATGCAACAAATTTAGTCATAGCAATAAAGAATTCACTTACACAACTTCATCCACCATTTATGCAATCAAGAAGCAGATCAACTCCTTGTACTTCACATTCCATGATTCAGCAAAAGTCGCATTTTTCTACATATACACAATTCACCCACTTATTAGGTAAGTAAAGGTATGTTATTTTATAACTTTTAACCCTGTGATTCCTTAAATACTGACATTAAATTTTTTGGAAAATACCTCACCACATTCCCTTTCTCATTTCATAAAAACTGAAAACATATTTAGTTGGGGGGAAGGGATATCCATTCATGTTTACCTTTCATATCACTTCATTTCATTCCAACATAACCAACATACCCTTCCAAATAACTACTATTGCATTATGATTCAAAAAGTTATTAATAATCAAAGAATGAGCACATTAGATGGTTGATTAAATGTTTTCAAAGTCTTTGGATGCAACACAAAAATAAGAAAGTATTGTTACTCAAGAACCAATACTAATAAATTTTGGTTTACACAAGAACCAACAACAATAATATGTTGCAATCAAATGTTTTTCAAAAGAACACTTTGCAAAAGTACCAAAGTTATCAAATGATTATGCAAAGTTAAAAAAAGAATCAATATCAGCCAAAGTTCATATAAAAGAAAGAGAATTCAAAAGATAAAATCATTATTAAGTGAATTAATGTAATATATTGCATGAGGACATGCAATAACTTCAGTTGGAGGGTATGTTGGGCCTCCAAAATATCTTCAAAATTTCATACACTTTTACCTTCATCGTGGCTATTTCACACACATTTCACAGCTCTATAACCACATAACCCTACATTAGCCTCCATTCTCATGCTCATATGGGGTTACATTAGTGTTTTCCAAAGTTAATAATTGCATGCATTTAGAGTAATTTTTTTATTAAAAGTTAGATTAAAAGTTAGAAAAATAACATATATTTATTTATACCTAAAGGTGGAATGAGTTTGGTGATATGTGTAGGTGATTAGGAAGCTTCGAAGACATCCTTATGTGGCTTCCAAGGTTCAATTTCGAATTATGTTCAAGATTTAGAGGAGATTTGGATGGGGATCAACCATATCTTATGGAGGAGAATCATGAATAAAGGGATATGTGTCTTATAATTAGGTAATTGGTTGAAACTTTTATGGATCTAAGGAGATAATGGTGGATCTCCATTAATGAGGTAGTTGCTTGAGTTTTTGTATAAATAGGAGAGCCTTCTAGTTTCATTTCTAATCTATAACTTTGTAATGTAAATTTGGGAAGCTTAGAATCATGGAAGGAGATGTGAAATGATCACGTAATGAGATAGATAGTAGTAGGCTTATAGCATAGAGCTTGAGCATGTACTTAGAAGTTGACTTGGAGATTGATGTAATTATTCTTTCATTTATACATAAAGTCATTGTGAGTGTGCCAATTTGAGTTTGAGTGTGCTTATCATGGTGTTGGTATGCTGTTGAAGAATGGAGGGCCCCCATCACAACAATCATACTTTGCTAGAGGTAACTTAGAAGTTTTGATCAGGAGATCAAGTCGCTTGTAGAAAAATGCTCAAAAATGAAGTTGCTCAGAATTGGTCCGAACCAGATCGAATGGAAAGAGCTCGCCAAAATGATCCTGTAGCCGTGAATGGCACTCAAATCCGTTACCGTATGGAGGAGATATTGCATTTTGAAATCGCCCAATAACTTTCAATTTTGAAAGAAATTTTTTTAATATATTGAGATGGGATAAATTTATTTTTTATTAAGGTTTAATTAATTAATTAAATTATATATTTATTAATATTTATATGATTTTTATTAATCATATATTATGTTATTAATTATATATTTTAATTAATTATTAAAAAAATTAAATTAAATTAAACCTTAATATAATTTAATTATTAAACCATACAATACATTAAACTAAATTTGAAATATTAAAGGGTTAAAAACCCACATATCAAAGGTTTCAATTAAATGTTAAACCCAACATACGTTTTAAAAGAACACGTGATTCAAATTGGCAGAGTTCAAAATTATGTTTTGGTATTGCACGCGGCAGGAGTTGAACATGGGTGGGCGTGGACACAACGTAGCGGCCCAACCAATAGGCAACGGTTGCTTGTTGTTAAACCTTTCGATGCAAAATAGTATTTAACATTTAAATTTTTTTTGGGCGCGCAAGTGGCGGGGTCTTGGTCATGTGGGCCCAGTGCTTGGAGCGGAAATTTTAATACATATGGTTATCAACCTTATCCAATGCGCATATAACTCAAAGTTTTTTAATGAATGCCGGAGGGTATGGTCACGTGGACCTAATTTTTAGCCCCACAACTGGCAAAATTTTCGACGGACCCTCTAATTTAGCGCCGACCTCCATATTTTTCGGAGCTATCTGGCAGTTAGCCAGACTTAGCTGGAGAGAATCTAGGCAAACTTCAGTTAGCCATAACTTTGGCTAGGAAAGTCCTTTTGGGACGATTTTTTTTTTTGATTTTGGGGTATTGAAGCATTCTGGAGCTGTTGGGAGTGTTTTCAGAGCCATCAGGGTGCTTTATTAATGATTTTACCAGCAGTTTTGGTTGTGGATCCACTAGGGCCTAATGAAAGATCAGTTGTTTTGGACTATACTCATCCAATGGAGGTGAATGAATAGTCGATTTATACTGATTTCAGCCTTATGTTTCTGAATTTTCAGCTTATTTTTCTTTTTGAGGCTTTCTACACAGTGTAATTCATATTTTGAGCATTAATGAAAAAGGGAAAAGCCTAATTAGAGGCTTTTGGACCCAGCAGAGGTAGCCCAAGAGAGGGGTGAACTGCTTAAAAAAATGCTTACTGTCATGCTGTGTATTTTTGTTGTATTATTTCATATTCTGCTACATTAAACAGTAACTTTTCATAAGTACACTTTTCCCAATCAGGCTTATACAGTGAACAAAACTCATTAGTTCAACTTCAAACCACATTACTTCATTTGCAGAATACTTAAACTTGCTTATTCACACATAAAATTTGGATTAATGAATAATTTTCACATAAACAAATACTTTCATTGATCGCATCTATTTCAGTGATTACATTTTATTTCTTTAGGCAGAGCCAGTTTGTGGGCCAGAAGCTTCTGGTTTCATCCTTTCTAGTAAAGGTGAAATAACCAGTAAAAGCCCCTTACTGTCAATATTTGTATGAGAAATACTTTGTTCTCACAAATTCAGATCAGATTGGTATCAGAGATCTAGGTTTTGCTTAAGAGTTTGTGAAATTTGTGCAAGAAGATTGTGTTATTCTGCAAAATTTGATGCTTACTAGGCTGAAATTGAAAAGAGGAGAAGTTCAATTGGTTAGAGAAAAAGTTAATCCTCAACCAAGGAGGGCTAGAGTGCCATTATATCCACCTTCCATTTCATCCTCATTCGCCTTAGAATCAGCCACAAACATGTCTTCCAGAGAAGGAGAAGTACATGAGGAAATGGATCCCAAGGAAGAAGAAAGATTCTTTAGAAAATCTTTCTTGGACTTGACTGAGATGGTTAGGATCCTATACCAGGAGAGAAATGATAGGATTGCTGGAGAAGGCTCTAGAAACCAAAAAGAAGAAGGAGATTCTTCAGGAGGGAAGAAATACAAAGATGAGTCTAAGAAAGGGAATGGAGGAAATGGTGATCCACCATCTCCATCGTCATCCTCTTCCTCCACATCATCCTCTTCTATTTATGTTAATCAGTCACACAAAACAAAAACATCTCTTAAAAATCCTTTGTTAAAGCTTGATGTAAAGTTTGAGTTGCCGATGTTTAATGGTGATGTGAATGCAGAAAAATTGGATAACTGGATTAGACAGCTGGAAGTCTATCTAAGGATTCAGAATTTGCATGATGATGAAACAAAAATCCAATTAGCCTCTTTGAGAATGGATGGAGCAGCTTTGGTTTGGTGGGAAGCCAAAACCAAGGAGGAAATTAAAAAGCATGGTAAGATAACTCTAACTTGGAATGATTTTATTACAGCTATTAAGAAACAATTTTATCCTCTTGCTCATATTCAGAAAGCAATCATGAATTGGAAAAATTTTAGGCAACTTAAGGGTCAAAATGTGCAAGATTATACCCAAGAGTTTAGAAGGAGAGCAATTCTACTTGGAGTAGACTTACAAAGTCAAGACACCTTGTTGAAATACATAGGAGGCTTGCACAATTATCTGCAACATACTATTCTAATGTTCAATCCTACCAGCTTAGATGAAGTTTGTGTCCAGGCTACACATTTAGAAGCTAGAGGAAAGAATACTTTTGATGAGGATAGTAATTTCAAAAACAAAGGAAAGAAGAGAGTTGCAAATTCAAGAAAAGACAAAGGAAAGTTCTTTTGCAAGAACTGTTCTAAGACAAGTCATGATGAAGATCATTGTTGGAAGCTTCATCCTGAACTGAAACCAGAAAAATTCAAGAACAAAAACAAGACCAAAGAAAAGGAGAAAATTGTAGCAACAGTTGAGCAAGACTTAGGGTCAGACTCAGGAGATGAGACAAAAAGCATAGGCATGGTTTTAAATAACATTAAGGGGAAAGAAGTGGTGCAAGACACAATTCCTAGTTCTAGCTCTTTGAATTGTCACAAAGATACTCATGATGAAAAGAGGAGGATAGAGCTTTTCCATGTGAGGGTAATTTCCAAACATACCAAAATTGACACACTATTTGACAGTGGGTCACAAGCTAATCTTATATCTGAAGACTTGGTCAAGCAGCTTAAACTTGAGACCATTCCACATCCGAAGCCTTATCCACTTGGATGGATATGTAAGGATGCCAATTTGCAAGTCTCAAGGAAGTGCATATTGCGCTTTGCAATAACTGCACACTTTATTGACACGGTGGAACTTGATGTGGTGCCGCTTGATATCTCAGGTATTGTTTTGGGAAGTCCTTACTTATTTGACAGGAAGGCCATCTTTCATCGCCATGAAAACAAGTATCACTTGTTCAAATATGGTAAAGAGTACATTGTGAGATCTCACAAGAAGAAGCTGGAATCTTCTTTACTCCATGCAAGTCAATTGAAAATACTGGTTAATGCAAGTCAAAGTCTAACTTTGTTAATGTTGAAACGACCAGATTTTGAGCATTTGCCTTTTTATGATGTTGCTAATGATTTGTCTCAGTTTGATAACAGTTTGTCTTTGAAAGAAGATGATGTTATGTTGCGAAAATTACCTTTTGGGTCAGCCAATGCAGTGAATGAAGTGTCAAAGCAAAGCAGTGCAAGCAAGAAGGACACACAATTCAGCATGGGACAAAGTTGGTTTCAGAATGGTAGAATTCGCCATGGGAACAGTTTGCAAGGTGAAGGTTATTTTAAGTCTTCTGAGAAGTTTGATCAGTGTAGAAAAAGTTTGTTTTCTGCAAATTACAATTGTTGTTCTGCAAATTTAAATCATTTGCATCATGACTCCGTCAATCTTAGCAATGGTCGATCAGTTGATTCCAGAGACAGATTATCATTTTCTCAAAAGCTTCATTTGATGAAATCGGGTAGATTTCAGTTATTCAAGGGTGGAAGAGTGGAGAATCAGTCTCCACATCATCATTTTCAGTAATCAGAAAGCTTTTGAGGATCCAAAAGCTTCCCATTTGGGAGGTGTGATCAGGAGATCAAGTCTCTTGTAGAAAAATGCTCAAAAATGAAGTTGCTCAGAATTGGTCTGAACCAATCAATTGGAAAGAGCTCGCCAAAATGATCCTATAGCTGTGAACGGCACTCAAATCCGTTACCGTATGGAGGAGATATTGCATTTTGAAATCGCCCAATAACTTTCAATTTTGAAAGAAATTTTTTTAATATATTGTGATGGGATAAATTTATTTTTTATTAAGGTTTAATTAATTAATTAAATTATATATTTATTAATATTTATATGATTTTTATTAATCATATATTATGTTATTAATTATATATTTTAATTAATTATTAAAAAAAAAATTAAATTAAACCTTAATAAAATTTAATTATTAAACCATACAATACATTAAACTAAATTCGAAATATTAAAGGGTTAAAAATCCACATATCAAAGGTTTCAATTAAATGTTAAACCCAACGTATGTTTTAAAAGAACACGTGATTCAAATTGGCGGAGTTCAAAATTATGTTTTGGTATTGCACGCAGCAGGAGTTGAACTTGGGTGGGCGCGGACACAACGCAACGGCCCAACCAATAGGCAACGATTGCTTGTTGTTAAACCCTTCGGTGCGAATTAGTATTTAACATTCAAATTTTGTTTAGGCGCGCAGGTGTTTGGGTCTTGGTCACGCGGGCCCAGCGCTTGGAGCGGAAATTTTAATACATATGGTTATCAACCTTATCCAATGCGCATATAACTCAAATTTTTTTAATGAATGCCGGAGGGTATGGTCACGTGGACCTAATTTTTAGCCCCACAACTGGCGGAACTTTCGGCGGACCCTCTAATTTAGTGCCGACCTCCATATTTGTCGGAGCTATCTGGCAGTTAGCCAGACTTAGCTGGAGAGAATCTAGGCAAACTTCAGTTAGCCATAACTTTGGCTAGGAAAGTCCTTTTGGGACGAAATTTTAGCCATCTCTAGCACATATAGTGCATGCGCTCCTTGCAAGTCCACACACCCCAAGGTTGATAATTTATGGAAAGGAATTTAAGTAATTAAATTACCTCAACAGTCCTCCTTACAATATCTGATTAGCTGCTCATCATTAGTCATAATCAAATCATCAACATATAGGAAAATAATCAACAATTTACCTTTTGCCAAAATGTGATATATGTTTTTATACGCTTCACTTTTGGTGAATCCAAAACCACTGAGATAGCTATCGATCCTAGTTACCAAGCACGGGGTGCTTGCTTGAGACCATATAATGCTCACTTGAGTCTACACACATGAGACTCTCGATCAAAAGTATTTAAGCCTTCTAGGGTCTCTATATACACCTCCTCCTCAATAAATCCATTGAGGAATGTTGTTTTCACATCCATCTGGTGGATCTTTCACCCCACCTGTGCAGCTAGAGCAAGAATTGATTTGATGGATGACTAAATTATTGATGGATGACTACCTTACCACATATATGAATCAGAACTACAACAAGTTCAAATTCATCAAGAAAGTTTGCAATGATTTCAAATCTAAGTATGCACTTCCTTGTCACCTACAATTTTTCATTCTCACATACCCATCCTAAAGGATATGGTTTCGGATGAGGAATGGTCTCTAAATTAAAATTCTTGACAATGTCTTCAGAGATAATATTTTCTTAAGAACCATTATCAAACATTGTCTCTATCTTGGTATGCTTTGAAATAACTCTAATATGGAAAGGCTCAATTGTTTTTTTTTCATCTTGTGTATCATTGAGACAACTTGAAGAACTAATACGTGCAATGTCCTTAACTTTCAAACCCATGGTTGTGATATTTGTTTCATCTCCAGAATCAGAACCTAAATCATGTTGTGTAGTTGCAACTATCTTCTTCTTCTCTTTGTTTCTAAACTTTTTGGGTCTCATCTTTGGATGAAGTTTCCAACAATGATCTTCATCATAGCTGTCTTTGGAAAAATGTTTGCATGTATTCTTTTCTTTCTCCATCTTGATGGAAGCATTCTTCTTTCCTTTTCCCTTAAACTTACCATTTCCTTTTTCTTCAGAATCAAAGGAACTCCCACTTTTCTCATATGAAACATATTTCCCTCTTGCTTCTAGATGTGTCGCATGTACACAAACTTCATCTAAACTTGTAGGGTTAAACATGAGATTTGTTTGTCTCAAATAGCTATGGAAACCTCCAATGTATTTCAGCAAAGTATCTTGAGATGAAAAATCTACACCCAATATTAATGCTCTCCTTCTAAACCCTTGAGTATAGCTTTGCATGCTTTAACCCTTTCCTTGGCTAAAGTTTTTCCAATAAATTATAGCTTTCTGCATGTATGTTAATGGATAAAACTATCTTCCCAATGTAGCAACAAAATAAATCCAAGATGATAAAACCTTACCATGTTTCTTCATGTCCTCTTGAGTTTTGGCTTCCCACCAAACAAGTGTTGAAAATTCCAGCCTTAATGAAGAAATTTAAATCTTGGTCTCATCATCCTTAATCCTTTGTATCCTGCAATACACTTCAAGCTGATGAACCCAATTATCTAATATTTCAGCATTTACCTCTCCATCATACATAGGAAAATCAAACTTTATGTCAAGTCTTAATAATGGAGTTTTTCCATGTCCCTTTGGAGAATGTGGAGATGTTTATGAATGGGTTGATCTAGAAGATTATGATGGTTAACATGGAGGTGATAATGGAGGTGCAGAGAATGGTGGAGTCAAAGGTGTTTTATCACCATTCCCTCCATTCCCTTTTGGAGGATTGTCCCCATATCCTATGTCTCCTCTTGGAGGCTTAGCTCCCTTTGGAGGATTGGAGCTCTCACCTTGCAACCTTGAGTTTATCTCTTCATATATAAATTTAACCACTTGAGTCATGCCAAAGAATTTTTTTTTGAAATATTTTTCATCCTCTAACATATTTTTAGGCTCTCTATCATGTGCCATGATTGGTGAATCTTCTAGTGCAACTGTGAAAATTTTTGAATCTTATAAACAGAAATACTATTATAGTTAACTGATTTGCATTACCTACTTGTATTTTCCATTTAAAAAGTTATTTACAGAATTGTTCAACAAATATTAATGCAAATAATATGTAGCCTAAACCAATACACATATCAAGTACTGGAAAATAAATGAGGCAATCACACAAAGACCACACTTTTTTTTGGGACTAACGTCCCCCGAAAAACCCAATGCGGGAAAACCAGTGCAGCATATATGAGGGTTTGTATTATTAAGCAGTAGTATTTTGAATACAACTTGGGTCCCAAATTTGGATCACTGAACATAGAAAATCCTTGGAAGATAGATAAAATAGTGAGTTTTACCTCACACCGCAAGTCCCGACTGATCCAAGATTCGAACTGGAAAAACCCCAGCTCCCTCTACGTTGCCTTTGTGCAGTAGATGAGTAGGCATGCATGGGGATGGTTGATGACCGTGTCACCTCTTCTCTACACTGATATACCTCTCAGAAAATTTAGTTTCAGCCCTCTCAGCTTAGAAACCCCAATCTCCAGCAAAATTCAGATTGTCCCTTGGAAGCTCTGCGTAGCCCCTGCGTTTTCCTGCATCACCCCTCCAAAGGACTGCATCACCTCTCCTGGTGGTTGCGTTGCTTCCTTTGATGTCTTTGTTTCCTCTCTGCTATGTACTCTTGGTCCTCCGACCAACAACTGCTTCTGCCCCTCACTGTTGATGAATCACTCAGATCTTATCTTCGTCCGAGCACTGCTCCATCAAAATAATTCAATCTTCATATTCACCCACTATGTGTGTTCTCCAACTGACCCTCAAGCCTTTCTTTATACTTTTCCTATTGAGAAATAAATGGTCGTAATCTAATATTTAATCAACGGCTAAGATTAAAACAGACTTGATCCTTGTCACTTAGAAGCTTCTCACCCATATTTAAATTAATTAACTTTAATTATTTTAATTCCCTAATTTTTAACTTAGGCTCCATTAAAAATAATTAATTATTTGAATAACTTTCACTCCATGTGGAATTTCTCCAAAATATTTCTGGGTCTTGGAGATATCATGTGTTCTAGACCCTCGACAAAATTTGGAGCTAGAGTACGTTCGATGCTACCCAAAATCAACATTCTATATTAGAAAGGAATTTTCTCTAGTAATGCTTCTTACCAGAAGCATCACCCTGATCCACGACATCATTCCTCTGTGTTGTTGATGCTCGACTAGTTGCTCCTCATCCACTATGTTGCTGCAATTTGTACTGTTGTCCATGACTCTGCCACTATCACTGCTACATCTATACTGCAACTCCCTCTCAAAATGTTGCATCATACTGCCTATAGCACTACCACTGATAACTATTGCACTGCAACTCAGTTGTTGAGAGTTAAGCAACTGAAGGACATCCAAAATACTAACATACTAGTCATTCTAGATGCACCTTGATGTTGAAGCTTCCTCTGCTGCTAATATACGCTAACCCTCTGATGCTACTATGTTTTTGTTTCTCTCCACTGGTCTGCACTATGTTGCACCATTGTGCATTGTGTTTCTACACTACGATGTTGTTGCCTTTGGTCTGCACTGCTTCAAACTTTGGCACTCTAGCTTTGCCATTGTTGCTCTATCATCCCTTGCACCAACTGACTCCTGTCATTTTTCTACTGTCATTAAGGTCTCCTATATCCGTATGTGATCTAAGAGTTTGGGCAACTCAAGGATCATGCCCTTCACTTTAGCTTAAATCTACATCTCCATATCACCTCATTTCTTAGGTACATGAGAACTCATGGCACATCCATCATCATCCTCCTCATCATCCTGAGCTGGAGTAGCCTTCGAGTCATATTATTCTTTTCCCTTCTTCTTCAGAGGGCAGTACATTTGCGAAATGTCCCATTTCTCCACATCTAAAGAATCTGACCTTCGAGAGGTCCTTCTTCTTCCTTCTCTGCTACCCCTGTTTCCCCTTATATGCGAGAGCCACATAGTCCTCTTCCTCCTTCTTGAATTTGATCCCTTTACCACTACTTCATGCCTTGGTCCATAGTCTGATCTCTTCCTGTTTAAGAGTTGAACACATCTCCTCACAGCTTGGAAGAGAAACACTGCCCAAAATGCTTTGGACAAAGGTTTCCTAGTCTTCAATGACTGCATTTAGGTCAGTCTTGACCATAAATATAACATCTAGTGTAGCCCCTATGGAAGCTAGCTGATCTTGGATCCCTTGCAATCTAATAAGGAAGGGATCAATCTCTTCTCCCTTTTGCATCTTAAACAATCTCAGCTAATTCTCAAGCAACATCTTCCACTGGAAGGAAGATCCCTCTATAATGTGGTTTAAGGCCTCCCACATTTCCTTTGTTGTGTTCTTCTCAATAATATGTGGGATCACATGATCCTTGACTCCGTCCATGATCATGTGTTTTTCTCTTACTTGAGCCTCCTCGTACTTCTTGAGAGGATGTTCATCGAGAACTGCAAGGATCCTAGATTTCTAGATGACAAAGTTGAATACTCCATCCAACCTGTCTTGATCCCTCAATCCATTCACAACCATATTTGCTCAACTAAGTGTCAAATTAGTTCCTTTCCCCATATTCTGTTGTTGCCCCAAAAAAACTCGGATTTGGAATACTTTGGCACTAGAAATCCTTTTAGGAATAAGCTCCCTTTGAAATTCGATTTCCTTCACAGAAATCATTCTGCCAAAAAATGTTGAAGCACTCCTCCTTGATCTCTCTTTGCTGCTGCTCATCACTAGATCTAGATTTCCTTGCAAAAAATATTCTGAGGAACTAATTCCTTCTACTTTTCTTCTACCCCACTAGTCAATGTTTTGCACCAACAGAATCAGCTTCCCACCCACAACTTCAGTTGAAAATTGCACTACACCTCTAGCCATGGAAACTGGAAAATTGAGACTCAATAGCCTCTACGCTAGCCCAACAACCACTACACTGCCTTTAGTAGCTAGAGCGTCACCCTAGCAGGTTGACGCAGGCTCTGTGTGAGCCTTCCCTGGTGACTGTGTCACCCCTCCTCTGCTTCTCTAGTTTAGAACTACGTTGTCTCTCGGGACAACTACTTTCCTGCAACAGATTTATTTCTATCTATTTTTTATGGCTTCATTCCTCCTTGATCTACAATTTCTCTCATACCATGTGAAAATTTATGAATCTTACAAACATAAATCGTACTGTAGTTAATTGATTTTCATTACCTACTTGTATTTTCCATTTAACAAGTTATTTACAGAATAATTCAGCAAATATTAATGCAAATACTTTGCAGCCTACACCAATATATAGATCAAGTACTGAAAAATAAATGAGACAATCACACAAAGGACACTTATTTTTGGAATAACGTCCCCAAAAAAACTCAATGTGGGAAAAATAATGCAGCAAATATGAGGGTTTGTATTATTAAGTAGCAGTATTCTTAGTACAAATTAGGTGCCAAATCCAGCTCACCCAACAGAGAAAATCCTCGACAGACATATAAAATATTGAGTTTTACCTCACACTGCAAGTCCCAGCTGATCCAAGATTCGAACTAGCGAAACCACATCTCCGTCTGTGTTTACTCTGTGCAGTAGATGCGTAGGCCTATATGGGGATAGCTGATGACTGCCTCACCTCTTCTCTGCGCTGATATGCCTCTCATAAAATTGAGTTTCAGCCCTCTTGGATCAGAAACCCCGATCTACAGCAAAATTCAGACTATCCCTTGGAAGCTCTGTGTGGTCCCTGTGTGTGCCTATGTCACCCCTTCAAGCGACTGCATCACCTCTCCTAGTGGTTGTGTTGCTTCCTCTATTGTCTCTGTTGCCTCTCTGCTATGTACTCTTGGTCCTCTTATCAGCAACTGCTTATGCCCTTCACTACTGCTGAATCACTCATATATTATCTTTGTCTGAGCACTGCTCCGTTAGAATAATTCAATCTCCAGATTCACTCATTGTATGTGTTATCCAACTAACCCCCAAGCCTTCCTTTATAATTTTCTTTTTGAGAAATAAAAAATCGTGATATAATCTTTTATCAATGGATAAGATTAAAACAGAATTGATCCTCGTCACTTAGAAGCTTCTCATCTATATTTAAATTAATTCACTTTAATTATTTTAATTCCCTAAGTTTTAACTTAGGCTCCATTAAAAATAATTAGTTATTTCAATAACTTTCACTCTGGGTGGAATTTCTCCAAACAATTCCTGGGTCTTGGAGATCTCATTTGTTCTAGCTCCTCCACAAAATTTTGCAGCTAGATCACATCTGATGCTACCCAAAAATGAATACCAACTTGAGGTGAAATTTGTGGTGGAGATTGTGGCAAATGTGCTCTCCTTGTCCTTGACCTAACTTGAGGAATTGCAACCACAAGATTTCCTTCTCCTCTTTTGAGCTTCAACCTTGTAAGCATGAGAAACACTTGCAACAAAATTAAACCCTTAAATAAAATTAAGAACCAAAGCTCTAATACCAAACTGATCTATATATGAAAACTTGAGATTTTGTGGTAAAATTTGCAAGTGAAATTATTAGTGTTTTTAAACACTTGTGTCAATTTCGTTAACACATTAACATGCGTTAAAACTCATATTTGTATAAAATAAAGAAGACATCAATTCCATAACATAATACTCAAGACAACAAATAATGAAGGAGTTCAGCCCTCCTAGGCTAGATTTTTTGGTCCAACTTCAAATATTGGGCCTCTTTCATTGTGCTCAAAAATATGTGTTTACATCAAGTTACAATTCTTAGAATGATACAACAATGTCTCCAATGGCTCCAGAACATTCAAAAACCCCTAGCTGGGCTCTTTCTACTCTCAAAAAGGTCAAAAACTGACTAAGTTATGCTCCATTGAAGTTGTTTTTCTAACTGCCCTATAATTCACACTTTTCTACAATCTGTTCTATAATTTCTGCCTTTTGCAACCATGTGGAGCAAAAAAATTTCCCTGCATCGACGAGATTCCTGCCACACCAGGTGCATTTTTTCGAATGGTTAAATGCACTATGTCGGCCTTAAATCGATAAATTAGCGCCAAGTGGCACAAACAAGGTCGTCAGATGTGGTTGGTTTTGAACAGTCTCCATGTGCCAAATTGGTTGAATCCGGATTTTAACTTAGGTTCAGTGGATGAGTTCCGCCATGGGTTGAGTGCTCAAAACCATACCAACACAGGTTGTTCTCCCTGCCAATATTTAAACCTTGACATTGTATTCCTTCTCGACGGTTGCATGTGACGAATAAGCAGTGACCATCGGGGCTAGCAGTTAAATATATTCCAAACTCGTATTCAATTATGCTTTAAACATGTGGTTGCGACGAACTGTGGTATGGTTTTCATCGGTAGTTGGCGCTCCTGCCAACATAAAATTTGACTATACCTAACAATCATTTCATGTGTTCATTAGAACTTAATCGTCGAGTTCCAAACCTTGATTGTTGGCATTTCGAACCTCCCACTCTAGACATGGCATAAGTGTTTAACACATGGTTTCGTGGCATATTAAACATTAACCTATATGTCTGTTTATTTATGTGTTGCATTGAATTTTGGCATAAAATTTATCATAAAGTTTTCTTGTATGAAACATATCGCCCGTTGGTTGATTTTATATGGTGTATAGACTTTCGTTTAACCCATATCATAATGTTTAGGGCCAGGGTTAACCCCGAACCCTCCGTCTGCCGCCACATGGTGTGGTTGGTAGACTAGGGTCTGGGGTTAGCCCTAGTACCCACCTTCGATGCCTCCGCCACTAAGGTTCAAATATAACATTCAAACCATAGTGATTAATAGACAATGTAGCGGGACCGGTGGAAGGCATGGTTGGTATGCATGAGATCTTGAGTTTGATTCTGATGGAGGCTATTCGTCTTTCCACCCAAAAATTTACATGGCCATCATGAGGCCACATGGTAGCCTTTGATTGGCCCATGTGGCTCTCTTTGATTGGTCCAACGAAACAACCCATTGACCAATAAAATTACACCAAATTAGAGCCAGTAAAAGGATGACAAGTGTTGATATACGACTGCTCCACCAACATACACACTCAACCCAGTCAGGGTACGGACTACAGACTAGGTGTACCAACAACCTTTTTCCCAAAAAAATTAGTTATTTCCCAAATCGATCAGAACGTCATATCAGGAGCATCCGATGTCGAGTTTGAGTGAAATGAGTTGTGTTGGATTCAAGTCAAAAATTTATTTTCTTTGGCACTAGTTTCAAGACAATCCAGGCACTTTGAATTTTGAGCATTTTCTTAATCGACCAGATCAACTTGGGTAAATGTGGGAGGAGGGTGTTACAGATTCTCCATTGTTGATTTGCGCGGTCGACGATTTGGGAAACCACTCCCGTGACCACCAAACCGGATAAGAATTCCATCTAAAGTGTTTTCAGAATGTCGTCGTGTGGCCCGATGACTATCTCTCGGCACTTTAACTTGTGCTCCCCAAACAATTTTTCGAGCTCACCCTTAGTGGGTTGAGTTGTCGTAGTGGGTACCTCCCGCCACCTTTATCATTGGTTTTCACTTCCAACCTTACCCTCATTATCATCCCGCTCAACACTCATTGGTCTATGCTCTGCATCCATGTCTCGATGTCCACCTCTTAACGCTTTCTCTTTGTGCACACTTTGCAATCCTCTAGGGTAAACCTGCTGCGGTAAGTCTGTTGAGATGGACTGTCCCGGTGGGGTTTTCCTATAGCCAATGGGAAGCATCTCCGTTGTCAAAAAAGTCATCATAATCCTTTTGTTTGGTATCTCTACTAACATTTCCATTGCTTCTTTTGTAAAAGCAACAAACTAACATGCTCCAAGGGGTCATCCAACCAATTTTAGCTCTGCCACTTCGACTTTGGGCACCTCAACTTTGACTAGAAATAACTCCTGATCCACCAGGTCATTTTCAAACTTCCACACGCCATTGGAAAGATATTTCCAAGCTATATCAAACTATGCCACTTCTAGGAGCATATTATATAAATTACTAAGGCATAGATTCCTTGAAACTATGGGACTCCCAGCCATCATAGCCATATTTTTATGGCTTTTCCACTAATATTTCTACTATTACGATTCTCTACAAGAGACTGCAACAACAATGATACTCCCTTTGAGCTTATACTAACATCTTCTTCCACAAACATCCATTCTATTTTGGTTGACATCAATGCCAACACTCTTTCCAACTGTCAAACAATGCCAACTACCCAACACATATCCAACATGACTATTGAAATCAATGCCAACACACTTACTGTCACTAGCCATCAGCCAATGTCAATTTTCCAATAGGAAGGACCTAAAGAAACCATTTGTTTGAAATCTATATTATGTTTTTTTTCCTTTAGGACTCTATTTAAAAATATATTTGAATAAGTAACACTTTATAGACTCATGCATTTACCTAGAGTGTTTCCATTTGTTGAACCCTCAATAAACTACCCCCTTTCCCACCCACAACCTCCACCCCCACCTCAAATGAAAAATAGGCTTTGTTAAAACTTGGAGCCCCTCCTTCATTTCACTTACCTAAATATTATTTCTTCTTTTGTACATATATTGACCATGATTCCTCATTGCTTTGTTGCATGACTTATCTATTTTACATGGTTAAGTTAGATAAACCTTCACATTTTACTTTCTTTCGTTTGACTTGGTTTCTATTGAGAATGCAGCAAGATGATGGAGCTTAGTGAAATGAAGTCGCCTTCACTAAGTGGGCCCGCAGGCAAATTCTGGCGCAAAGTCTATTTTTAGACTATGTCTATTTTTAGACATACGGAGCATAATTTGGGAATTCTGCTTGGAGATTCTTGATGGATGCGACATGTCGGTAAAAATAGATGAGACCCTATTTTTTAGGACCCAGGCTATTTTTAGACTGATCTCCTAAAAATATGGAAGTCAAATATTATTTACCCTTAATAATATTTTGACTATAAACAGCAGTTTACTCTCTTGGCGCACTTCAGTTTGAGTCATGGAGGTGACTCATGCAACTGACACAAGGAATCACGTGGTTCCTAGGGTTTGATGGCATCTTGCATGGTTTACTTCAGTTAGACTTCAGTGGCAGAAGTTTTGGAGGAGTTAACGGGACAGATAGTGGAGTTGTGTTCTATTTATTTCAGTTGAACTAGTTGGGATTAGTTAAACTAACTAATCAATTAGATATGAGTGGAGTAAATTAAATAATATTTAATTTACTAAATATTAACTCATTAGTCAACTCAAGAACACTTCAGTTCACTACAGTGCATGATCAGTTCAGTGAAGACCAATGAAAGAGATAGATGAAAGGGTAGAGTTAGCTATCAGTTGTAACTATACTGTTGCTATTTGCAACACATAGATAGGTGGAGTAAGCTATGAGTATTGCAAAGTTTAGGCTGGTGGTTTATCTATATAAGGAGGCCATCACCTAGCATTAAAATACGCAATCAAGGTTCGCTATCAAGTGGCTAAGGATTGGAGCAAGTGATTTGCTAGATCTAGCTTGATAGTGTGTAGCATGGGAGGTAGTGCATGAGAGCTTGTGAAGAGTTTTTGTGCTATGATTGTTACATGATTTCTCCATTATAATATACACAATAGCTGCGGGGTTTTCAGCTATAGGCTTTCCCCATACATACTGAGTTAATGTGTGATTGATTTGATGTGAGATTGCTTCTATTATTTCCGCATGTGACAATTAATTGTAGAAGAAAGTTATGTGTTATGCATGCAATTCCAAATTGATGTATGATCGGGTTAATCTTCATTGAATAAGTGATTTATTCAGCTAATTTCTACAGTTTCTTTCATTCCTTGAGATTTATTCCTTATTAAGTATTGACTTCTTTCCTTCCTCGATTTTTCTTTCCTTATTTTTATTTGTTTTGACTCTTTTGGCCTCAAATTTTCAAATTGGGCCCTTTCTTTATGTACTTTTCAAACTTTGCTTGGCCCACCCTTCGACTACTTGATTGGTCCCTTTATTTGGAAATTGAGGTCAATTCCAAAACTGGGCCCTCATATCACCTCTTCTATTTCCTTCAAACTTTTCCTTGGAATTTGGTTCAAACCTTCTGAATATTTTGAAGTATTTGTTCAAAATTTGCACTAGTGTTTGAATTTGAATGCTCCTAATTTCAAACTCTAAACATTCACCTCAAACCTTTGATTAGCTTGATTTTGCAATCAACATCGATTTCCAAATCACAACCTTCTTCCCGCAAATTTTGTGTGGATAGTTATTGATTTTGGGATAATGTGTGATTTTCAAATGGACCCTCCTTTGAATCTCTTTGAAATATTTTGTTTCCCCCATTCTATTCAAACTCTTTTAAACTTTTTCTTGTGGGTTCTTCTTTCCTTTCAAACTTTATTAACTCATATCAAACCTTTTCAAAGCCCAATTATTTGCCCCAATTTCCAAAATTCAGAATTCTCTTCACTAATTTCACTTCCTTTTTACCCTAATTTTGTGATCTTCCCTCAACTTCAAGTCACGGGTTCCCCTTTCCATTAACCTAGTCATTAAATGTTTTGTTCAAACTCTTGATTGAACCCTTAAAAAACTTCCCTCGAACTTGGAACATTTTCTTTTGATGTTTTTCAAAGCCTTTGGAAAACTTTGGTGATCAACCCCAATTATCAAATTAGGAACCTTTCATGGCCCTTGCCTCAATTTTTAACAATCATCCCCAATTGCTCAAATCTAGACTACATTTTGACCATTTGTGAGAACTTTATCCTTTCACCTTACTTAGCCCAACATATCAATCAACCCCAATCACTCACATCAAAGCTTCACTCTTATAACTTGAGCTAAATCAAGCCCGATTTTGAGAATATTCCCAAACCTAAAATGAAGACTCCTCACACTAGCTAATATGTGATTGTAAGCATTTCTCTCAAAATTAGAAAAATGGCCAAAAAAATTGCTCTAACCTACATCGATTTGAAATACCGAGAAATGGCTTTCTCGATGAAATTATTGTTTTAATGTTAAATTTTACCCTTGTTTTTTGTGTCTTTTACAATAACATGCATGCAGCTTACAATGTTACAAAGGGAATTGAATAGTCAAATGACTTTAAATGCTAGTGAGATGGAGTAACTAAACATCCAAGAAGAATGTGCAAATGATCAAGAAAGGAAACAAACTCCCAAATGCATTGAAGGATAGCTAGGAAAAGAAACAAAATATCCAAGAAAGTAATCAAATTGTCAAGGGAGTTAGAACCAACAAAGGAATTAAATCCCCAGATAGCGAGAAGAATGTAGCTAAATAGGGAAGCCTAAAGACCAAAAAATGGAAATGGTTAGCCAACAAGTGGGGCCAAAACTTGTTAAATATCTCTCTTCATATATGTGTGAATATGATAAACTCAATAGAAAAACAACTTTTGCTTGTTCACCTTTGTGGACTGTTTTATGAAATGTTGTTGTGGAGAAGCCATAATAGCCACTTTTGGAGACTCATTCTTGTGTATGTCTAATGTGGGACTATTCAATTTCTTGATTATGCTAGAATAAATATAAGAGAATTCTCATGCAAATGATAATTATTTCTTATTGTTTTGATTCAACATGTTGGTGGTCATGAATATGAAATGGCTACTAGTTATTAATATGCGGCTAACCTAACTTGATGACTAGTGATTTTACTATTTTGATGCTCATTTCACAACATATTATTTTATATTCTAATGGTTGGAATCATTGTTTATTACATGTTCATTTCTTATTCTCAAATTGTGGTTATGAGTTAGATTACGAAAACATTTTTTTGTTCCTTTTAGGATTGCATTTAGGACTTAGAATTTATTCTTTTAAATCATAAAATTAGTAATGCTTGTCGTGCCAAAAATCAGATGCATTCCCTATTCCAAATAGTGTGAGGACATTTCATTTGGGAGACCCCTTGAAATTTAAAATTTGAAAGTGGGGCATTTTTCCTTATCAACACCACCTTTTATCCTTTTTATCAATGCTATAGTTCCTATTGAGCTTGTGATAAAGGTCAACTAGAAGATACTTGTACAAATTCACTTCCTCTAAGTTACTATTATCATACACAAATTAAGGTAAATAGTATTCTTGGATTTGATGAACATAACTATGGTCTTATCAACATTTACTAACATATCAAAGCAAGAACATCTCGTTAATTGTTTATACACCTTGCAAAACTAACAATATCGTCAACATAAAGAAGAAGAATGGTGACTATGCAACCAAAATAGTCTGAATACAGCCTACTTTTTCCAAACATACCTCTAACTAGTTAATACAAATACGAAAAAGGATAAAGAACGAAATACAACCTCACTTAACACTTTTTCATTTTTTTTACGTAGTGGGAAAACCTATCATAATTCAATTGTAAAACTAACAATGAGGACAACCATCGTTAGTTTTTATCCATGAATGCAGATTGAATCATCATTGTTATTCAAGGAAAACCATGCCACCTGAAATTATATGTTGGTGGTCCATAAAGGAGTAGGATGTAACTCCTTCCAGATACCTATAGGTCCTTATAGATCTTAGGTAGTTAACTTGCTTCCTTATGTTCAAAAAATTCAAACTTTTAACCAAACAAATATTATTTTAACTATCGTCATTATTTTTAATTTAACTATTATTATTTCATAGATAAAATCATTATAATTATGAATTTAAAATTCAGCTCCAAATCTTTTCCAATCTTTTCCATACGATTGTCACTAAGAAAAAGAAGAAAGAAAAACAATAAAAAATGAAAAAAAGGTAACGATAAAGATGTGAAATATTAATTTAATCGCAAACAAATATATTTGATCTTATCCTTACTTTTCCATCAAACGCTATTAGTTTATTTCATCTTATAAGCCTCTCAAATCATAAAATTAATGTTTAATTTTGTAAGATTCGAAAAATAAATTTTAATTAAATAGAAGTTATTTTATTCATTTGATATTTTTTGTGAAGTTTAATAACTCGTGGGACAAAGACTTGTGGGGCAAAATAAATTTATTCTTAAATTTATTCTTACGGTGGTGGAGATTTTTGAAGATTTGTGGGGTCCCAAAGTAATGACAACCGCCGGTTGACTCCGGGGACGCTGTAAAGTGAAGTACATGATTTTCCACCACTACCACCTCATCTTTCGCTTTTTACTTTTCTTTTTTGCCATGTCAGCTGTCTCCACGTGGGCTAATTACTTCCAAATTTGATTTTGACACGGTGGAGAACAAGGATCAAGCATTTAGGTTCGATATTAAAAATTGAGTGGTTTATTTTATTTTACAAATATGTGGGAAGATTGTAACGTTTATTTGTGGGGCCAAATTTCATAATTTTATCGAGAAAATATAAAATAAATGAATAAAATAAACTACTTTTAAGAAGTTGATATGTAACTGTAATATAATAAATTTATTTACATGTACTTTTAAAAATAATATTTCTGAAAATTTATTATTTTATTTAAAATATTTTGAAGGAAGATAATGATGTAAAATGTCAATTGTAATAATTGTAATAATAACGGTTGGCAATTTTAAGGGATATGAATGGAATTGAATTTAAAATAGATTTTCTGATTGGTAACATGTTATTAGTTGGATGCTTATATTAAAGGAAATTTTGTAATATTTTTTATTTCATGGAAAATTTCTCAATATTAACTATTTTTTAAGAATTTTTGAATAGTGGGTGGCTCAACCACTAACCACAAGAGTCACTTGTAAACCGACAATACTTAGTGGGACGCAATCTCTCAATGGATTAGCATTGAACACCTCATGATGAACTTCATCTTGAAGTAATGCATTCCAATTAATTAGTCCTCATAAACCAATCTAAATCCACTTAACCTAGATTTGTTGAGCGTCAAGAAGAAAATCTCTCGATTTGCAAACATTTCCTCACTTTCGTATTTTGAAAAATATTTGCATGTTAGAGATTTTATCCTTAACACCTGATATGTTCATAGTCAAAATGAATTTAAGTTAATGTAAAAGTAAAGATTATAAACTAAAACATAATTTGAGGCTTAGCACATCCATTTTTTAATTATGGTTTACTGGATCTACTTTTTTTCCCAAGGAAAAAATTGCAATTTCCATTATATAATATATTGAAAATTACATGTTGTAGTTGCTGCATATAAATCATATGCCTGAAAAAAAAGGTGGTTCTATCCACCAGCCAGTATAATGTCATAACATAGCCAGATGTTCATAAAATATAACAAAAAACTGGACATAATATAACAGTGTATAGATTTGATAAGCAAAAATATATAACAGTAGTGTCAGTCAATAGTTGATGAGGATCATGTTGTCTCATCTACTATCTGGTGTTTCTCTATAAAAGGCTTATGATAAAATTGATAGACCTCATGTCCCTATTGTTCTTGAATCATCCATTAGTCGATTGGTTGTTGTGCGGCTTCCTTGGAAAGACTGTCAGAAATCTGGTTCCTTTCCCTGTAAATATGATGACATACAATAAAATCAAAATGAGATTTTAAGTTTGTAACTTCATCTAGTAATCCTCGTGTGCACGTGAAAATAAGATTGTGCATTAAACCAATTCATGACAAATTTGGAATCCCCAAAGATCTATAGTTGACTGCAGTGCTTTTCAAGAGCAAAAATAAGGAGAAGTCTAAGACTATTGATTTCGACATAATTATTGGTGCCCTTGCCGAAACCCATATTTAGATTATAAAAATGGTCCTCTGATAAGTATAGAAAAGTGCCACACTACAACCAATTTCTTGTGCAGATCCATCCAAAAAATCCCAAGGGAAAGATTTACCAATGACTTCAAGGGCTATATACTGGATGCGGTGTCACAGATCTTCCTTCGGAATCAGATTATACAGTGCCTCAATGTGTGAGTAGGTGAAGTTACAACCAGTGGAGGCATCATGAAATATTTTCTTATTTCCTCCTATCTAAATTCCCCAATAGATCAGTAATGGATGGTTACGAGGTTTATGAGTGTTGACATTATGCCACCAGGAATTCCAAGTGGTCTAAATATTTACCCCCTGCCATCTAGAATTAATCGCAAGAGTTTGATATAATTGGTTCCATTAATGCTGCACAATGGGACATAATAAAAATAGATGATCAATTGTTTTAGCACTATTCTTACATAGACAGCAGCATGAGGGGCCATGAATGGATAAGCACTATAATTTGTCGTCGGTAGGAGCCTTGTTGTTTACTAAGGCACCACATGAAAATTTTCGTTTTTGGAGGAGACTCGAGCCTCCAAAGAATGCGCCACCACCAGTCTTTTATCTTTGGCTCATGGTCTGAATATATGAAGAGATAACCATCCTTGGGAATATATCTACAATGCGCAGAAATGGCCCATATCAATTTGTCTTCCCACTCGGTGATCCTAACATGGGATTCAACAAAGGCGTTGATATATCTATTCCAATTTTGTCCCCACTGATTGGGGATCATGAGGCTTGTGTCGATTTCCAAGCTTGACTATTAGTGGATATTCTATATACATTAGTCATCTAAATTATTATGTATCATCGTAACATAGTTGTTTATGCCAATGTTTTTCAATATTTAAGAAATTTTTAGAGATCCACATTGTAATATTGATTTAGAATGTCGAGATTGACTACTTACACTGTTATTTTTACTATCACAATTTGTCGTCATACATTTTCTCTCACAACAATTCTAGTAAGCCACGGTACACTACACTTCAAATCACCCCCTTTTCAAAGTTGGATAAGTCATAAAAGTCCATTGGTAGAGAGACATGAGTAGTTGTGAAACCTTTATGTTTTCATCCTATGTGTAATGTATGTAATGTACAATGATCCACTTAATAATCCATCATGTTATGGGTTTTACGAGCCATTTTGCAATTTCATATCTTGTACAATAGATAATATTAGACTTTTTTATTTCAGGTTTGTGTGATCCAGCTTGTTCTTGATATTTCTCTTCCGGGTTTATCACATCGGTTTTTTTGTTGGTCGACATTTCAAACCATATAATGTGGTTCATTCTCAGGACAAAGATGAACCACATTACATGGTTCAAAACGTCTACCAACATAAAATTGATGTGATTAATTCAGGAGAGAAATCTCAAGAAATATTAGACTTTAGCATAAATTTGAAATGGGATTTTGTTAATGGTCGCTAAGATGCACTATTTAATTAGTGCCACTCTCAAGGCACACACCTTTTAATGGATGAAAACCCATTAATGTTACATTGAGATGCTTTATAAGAATGTTTATTACACCATAACTTAGGTAGTTAGCATACATTATGATAAGGCTAGAAATGTAGATACCTCTTAGATAGTTGGCGTACGTTGTGATAAGGCTAGAAAGCTAGACACATCAAAAATGAGACTGCCCTTACAATTATGTCACTAAACATCTCAACCTCATTAATAAGTTATTGGCACATCTAATTTGTAGACTATTAAATATACTCTTAGTCATAATTATGACCAATAAAATTTGATATTGAATCTAACCTAAATCACTATAATGAATTATTGATTTTGCATAGTTTACAAAAATAAAATTAGCCACTAAATTACTCATTTTAAAACACAATTTTCTTTAAATAAATATTAGTAAATAATAAAAAACCAAAAAAAAACAAATATAAAAATATATTATTGTGTTAAAGTAACATCTAATATCACATTTATAAAAAAAAAAAAATCAATTAAAAAAAAATACAATGAAAGTGCAACAATGCCCACCACGAAAGAATAAGGGGTTTACTCTCTTATGTCTTAAAGAAGGAAGTAACCATAAAATTATAGTGAGACATGTTTTAAAATTAGTTTGTAATTGTTATGTGGACGTTGTCTTATTAAAATATAAAAAAAAAATTTAAAAATATGAAAAGAATATTTTAAATTTATTTTTTTATTATTAATTTCTAATTTATTTTAATATAATTATTTATTATTATTTTTTGTTTTAAATTTTTGCGATCTATATTGTTTTTAAAGTGTTTTTTTGGATTAATCATATAATTAATTTGAGAGCGTAAATTTGTGTGATCCATATCATATTATAATAAATCTTTCGGGAAATTTCTCATGTGATTTTTCAAAAGATTTATTTTCATATAATTAATTGTTTGGTCAACATTTTGAACCATCTAATGTAGTTCATCCCCAGAGCAAATATATATTTTATTTTAATTTATTAATTTTTTTCTGGATTAATTGGAATTTATTTTTTTAATATATTTTCATAATAATATTAATATTTAATTTTAAGATTAATACTAATATTTAATGTATGAGATCCTCTTATTTGTGAGATAATGCAACAATTTAATTGCTAAATTTTATAGAGGTGTACATATTCTATCCCTTTAATTTGAACTTATGACCTCTTACAAGAAAACACATATTCTTAACCATTAATTCAAATCAACGTTGTCTTTTTTCAATATAAACATAAGAAAAATAATAAGTATCATAACAAATTAACATCTTTATCAAAATATCATTATATATATTATCTAATAAAATATATTTATTTAATCTCAATTGGGTCATATAGAGATCCCAATGGAGACCCTAACGCCTTTAGATGTCGTCTTATCTCTATGAAATTTTCAGCTTCATGACTCTTGAGTCTCATCTAAAGCCCCTCATTTTGGTGCCATTGTTGCAGATCTACTAAACCAAGGGGAATTTATTTTGCAGCAAGGGTCTTCCCACCCCCAAAATGATGTCATCGCTCTAGATCTATCAATTTTTTTTTCTTCGTAAGGTCAATCTCAAGGTTTACCCCGTGCATGTAGTGAAACCCACTGACATTGTCTCTACACTCACAACGAGAATTCAAGATCGAACAATAATTTCCTCCATCTCAATGTTGCTTCTACACGGGGTAGGTAGCGTCAAGAAAGGTAATGGCTTAAAGATTATGGTATAGCTAAGGACACCTAATCCTCCTTGTCTCAAGATTGAATGGAGGAGCCAAAGGTTGGGGTGAGCCCTCTTCCTCTTAATCACGATCTTTTAAGGATGCTATAAAGCCTCGGCTCTTGCAACCGACTCCCAAATATCTCTCAAGGCCAACCTTCATTATCGAACATGCAGAAGATATTTAAACTTGTTGACGCAGGTTTTTCGACCTTAGTCAATAAAGGGGATGTGACCTAGACTGAGACTCTTCAAAATGTCCAATTTTTTTGGGATGGTCACTCCTGACAATTTTATAGGCTTCCTTGGCTTGAATGCCTCTTCCTCTTTTGAAGGAAAAGACAAGGGTTTATCTGATCATTATCCCAAGGTTAATCTAACTTTACTCTTTGTGTTAACACACCTAATCTACAAGTTAAACGATCAGTAAAATATAATACAATAATGTAATTAATATAACATGTCAGAACATATGATATAGAAAAATGTACAATAATATGATATACTCAGTAAAAACCAAAAAACATCGTAACTAGTAAAAATAAGTGAAAATGAATTTATACGAAACTAGATGTTATGAAATGCAAACTAATTTTAATTTATATGTGGAATTATAAATTAAAATTAATGATAATCCTTAATGTAGATAAATGAAAGATTGGGAACTACATACATGTAAGCTTCATATTTTTTAAACTAACACAGAACAATCGATGTTCATTTAAATTATTCACATAAAGAATAAATCATATATGTAGAAACTAACTAATGTTATCTAATATTTATTTCTGGAAAGATATCTGTAATAATTTATATAAACTTAATTATCTTTCAATTATTCGTTTATGAAAACTTTTACTAAAAAAATAACAAAATAAAGTAATACATAAGAAATTATTACAACATATACATCAATTCAATTTATATAAAGATAATATTTTTCAATAATCTCAATTCCTTTGAAACAATTCACAAAAACTTGTACTAAAGGAATGTTCATATTTACACCATCCTTAGGACACAACTCAATGAAGGAAGGTTATAATCATATGTAGATGGATAAAAATTGAATTAACACAAATGAGAATAAATGTAATAATTCTTTACATGTTCAGGGATCCAAGTCACTGAACGACATAGTTCTATCTAGAAAAAAATTCAGAAATAAATTTACAGAAAATTAAGAAGAAAATGAATGAAAAAATTACCATGGAAAATAAAAATGATATAATCCTTAATTGATTGAGTAAAAAAAAATCAACACACTTAAATAGAAAAAAATAAAATTAAAATAGTTCCACAGTCAATGAATAATTTATTAAACATGTATTTCCCTATTCTCTCCTCTCTCTTTCACCTTTCAAACTAAAGGTTTATATACAAGCTAACAACCTCGACCATGTTCCAACAAAATTTACAAAATAAAATTTTTTAATGAAAAAATACATTTCATTGTTTTTGACCCATTGGTCGAATACTAACTGCTCAAAAGAAATAGACATAAAAACTAACAGGACATCATCGCATGATTTGAGATAGCAACATGGTATCTGCAATAACCTCTTTCGTGGAAACTAAGAGAAACGTACAGAGAATGGGAACAACCCGTTAACAAACAAATAAATAAAGTGATATTAACAATTGATATTGACATCAAAGCAAGGATGCTACCAAATCAAAGATTCTGTAGTGACCTTTTAAAATTAGTGAACTAAATCTAATAAAAAACATACCTCAAAATTATTTGACTTTGAAAATCATATTTACTTAATATAATTTGATTCATGAATATTTGGAGTGATAACTACCTTAAAATTTGAGGACTTAATGATTATAAACGTATCTCTTGACTGTTTTTTCACCTCAGACTCTGTTGATTTCTATTTATTTCATTTTTCCCTCAATTGACATAGGGTTCTGAGTTGATTGTTTTCTTGCATCAGTTGATTAATACGATGCTCAAGGTGAGGAATTGTAACAAAAAATTGTTGATTTCAGTACATATCAAGTATGGATAGATCAAAGCCAAAATTTCTCTGAGGATATTTTCCTGAGCTACTGCTGGCATCATGAACATGTTTATCATTATCAACAATAATAGAACTATCTTTAGTCTGAGGCTTATTTTTCTTTGTTGAGGGCTTAGTATGCATTTTCCAGATCAACAAAAACCTCCTTAACCGAGACATTTTTTCCTCTTTTACACCAATCCATTGATATTTTCCTTTCAATTTGTTTAAATTTCGCTCTATAGTAAGTGTTATACTCAGGTTTACTGACTTCCTCTTGCTATGCAGGTTTAAAGTGATGGATATTGTCCAAGAGTTCTAGCTCTTGTTTTTTGTTAAATTATGGTTTCAATTCGACATGATGGAATTTAATATTCTTGGCCATACTCTTGGTGACATGAATAGGTGCAATTTCAGGGCTTTCAGCCCCATTTCCGTTAGAAAAATATGACTTCTCAACACGGAATGACTCATCAAGGTAATCTACATCAACCATGTGATAATGAAAAGTAGTTAGGCTGGGTGGTGGAGGACTTTGCGAAATCCTAGTTGCAAGACTTAGTTGCTCAAAATCCTAGGGTTTTTCAAACCATTGCAAAGGAGAAAAGAATCCTAAACATCACCAATTTTGTCCAAATAATTCTTCACCAAAATGTAGCTAAGGATGTGATGGAATAGAGACCTCTCGTGATTTTTACGTTTGGCCTGGTATGCCTTTTCCATCTTGGAAAGGCCTTTGTGAACGTAATGCAAGAGGTTAATATTATAACCTAAGAGAACCATTAGAAAACATAGAGACAGTCTAGAGCTGCCATAGACCAGTGCCTAGGACATCTTAGCATAGCAGGAGGTATATAATAAAGCTGGGTTGTCAATCTGAAGGCTCTCCTACTACCTCTTGTTAAACAAGGAAATTGATTTAAAATGGGACCAGCAATCACAGAAACTGTCACAGGGAAAGTAATGTTGCAGAGGCACAATGCAAAGCTCCAATATTAAAGCATCAGATAGTTAAGAGACAATTTACTGTAAAGAGGGCCGATTCAAATAATATGTCATAGAAATCAAATATCAGAAAGTGCATGGAGGGAAAGAAACACAAGAGGATATTAGTTAATTTTGGTCTGATACCCAGATACACAACAAAACCACATATGGGCTTACCATTCTAAGAATCCATACATGACAATGGCGTTTTAAAAGCACCCTCCCAAAGCAACTAATATAGCAGAAAAGTGGATGAAATGAATATGAAACAGTATATCATGTCTGAGCCTATTTAAAGCGCTTGAATGATCCAAATATGGGCATCAACTAGGATGAATCCTTATCTAAAATCAGTGAGCCACTCGCATTCCAGTAACATGATACAAGAAGATGTATGAAATGGAATATTGTATTAAACACATAAGGAAAAGTACATACTGTGAAATACCAAAGACCAGAATCCTGATTACAGATAGAACTCCTCCTCACTGAGACCCTATGGGCTCTGAGCCTCGATACAAAGGCTTTACAAAATGTATACAAAAATGCCTTTCACAGCACAATTTTCTGATAAAAGTCTGGAACCCTTACAATGTATTTTTTCCTCCTTTTTATAGAGGAAGAAGAAGGAAAACTAATAAAATAAGTAGGTGAAACATTTAATTGTTTAGCTTTGATAAAATGGTGGAAACATTCGCACCCTTGTTGCTAAATTAATATGCTGAGCTATAGGTACTCTGAGGCCGGCTCCATGAAATAAATGCTGTAGGTGAAAATTTCTCCAGGGATGAGACATGAAGAATAAAATATGTAACATTCTGTACTTTCCTGAAGAGAATTTGGCTGAAATAAACCCTGAGGACATTGTTTTCTGTGAAAAGATCTTTCTAGTAATCTGCATGGCCTTCGATCTAATACTTTGCCTCCAAAAGGGTATGTAAGAACCCCACAGTCCTTAAATACGTTTCTTGAATCCCCTACTTTTCACTGATATTTTCTATCTGCGCCATTAATTCTTCATCTACTCAACCTGTGCATTTGAATGACCTTGGAGGGTTTGATAGATTTAAACCCTGGCTTTTTAATGGATGTCATGTCAGCATATCTTCCCGGATCCTTGCTCCTTAATTCTGCATTTGATAATTGGTCCACTGGAGTGTACTCGACTTTTGTGGTGATGGACGTAAATTCTGATGGTTCTCCATTGCCATAAACCTGCAAAACCCATAAAACGGTTAAAGAAAACCAGGCACTAGGGTAATGGATGAGGCAATGACCACGGATTGATGATATGGACTGAGTGAAACGATGAGGAGAAGCAGGGTGACGGAGAAATGAAGGGTGGCAACGAGAAACACAGTGGGACGACACTGTGTGGACGAGGCGGAGACAAACAACATAGACACGTAAACGATGCATGTAAATGGTGGAGGCAAACGTAAATGACATGTGGGCGTGTGGCAAGGAGGTACGAAAGACTGGTAATAGGATGATGTGGGTGCGGAGTTGGTTGATCAGCGGAACACGTGAATGATTCTGGGCCTTACGATCTGTGAACAAGATCAACGGTTGAAACTTGGTGGGAGGGCGATGGACTGTGGGCCCGAAACACTGTACAATGGGCTTGACACATGCACAACTTCACAGCGCGGTGACCGTAGGATGATGCCTTGCAGATGGGACAGCTCATATCGATTTCGCTGCGTGGTTCTGTCTGGACGATAATGCATGATGAGGAGCGGTTTTGACACCGTACTCAGGGACGCGCGACATCTGCTGAATGGAATCGATGGGATTTTGAGAATACCGCCTGCCTGTGAAAGGCAGTGCGATGAAAACAAGCCTGATTTTTGAGCGATGGACACGGGGTGGGGACCACTAGGGCAATAGGCAGCGGACCGTTGATCTTTGTTTAATCGGGCGGTTGAGAATCCAACCAATAACCATATACGGTAAGCACCTTTTTGGTTTGTCACAGGGTTACGCGCCTGGGTCACGTGAAGGACTGGCTGTAGGAGGCTTAGCCCAAAAGGGCTTCGGATTCAAACTCTTTCAACAGCGAGCCTTTCAGCCTTTGATTATGAAGTCTAGGTGCGGAGGAGGACAACGATAAGCGGAAAAAGGGTCTCTTAGGCCACAGTAGGAAATTTGAAAGGTTTCAGGAGGGGCTAATGGCCAAAAATTTGGATGAAGGAGATAACATGTACAACATCGGCTCCATCTGGGGACGACGCGTTCATACTTGGACACGTCGAGAACTTGCAGATCGTCTATTTATCTTTCTGTTAGCTATGCTATGCGGCCTTGCTACATTTCTCTTCACAATTCGTCAACACACGTCCCTTATTGAAACAAGAACTGAAACCAAAACTTACAAACAATTATGGTACAACAGGAATTCCCTGCCTGAATTAGAATTGGAAATAGGGTTTCAGAAATTGGCCGTTTACAGGGGCATCTAGCACGTCGCCCTGTAAATTCTCCAATAAAAAGGTGTTATTACCTCCCTGTTCCACAATTTTAAATGGGTCGAACCAGAGTGGGTCGTATTTGCCATGTTTTCCCTTTTCAGCTCTCCGGACATCCCATCTGAGAACCAGATCACCAATCTGCGGTTTTCTGTCTTTAGCATGCTGATCAAATATGTTTTTCATTTTTTCCTGATATGCAGCTAACCTCTGGTTCACCTGGTCTCGTGTTTCCTCTAATTCCACCAATTGATTGATTCTTCTGACCATATCATCTGGTTCTTCCTGACTTTCCTACATGAAACGTGCCATTGGTAAGGCCAGCTGCACAGGAAACACTGTTGCTCGTCCATATACCAACTCATATGGAGATTTCCCAGTTTCTCGCTTACAAGTAATTCTATTGGCCCATAGACAAAATTTCAATTGGGAATCCCAATTCTTCTGATTCTCATTGATAGTCTTCTTCAAGGCCCTCACTAGGGTTTTGTTGGAAGATTCTGCCAAACCATTTCCCTGAGGATAGTAAGCTGTGGAGTGCTTAAGTGCAATATTGTACTGTTGACAGAAATTCACAAACTTTGCAGATTTTAAGGCCTATGCATTATCAGTCACTATTTTAGCAGGACAGCCAAACCTGGAAATGATATTCTCTTCCATGAATTTTATGATAACAGTGCCAGTAGCATTTCTTGCAGGTATGGCTTCCACCCATTTTGTAAAGTAATATGTGGCTGTTAATATCCATTTATGTTTCCCACTTGATGGGGGATGTATTTCTCCAATAAAATCTATTCCCCATTGTTGAAATGGCTCATTCACATGAACTGGAATCAAGGGCAGAGCTGCTAACTTCTATTTCTCAGCGAATTTTTGACACTTATCACACGCTCTAACCCAAGAAAAAACATCTCCAAATAATTTTGGCCAGTATAAACCAGCCTTCAGGATTTTATGAGCTGTGGCCCTCTAGCTGTAATGGCCTCCACAAATTTCCTCATGAAATTCCATCATTATACTTTCCATTTCATCCTCTGTGATGCACAGGAGTAGAATGCCTGAAGGATCTCTCCAATATAATTGGCCATTAGCAACTATGTACTTTTGTGATTTTAATCTCAAAGCCCTGTATTTTTCTTTATCACAACTAAGAGGACAGCTGAGTGTCAAAAGATATTCAACTATTTATTTGTACCAAGGATTAGTAAGATATTTTATATGAGCTTTCTGAGTAGCTATCTCCAATCCTCGCTGCTCTTTTTCGTTTTCAGACTCCTGGTTTGCTATTATGGACAAATTTATGCCTAAAGCCTGATAATTCGATTCAGATAAGATCTTGGCTAGTCCCTGCCCTTTAATTAGCTTAGTAGGTCTGATGTCCAGGTCATATTCCTGTATTTTTGCAATCCATCTCCCTCTTTTCCCTTCACTGTCTTCCTGAATCATAATGTCTTTAACAGCAGCTGTGGGGACATATGCAGTAATATGAGACTGCAAAACATACATTCTAAAGGCCTTGAGGGACTTCACTAGGGCATATGCCTGCTTTTCTAATATATTGTATTTCAATTCAGCATCATGAAGGACCTGACTGAAGAAGGCAACAGGCTGCTCATATCCATCTTCATTTTTCTGCAATAACACTCCAGCTACTGTGTGAGGTGATGCAAAGGAAAAGATCATAAATGGTCTATTATAATCAGGTCCAACCAGCACGGGAGCTTCAGAAAATGCAGCTTTGATTCTAGCAAAGGCCTCCCGTGATTCTTATGTCCATTTCACCTCATTGTTCTTTTTCAGCATATCAGTTATATGCCTAACTATTTCAGCATAGTTAGGGATGAATCTTCTCAGAAAATTTATTCGTCCTAAAAATACTTGCACTTCTTTCTTGTTCCTGGGGAAAGGGATACTATTTATAACCTCTACTCTTTTGGGATCTATCCTTACCCCATCCTTAGTCACTATGTGCCCTAAGAGCTTGCCTTCCTCTAATGCAAAAAAATACTTTTGTGGATTAAGGGAAAGACCATACCTTATGCATTTTTCAAAAGTTCTTTGTAAATGTTCAATGTGTTCAGCATAATTCTTTGAAAACACTGTAATATCATCAAGGTATACCACTAGAAATTTATCCTGCTCCCCGAAAAAAGCAATGTCCATAGCCCTCTGAAAAGTGGCTCCTGCGTTAATTAATCCAAAAGGCATCCTGGCATACATGAATGTTCCCCATGGTGTGGTGAAAGCAGTTTTCTTTTGATCTTATGGAAGTACAGCTACCTGATTATAACCAGAAAAACCATCCATCATTGAAATTCTAGAGGCTCCCACCACTTTCTACAGGATGTGGTCCATCTTAGGCAGTGGATAATTATCCTTTAAAGATGCTCTATTTAAATTCCTGAAATCCACACATAGCCTTATTTCTCCATTTTTCTTTCGGACAGGGACCAAGTTAGCAACCCATTCAGAGTACTTTAATGGCACTATTATTTTTGCCTTTAGCAGCTTCTTGATTTCTTTTTCAATGGAGGGGAGCAGTAGAGGATTCATCTGTCGGAGCTTCTGCTTATAAGGTCTTGCATCTTCCCTCAAAGGAATTTTGTGCTGCATTATACTAACATCAAAAGTTTTTAGGTCCTGATAGGACCATGCAAATACATCTTGATAAGATTGAAATAATTTCAAGTATTTTTCTTTATATTCCTCTGGTACCTTCTTAGATAGCTTTACAATTTTAGGCTCAACGTTGGTACCGAGATTCAGATCTTCCATTTGATTTTCTTCTACTACTTTATTATGCTACAAAGGGACATCATTTTTGTCAAACAATCTTTCTAGAGGTACCAGCACTCTAGGTATAACATTCCCTTTCAACTGCAGCACTTTATTTCCTGCCATTTTCTCTTCCCACTTATTTCCTGAGACATTCTCAGCCTCATCTTCTTCACAATCATCAATCTCCATATTGGAGAATTCTCCCACTGTCTCCAGGAATTTCTTCATATGTTCATCATCTTCGAATACCTGCCAATGCTTAATATTGTCCGGGATTGATGGTCTATAACGTACCTAGATTTCATATCTCAAGAGAGGGTTCTGAGGAGGACGGAAAGTACTAGCAGCTACAGCAAGGGAATCTGCCATTCTTTTCTGCTCACGGGGCATGAACTGGATATTGAATGCTGAGAAGAAATTCTCCACCATGTCCCATACTTCATTTCTATAAGCTCGCAACCATGGGTGTTTGGTTTGACACTGGTTTCTGACCTGTCTAACCACCAGCTCGGAGTCTCCCAGGACCTTTAAACACTGTATGCCCATGCTCCTGGCTGTTTGCAATCCTAACAGCAGTGCCTCATATTCAGCCACATTATTAGTAGCTTCGTATTCCAATTTAAAAGACAGTGGCACCCATTTTCCTGTGGGGGAAATTAATAACACTCCTGCTCCATTACCTTCTCTTGAATTTGTTCCATCGAAATGTAGAGTCCATACTCCTGCTTCACGGTCTTTTAAAGGCTGCTCAGTCTTGATTTGGCAGAAGGAAGGTTCATGAGAAAATTTTTTATCTTCTTAAAACATAAAACATGAAAAATATCCTTCTTTGCTATAGACTGGTGAGTTTTCTGAGCTATCAGCCTTTGTTACCATCTTGACAAATCTGGTTTCTCTGTATAACCTCCTCTCTTGGCCACCAAAAACTGGAATAGTGGCATATGTTAAGTCTAGTTTGAGTGACCCACCAATTTTTGTTCCCCAGGACCTTGACAACAGCATGCCAAAGCGAGCTGGGATGTCAGCCACCACAATGTCCATTACTACACTTTTTGCTGGAATTTGGGCCAGATTGACCACTAGATCTTTAATCATCCCCAAGAATTTAACCCTTTTGGAATCAAATGAATAGAGGTCTTTATATGGACGTGTGATTTGTAGACCTAGTTGTTCCATGACTGACAAAGGCATAAGATTATGGGAAGCCCCAGAATCTAACATACAATTGTGTAACAGCAGGTCATGAATAACTAGAGACACATAGAAAGGAGGAGTAGAGGGGTCTATCTCCTCGACATGTGGGCCAAAAACTACCATGGGTATTTCATCTTGAAGATTAAGACTGTCTAGAATTATTGGTGCTTCGGGAGGAAGTAATAAAGAAGTAACTTGAGATTGATATGCAGGTTGTTTCAACAGTTCAGTCAAAGGGACTGGGATTTTGACTTTCTCAAGTTCTTTTTACAAATTGAAAGCAAGAGGGGGCTTTTCCATTACAACTTCTTTTGACTCTTTATTTTCAGCTAAAGGTTTGACTTCTTTTGATACAGACTCGACGTTAGGAGGGGTGACTACTTTTGAAGAAGAAGGAGTTTGATCAATAGACTGCAAGGGTTTGTTCAGAGGACTCTTACCTTTGTTTGTGACTTTTTGCTTTGTTGGCTCCTTCTGCATAGGTGCTCCCTTTTGGGGAGGCTCTTATTCATGATCCTGAGTCCGAGTTCTCTTTCTGGAGGATCTGAGATCATATCTCCTATTGAAATGTGTTTGCATGAAATCATTAAACTGTTTGCAGCAGTGATCAATTTCTGCATCTTCTGTGTCTCTGATCTCCTCTTCTTCTTCTTGCAATGGGCATTCTATTTCATCATTATTTGAAAAAGCAAGATTTTCATCTTGCAGTTCATAGGTAGCATCATCAGTGGAGTCATCTACTGGGCCTTCCAGGTACAAGGGGTGTGGTACCTGATCCTGTTGCTCCTTTGCTTCCCTTGGCAGTATTTGCAGGGGCGGATTTCTATACTAAGAATTGTAACCTCTGTTTGGAGCATTATAAAAATTCTTGGGGGCTGTATTCTTGGCCTCCAGTTCTAGCTTGACCATATTTTTTATCATCTTGCTTATTTCCTCCATTTTATCTAAATCCTTATCCTGGTTAGAAGTAGATACTTCCTCTTTGCCTCTTCTTCTGGTATCCTATTTAGATTTTCCTCTTAATTTTCCGGTGGAAGCAAAGTTTGCTTCCAATTCAAGTGCATCTGACTGAGCATCATCTAGGGTGGCAGGATTTCTTTCCCTGAGGGAGAAACCAAAATCTGAGTCAAAGGCTGCTATGAAAAAAACTTTGGCAGCAATCTGATGAGGCTTCATATCTGCAGGGAGATTTATATATAACTTATTAAACCTCTTGATAAACTCTGACACCCCTTCATTATGTTTCTTCTTGAGTGTATTGAACTCAGTAAGACATTGTCCGTGATATTTCTTTTCTCCCCATTTTCTGAGAAAAGTATTCTCCATATCATCCCAGGTGGTTATTGAACGGTTTCCCAATGTCTTGAACCATTTTCTGGCTTCGCCATCCAGAGACTGCACAAATAATCTTAAGACCACATCTAAATGTTCAACATTAAAGTTCTCTGCAAAAGAGCAGAAAGTCTCAAGATGTTTCTGAGCATCAATTTCATTTTCTCCAGTGAATCTGGGCAATACCTTCAAGTAATCCTGGGCCATATCATTCAGCACCTGAGGTAATTCCAGGGGAGCATATTTGTTTAGCAAAAAAGCTAGAACATTAGCCATTGGAGGAGGTAGGGGTTGTGGAACAATCTGATGTACAAATGGAGGAAGAGGAGGGGGTGGAAGTGGAGTATGGATAACAATGGGAATATATTGTACAGCAGCCTGAGGTGTGGATGGAAATAGCTCACGGTTAACAGTAGCTACTTCTGTGACTTCTTTAACTTCCTCAGCCTCAGGAGAAGGGTGAAAGCTGTCTTCAATTCTAATACCTCTTTGGGGTGAACTATCTGAGTAGCATTATGTATCTCCCACAGTGGGGTCGGGATTTTCTACTTGGATTTCTTCAGAAGAAGAGGATAGATAATCTTCTACAGAATATTCAGGGATTTCAGCACAGGCTGATTTCTTTTCTTTCCAACCTCTTCTGTGTATAATCTTCTCTGGGTCAGGCACAGAGGGTATCTTCGATTTGGACGTATCTGACCTTAAATGTGGCTTTCGAGGAGCCAGGACTACCAATAGATTTATCAAATGAATAACAGTGTGGAGTCGTCAAGGTGAGAGATATGCAACTCTTCAACTCTCTGTGCTCACCTGATTAGAGAGTGAATAAATATTGTTGAGGCCCAGGGAAACTGATATTCTTAAATCCGTCCCTGGCAACGGCGCCAGAAAGATGTTGTCGACAATTGTTGTCTACCCTAGAGACAGTCTAGAGCTGCCATAGACCAGTGCCTAGGACATCTTAGCATAGCAGGAGGTATATAATAAAGCTAGGTTGTCAATCTGAAGGCTCTCCTACTACCTCTTGTTAAACAAGGAAATTGATTTAAAATGGGACCAGCAATCACAGAAACTGTCACAGGGAAAGTAATGTTGCAGAGGCACAATGCAAAGCTCCAATATTAAAGCATCAGACAGTTAAGAGACAATTTACTGTAAAGAGGGCCGATTCAAATAATATGTCACAGAAATCAAATATCAGAAAGTGCATGGAGGGAAAGAAACACAAGAGGATATTAGTTAATTTTGGTCTGATACCCAGATACACAACAGAACCACATATGGGCTTATCATTCTAAGAATCCATACATGACAATGGCGTTTTAAAAGCACCCTCCCAAAGCAACTAATATAGCAGAAAAGTGGATGAAATGAATATGAAACAGTATATCATGCCTGAGCCTATTTAAAGCGCTTGACTGATGCAAATATGGGCATCAACTAGGATGAATCCTTATCTAAAATCAGTGAGCCACTCGCATTCCAGTAACATGATACAAGAAGATGTATGAAATGGAATATTGCATTAAACACATAAGGAAAAGTACATACTGTGAAATACCAAAGACCAGAATCCTCATTACAGATAGAACTCCTCCTCACTGAGACCCTACGGGCTCTGAGCCTCGATACAAAAACTTTACAAAATGTATACAAAAATTCCTTTCACAACAAAATTTTCTAATAAAAGTCCGGAACCCTTACAATGTCTTTTTTCCTCCTTTTTATAGAGGAAGAAGAAGGAAAACTAATAAAAGAAGTAGGTGAAACATTTAATTGTTTAGCTTCGATAAAATGGTGGAAACATTCGCGCCCTTGTTGCTAAATTAATATGCTGAGTTATAGGTACTCTGAGGCCGGCTCCATGAAATAAATGTTGTAGGTGCAAATTTCTCCAGGGATGAGACATGAAGAATAAAATATGTAACATTCTGTACTTTCCTGAAGAGAATTTGGCTGAAATAAACCCTGAGGACATTGTTTTCTGTGAAAAGATCTTTCTAGTAATCTGCATGGCCTTCGATCTGGTACTTTTCCTCCAAAAGGGTATGTAAGAGCCCCAAAGTCCTTGAATACGTTTCTTGAATCCCCTGCTTTTCACTGATATTTTCTATCTGCGCCATTAATTCTTCATCTGCTCAACCTGTGCATTTGAATGACCTTGGAGGGTTTGATAGATTTAAACCCTGGATTTTTAATGGATGTCATGTCAGCATATCTTCCCGGATCCTTGTTCCATAATTCTGCATTTGATAATTGGTCCACTGGAGCGTACTCTACTTCTGTGGTGATGGACGTAAATTCTGATGGTTCTCCATCGCCATAAACCTGCAAAACCCACAAAACGGTTAAATAAAACCAGGCGCCAGGGTAATGGATGAGGCAGTGATCACGGAGTGATGATATGGACTGAGTGAAACGATGAGGAGAAGCAGGGTGATGGAGAAATGAAGGGTGGCAACGAGAAACACAATGCGACGACGCTGTGTGGACGAGGCGGAGACAGACAACATAGACACGTAAACGATGCATGGAAATGGTGGAGGCAAACGTAAATGACACGTGGGCGTGTGGCAAGGAGGTACGAAAGACTGGTAATAGGATGACGTGGGTGCGGAGTTGGTTGATCAGCGGAACACGTGAATGATTTTGGGCCTTATGATCCGTGAACAAGATCAACGGTTGAAACTTGGTGGTAGGGCGATGGACTGTGGGCCCGAAACACTGTACAATGGGCTTGACACATGCACAAATTCACAGCGCGGCGACCGTAGGATGATGCCTTGTAGATGGGACGACTCATATCAATTTCGCTGTGTGGTTCTGTCTGGACGATAATGCGTGATGAGGAGCGATTTTGACACCGTACTCAGGGACGCACGACATTTGCTGAATGGAATCGCTGGGATTTTGAGAATATCGCCTGCTTGTGAAAGGCAGTGCAATGAAAACAAGCCTGGTTTTTGGGCGATGGACACGGGGTGGGGACCACTAGGGCAATAGGCAGTGGACCGTTGATCTTTGTTTAATCGGGCGGCTGAGAATCCAACCGATAACCATATACGGTAAGCACCTTTTTGGTTTGACACAGGGTTACGCGCCCGGGTCACGTGAAGGACTGGCTGTAGGAGGCTTAGCCCAAAAGGGCTCCGGATTCAAATTCTTTCAACAGCGAGCCTTTCAGCCTTCGATTACGAAGTCTGGGTGCGGAGGAGGACAACGATAAGCGGAAAAAGGGTCTCTTAGGCCACAGTAGGAAATTTGAAAGGTTTCAGGAGGGGCTAATGGCCAAAAATTTGGATGAAGGGGATAACATGTACAAAATGTGGTATATAAGCACTAACCCATACTGACCTTCAGAGTTATGTAAGAATGCAGAAAAAATAATAGATCATACCATCGAGGTTTGAGATAAGTAATTGGCATACCTTTGACATTATATGCATAATACTTATTTTCGAGGAACTTGTGCAATGGCATATCGCGCAAAAGATATTTCTTTGAGAAGTTCTCATCCTCTGTAGAGAGATGGGGCACTTCGGCTACAAAATAAACATCCATAAAAATATCAAAGTCATCGACCTTTTCCCTCTTTCCATTAATAGTAGAGGCAAAGGCCTTTACTACTCCATTAGTAGAAACTGAAAGAGTTGAACAAATTCTCCCAATTTTCTTGGTTCTATTTATGGGGGGCATGACCTAAGACTTGGTGAAATTTTGGTTGTGATTTAGTGTGAACTCCCAATTTTCTTGGTTCTAATTATGGGGGGCATGACCTAAGACTTGGTGAAATTTTTGTTGTGATTTAGTGTGAACTATGGATTAAACGATCTGAATAGGGGTTTGAAACCATAACAGATTGCAGAGCGGCATACAAAACTTGAACAAAGAAATGAAATGCATAGAACATGGAGACAAAAACCTATGGTATGAATTAGATGATTGGTGTGAGTGGAATATATTGTACCAAACAATAAATATGAGAGCTAGAGTAGTACCACGACTTGAAAATTCGAGTTGTGACAACAGTAAACAATGAGAACGATTGTAAAAGACCACAATTAAAACTTATATATGTTGTTCCATGTCACCAGAAATAACAGATATTTTATTCAAAAAAAATCCCATTTGATTTTCCTACCACTAACACATATGATTTCATTGCACGATGCATCGAGAACTTTCGATACAAAAGTTTAATTTCACACAAAACCATAAGGCATGCTATTAAATTCAATATGAATCAAAACATACAATCAACGAAAAATTCGCTCGAAATTGAATAATGATAAGAGATATCATAAGGTTAGGGAATAACATAAAACCCTTTCAAAAACATGTAGACCTATGTTATGACAAGGTTTGTGAGCAATAAAACACATATCATCCCTCCACTTATACATATATTATAACCCGTGCGCAAGTTTAACAAAAAATAAAAATAAGGGCATATATAAAACATAATAAAAACTTTACATTCATATGTTGGCTACATTAAAGAAGTTCACGACCTCATGAAGTGGCTAAAAAAACATGATTCATATTGTTACTATAGAAAAATAAGTGACAATCTCATGCAACAAAGTGACCAGTAACCATAGTCAACAATTTTTTAGATGAGTTTGAGATGACCACTCCCTTTGAACGTGAATTCCATGAGTTTGTTCCCAACCAACCATTGGTTGAGAAAATGGTTGACTCGATTCCACCTTCAATCAATTGCGCTTTTCTTGTAAAGAGTGAAGTTCATACTACTCAAGTTCTTCTCATTTCTGTTAGGAATCTGTGATTAGCAAGATTGGAAAATTCCAATCACAGAAACAAAATTATTTCAACCACTTTGGGATTCTAGGATCTAGCCCTCCTGAATCTGGAGAGGGATCTCTCCAATAAGTGTAAAGATGGATTTATCTTTAAGGTTTTGGGTAAGGATATTAGGCTAGTTATGAAGGCCGAGGGTTTTCTTTGTTTTTGGATGGTTGAGCATGATTATTGTTTGAGGTGGAAAGTTCTAAGTGCAAAGAGTTTCAAAGGTGTGAAGTTGCAAGAAATCAGAACAAGATTTGGCCAGAAAGATAGATAATTGCAGGTTTAGGTCCATTGGGATATGGAGTCATAATAGGGTTTAATTGAAACATCAAGGGGCAAGAGTGGTCCATGGGGCAAGTCATCTATGTCTAAGGATCTCTTTGAAGTTGGATTTATGGAATGAAATGATACAAAAAGAAGGGGAATTAAACAAATGAAGAACAAAGAGTTTCCTAAGATCAGGCAAGTACTTCTAAACTAGCCTACTTTTGACATACACTTAAGAAAGACATAAAAGTAATCTAAGATCAGGTTGGTACTTCTAAACTAGCCTGCTTTTGATGCACTTTCAATAGAAAACATTTTAAAACAAGGGAAACTTGAAGGAAACTGTTGGAGAAGAAACTAGCGGGCCGGGCTCACCACAAATCCTCTCCTAGCTCTGCTCTACTTGGTAACTTTCAAGACAAACACAAAGATAACAAAGAATGGCCTAAGATCTGGTAAGTACTTTCAAACTAGCCAGCTTTTAACACATTCCAAGGGAAACTTTCAGACAGTCTTTTGGGATAAAACTAAGACCAGGGCACACCATATCTTCCTTAGTTCATCTCTACTTAACATATACCGAAAATAACATTTGAGAATAACAACTAGCTCAGATAGTAGGACGAGGGAACGCCATCATTCCTATGCTTGAACTGAATTAAATCATTCCTAAATAACACAAATTGGAGGAAAAAATTTAGATAAATATTTTCAGTCAGAGAATGGTATTGATATATAGTAGGTCCTAACTCTATGCATGTTGTTCTTTATAAGAGAGTATGAACACAGTGAAAACAGAAACAAAATAACAATTTACAATAAGAAATAACATCACCATCGACATAGACCAGGATCCCATAAATCAGCTTGTATTGATGCTCCAAACCAGTTACAGCTTTAAGTCTAATGCTCTAGCTTAACAATCATCTACACTTCCCAGACTAAATTATCTATCACAAGCAGAGTTTCAAGAGCCAGTGAACACTATTTACAAGTAGGAGTCTCAAGCTCAAGTATATTTCAAAGTTTAGCAACCAACCCTTTTATCATCTTCTCCTGTAGTATTTATAGAAGAAAGAGGAGGTGAGATCTGATGAAAGATCTCCCAAGATAATTAATACAGTCTTAATGGCTTCTTGGCCCTTGAGGAGCTTGATGAAGAAGTTTACAGATGTTTCTAACTGTATTAATGTTTTTCATTTAAGATTAAGCCCAGTGGGAGCTCTTATTGACTTTTGAGGCTCTCTGTTATGTTAAAGTAACTTTGCTGATATTTTGTCATTAAGTTTATTTGCAGAATTAACTCTCTGGATGTGCTGAGGCAAAAATCTGATCTGGATCAATAACTTCGGCCTCTGTTTGAATGCCTTGAGGCACAGGTGGCACTGTGGTAGCTGGGAGGAATCAATTTGCCTCAGATGCGGCGGTGGAGGCCTTTCTGTCTGATCAACACTTATGATTTTCTTTAAGCTGTGTTTCAATTGGGAGGATTAGGATTTTGATAATCAATCTTAGCCATAATCCTCATAAGTTTGTCTTCAATCTTCCATTCTGGTGCATTCTATCTTCGACACTGATACTCTTTGATTGTGATTCATTTACTGTGTTTTTTTGGTGTGCAGTGTTGAGCAGGGATCGTGAGGCATCAATAGCTTTGAAGTATTGACTAGGCATGGAAATTTAACCCATGGATGGCTTCTTTTTAATGAATCGAAGGCATGGGAATCAACACTCCCAGCCTTCGGCCTTTCTTCGGTATAATGGAAAAAACCATTTTAATCACCCTTTAACAAATAACATACCCCGGACTTCAAACTCCCGATAAAACCAAGCTGAAAAAACCATTTCGGGTCATAAAAGGAGCCCGCTGACGTCAGGGTGTTTATGACCCGAAATTTTTATGAAATCCGCCATATAAAGTTCCCCGGGTCCGTTTTGGGGACTGCTGGCATCAGCCCAAGTGTGACCCGAAATTTTTATGAGATCCGCCATATAAAGCTTATCGGGTCCGGATTTCACGACCATGCGAGCAACCAAACAAGACCCGTTCCAATCAATTGCTGCCGCGTGGGTGCTGACTAGGTGTTGGGGACCACCGGTTCTATGGGACTGATGACTGCTATCGTGGCCATGGGGACCAGGGCGATTGATTGTGGGCCATGGGTCACACCATACCTTAATTTATCCCCCGAGCTCCTTTTGAGTACGATCATCGTTCGATGAGCCAGCCTCAGATCGGACGACGGAAATCAATATCGCAATGAGGGAGCGATGAGGCGGTATTGTCCCGTCGACGTGGCGGCTTTTTATAGGATCGCTTGCCATTGAGTTGTTTCCTTGCCGTACCAAAAGCGGTGTGATCAAAACTGCTTCCGGCCTTTGAACAGTAAGTGTCCGTAGGTTAAACCGGGGTTAGCACCCTACTTCTTATTCACTTCGGTCCATTAAACTCTAGGTTAAAACCTTGGACCTGTGGCTCCATCAACTCGTTCCTGATTTATTTCTTCTATAAGTGGGTTTCTCCCTTTGGACAAGGTTCGCAGCTCCTACAGGAAACAACATTACAGTACCATACTGGAGCGCTATCGATCTTTCCAGTGATCGATAGCCGATCATGAAGTATAGAATCTAACTCACAAAACGAAATTTCATTCAAACACTTGCACAATACAACACTACATTACAAAATCCTACGTTATTTGGTTTTACTGCTTCAGAGGGTGTGGGGAGGAGCGTGGCCGTTGGATGGCATCAACCAACAGTGGGAGTTTTATGGAGGAAAAGGGGAGCAAAATGGAGGTTAGTTTTTCAAGTGGGAGTAAGGGAAAATGGATGATTTTGTAGCAGTCCTTCCTCATGAAATCAGGCAGAATTTCCAAGTGTAAAATGGGCACAACAGGGAAGATTTTGGACAGAGGTATGAGGCCTTAAAGAGTCTTCAAGAGATAACACTTTTTGCAATAAAATTTGTTCCTTGAAGGCTCCAAAAAATGATTTAGCCACCTTTTGGTATAACAAATTTCATAGGTGGCTAACAGTGGCTCCACTTGGGGATGGTGCCTTCTTGAAGGCATCAGAACTTCAGACTTGCATTCTCTGGGAGGCTGACCTGTGCCTCATCCCTTGGGCTACCTTTCTTTCCTTGAATGATCTTCTTTTGCCCTGAAAACATATTAGTAGCCATAAAAACAATGGATATTTCATCAACAAGCTTTCTACCTACCCAATCCTACAGATCTAACATTTTTTCTTCTTTAGAGTGCACTTGGATTGGCAAACCCTTTTCATCATTTTATTCTTTTAAAAGCATAAAATCTAATCTATTTCAACTTCTTATTTCTCCATGGACTCAGATTAGATAGTTGAGTCCATATGATTCTCTACCTAATCTACCATCTGTTGGGATTCAACTATCAATAGATTTTATTCACTAAATTCTAAAACAGAAATTTAAAAGCATACAAGTCAGGATTGAACAGTCTGACTTGTTGTTGATCTATGGCATAAAAAACAAGTTGCACATACATATTTTTTTTTTGCATAAAATTTAAAAAAAAATGGAAAGCTTAGGATCTGAATTTTCAAAGCATTCCCTTCATCTTTTTTACAGCTCTTTTTTGACTTTTGTTTGAGTTGTCTTTCCTTTGTCAACTGGTTCAGATTTGAGCTAATTGGAACCAGATTTACATCTTTTTTGACTCAAAATTTGAAACATATTTGAGTCACTCTCTTTTGGAAACTTAGGTTCATATTTTGAGAATGTTTGAACCTTTGATTTCTATCCTAATCTACCTACTGATAAGCCGAGATTAAACAATTTGGAAAATCGAATTCACTAATCCTATCAGTAGTAAATTTAAAACTAATTATTCAAGTTTAGGTTTTTTGACTAACTAGGAGTGTGTTCTTTAGGAGTGGCATTTGAGCTTGCACACTTTCAGATTTGTTTCTCTTTTTGGTATGGGGTTGTACCTTTCTTGTTTTTACAATCTTCCCTCTTTTATTTCTTTCTTTGTTTTTGTATTTTTGATTTTTATAACTTTGAACACAATGATGGGTGAAGTATTTATAATGAGAAAAAAGATAAAAAGGCTTAAAAACATGACATGGATCAAGATAAGTAATGCTTAAGCATCCTACCATTCATAGGACCTCCAAACAATTCTGCCCCATTCAACTCTTGTAAGAAATAGGCATTATTACCAGCAGCTGCATGGATAGAGTAAGGGCCAAGCCATAAGTTGTCAAATTTTCCATGCTTGCCCTTGTCTTCCCTCCTTGAGTCCCATTTCAAAACTTTGTCCCCAATATTGAAATTGCTGGCCTTTGTTCTTCTATCAAAAATCTTTTTAATGCTATCCTGCTTCTGCAATGTTTTGTTATAAACCTCCTCTCTGGTTTGCTAAAGATGAATCATCTGATTTATTCTTCTGATCATGTCATTATCTTCAGTTTGCAACTCTTGAATCAACTTCATCACTGGTACACCAAGACTGGTTCGAAAAACTGCATCAGTACCATACACAAGTTGGAAAGGTGACATACCAATAGATTTATTCAAAGTCAATCTGTCAGCACAAAGTGCATGAACTAGCTTTGTGTGCCAAGAATTTTTGTTGTCCTCCAACATTTTCTTGATTATTTTCACTAAACTCTTGGTTGAGGACTCTGCAAGTCCATTACCATGAGGGTAATAGGCCATAGAATCCCCCAATGTTATCTAATATCTATGACAGAATTCAACCATATTCTTTGATCTAAATGTTGTTGCATTATCGGTGATGATCTTGGTAGGACAACCAAATATGGAGAGAATGTTAGTCTCCATGAATTTTATAATAATAGAATCATTGGCCTGCCTACAAGGTATGGCTTCTATCCACTTAGTGAAATAGTCTGTGGCAGTGAGAATCCGTCTATGCTGAGCAGAAGATGGTGGATGGATTTCTCCTATGAAGTCAAGTCCCCACTATTGAAAAGGAGCTTCAACAGTGATTTGATGTAGAGGTAGGGGTAGCAGTTTTCTTTTTCCCTCAAAAAGTTGACATTTATGAGAGGCAATGATCATCTTGTGTATATCAGGAAAAAGAGTAGGCCAATAGAAACTAGCCCTCAAAATTTTGTTGGTTGTTGTCTTCCAGTACAAATGACCTCCACACTCTCCTTCATGGAACTGGTGCTTAACCTTCTCTGCATCAAACTCAGGCAAACATTTAAGCAATACACCACTTGCATTTTTCCAATAAAGACATCTATCTATAATGCAATAGTTTACAACTTTTAACTTTAGGAACCTTGCCTTTGTTTTTGTCAAACCAGGAGGTGTATTTAAATTAAGCAAAACATAAATAATATCAGCATACCAAGAGGAATTCATAAAATGGTCTTCAAAAATGGGAGTCGAGAATCCTTCTTGGTTATCCAAAGCATCAATCATATTTATATCAAGAACTTCAAAATTTGATTCAGCCATTAATCTAGCTAGACCTTGGCCTTTGATAAGTTTAGTGGGTTTTATCTCTAAATCATATTCAAGGATAACAGCAATCCACTTACCTCTCTTACCATCTGGGTCCTTTGTTAGAATGTATTTAACAACTGAGTTTGGGACAAAGGCAATGATGTGTGAGTGAAGGATGTATACTCTGAAGTCTTTCAAAGCTTTAACCAAAGCAAAAGCTTGCTTCTCCATAATGTTATACTTCAGAGGGGCATCCCTTAACGCCTTGCTAAAGAATGCAATAGGCTGCTCTTGTCCTTGTGTATTTTTCTGTAAAAGGACAACAGCTATGGTATGTTCTGATGCAAATGAAAAAATATAAAAATCTTTTGAAAAATCAGGACTTATTAGAACCGATGTTTTGGTTAACGCTTGCTTCACCATCTCAAAGGACTTCTTTGCTTGTAAGGTCCACTTTACCCCTTGCTCCTTCTTCAACATGTTTGTTATATTCCTAAGGAGCTCAGCCAAGTTGGGGATGAACCTTCTCAAAAAGTTAATCTTTCCAATGAAGGATTGCAACTCTTTGATGTTTCGAGGATGAGAGATTTGCAATATGGCCTCAATCCTCTTTGGATCTATCTTAATACCCTCTTCTGAGATAATGTGACCAAGAAGTTTACGTTCTTGGAGACCGAAAAGTGTTTTCGTAGGGTTCAAAGATATCCCAAACTTTCTGAATTTCTCGAAAAACTCTTCTTAAATGTGCTAAGTTCTCTTCATCTGCTTTTGAAAACACAGTGACATCATCAAGGTATATAATGATGAAGAAGCCTAGTTCTTCCGAGAATGCTATGTCCATGGCTCTCTGAAAAGTTGCCCCAATGTTCATTAGACCAAAAGGCATTTTCACATACATGAAAGTGTCCCAAGGTGTAGTAAATGTTGTCTTTAATTGATCATCAGGGTGGACTAAGATCTGATTGTACCCTAAGTAGCCATCAAGCAAAGAAATTATTCTAGACCCTACCACCCTTTGTAAAATATGATCCATCTTAGGTAAAGGGTAGTTGTCTTTTAATGAAGCTTTGTTTAAGTCTCTGAAGTCTATACAAAGCCTGATCTCTCCATTTTTCTTTCTAACTGACACCAAATTAAACACCCAATCATAATACCTAATAGGGACAATAATACGAGCTTCATACATTTTCCTGATTTCCTTCTCAACCAAAGGCAACTGAACAATGTTAATTTTGTGCAGTTTCTGTTTGAATGGCTTTTGGTTTTCTTTGAGAGGAATTTTGTCTGTATTATTTCAGCGTCATAGGATTTCAGATCTTCGTAACTCCACGCAAAAACATTAGAAAACTCTTTAAATAGCTCTATATATTTGAGTTTAATGTGAGCTGGTAGAGTCTTAGAAAATTTAATCATTTTCGATTTTTCCTCACTGCCTATATTGCACTCTTCTACTTCAGTCTCTACAGGTTCCAGTTTTGGCTTCTTAGCCACATCGTCAAAATCAAACAACTCTTCTAAAGGTGCCAGACCCTTTGGCAAACTTTCATCATTAGACTGCAGGGTTTCTAACTCTGCATTCATCTCTGTTTCGTTTTCAAGTTTGCTAGACAACAGGTTCACATTAGCAAGTTCAGGAGACCTTTCTTCTTCATCAAGAAAATTTTCTTCATTGCAATCCAAATCATAGTTTGAGTCCGAACTGTGTAGTTCGAATTCATTTTTTAATTGCATGAAGTCTTCTATTTGTTTGTCCCCGTCGAACACTTGCCAATATTTTTCGTTATCAGGTATGGCTGGTCTGAATTTTATTTGATTTGTGCAATATTTGGTTTCATATGGCATTAAGCATGTTCTAGCTGCAAAAGCTAAATTGTGGGCCGCAATATTTCTTTTCCTTGGGACAAAAATCAGTTTGGACTCCTCGAACGTTTTTAAAAGGTCCATGACATAGTTTCGGTAGGCCCTAAGTCTGGGATGATTTGCATTATACTCCCCATTGACTTGCCTAATGACTAACTCTGAATCCCCATACACATTGATTCTTTCGGCTTCTAACTTCTTCAACAATCGTAAGCCTAAGAGAAGGGATTCATATTCCGCTATGTTATTCGAACACTGAAAGTTTAATCTACAGGAAAGGGTTTCTATGTGCTTATTCTCAGTGTTGCATATCCAGACACCTGCACCAGCGTTGGTCTTAGTGCAATACCCATCAAAGTGCATACTCCATAGAGGACTAGTCTCAAGTTTCTCATTTGGGTTACTATGCTATTCAATAAATGTGCTATCGAATTGTTCTTGGAGGTCAGCACACTGCTAAACTTGTACTAACTCCTCAGATTTTTTCTTGGGTTGAGGACTGCTTTCTTGACTTTCAATGTTTAAAAGCAAAGGACACGTGATTTGTAGCTCAAGACCTTTGTTTTGTTTGCTAGAGTTTACAGGTTCAACAAACTGTTCTGACACTCCTACGTTATCTTCTTCCTCCTCTCTATCTGTCATTAATCAGACAAGGTCACTTGTTCACTGAAAGTTTCATCATTAAAAAGGATAAATGAATCCAGGCATGTGTTTACAGAATAAAGGGGAGAGCTATGTGGTCTGTCTTGGCTATTCACCATGTATTGCATATGAGACTCCCTGTAAATTCTTCTTGTCTGATTGAAAATAGGGATGGTCACATAGGTCATGTCCATCTGCAGAGTTCCTTGTAACTTAGCTCCCCAAGACCTAGATAATAGCATTCCATACTTTGGGGGCACATCAGCCACAACAATATCCATTACTAAAAATTTGGCTAGAATTTGAGCTAAGTTAACAGAGAGGTCTTTAATTAATCCTAAAAATTTTACTCTGCTTGAGTCAAAGGAGTAAAGGTCTTTGTAAGGTCTGGTGATTTCAAGGCCTAGGTTCTCCATGATAGCTTTGGGCATTAAATTATGAGAGGCGCCTGAATCATGCATAGCGTTATGTAAAATATTCTCATGAATGTTTAAACTTACATAAAAGGGAGGAACAGGTCCCTCTTGATATCTACCTTCAATATTAGGACCAAAAATGAGCTCTGGCTGGTCATCATTAAGATTGATTGTGTCATTATTATTCTCAATATTTAAAGCCTTCAAAATTTTGGTTCTATATACATTTTGGGCAGCTAACTCAGTTAGGGGAACAGAGATTTTGATCTTTGAAATTTCCTGCTCTAGGCTGAAAGGAATTTGGTTCCTTGAAGAACTTGTCTCAGCCTTACTAGCTGCCAGTCTATCAGCAACATCAACTTGCTGATTTGTTCTATTTATATTTGAAAAAATGGTCTTAACAGGAGTACTAGCTGAAGTGGTAGTACTACTAATGTCCGCACTTTGTTTTTCATTGTTTTGAGTGCCTTTCTCTCTACCTTTATCAGAATTCACAGCTACTATTTTTTCCTTTTGTTTGACAACTTTAGGCTTGGTTGGAGTGTTGTTTTGTGAAGGTTTGTCAAAGGTTTTGGTGTTGGGATTTTGTTGACTAGTTTTGCTTCTAAGGTCATATTCTCTTTGAGACGCTATGATGACATTTTCCATGTCTTGACAATAACTTTCATCATCATCTCTTTTGTCATCATAAGGTGTATAAAGACCTTGTTTTCTATCATAATGGACTTCAAAGTCATCATTATCTACCCCTAACATGTTGATATCATCTTCCTCTATTATCTCATCTATTTCCTCAACCTCACTTACATAGTTTTGATGACAGGGAGGAGTGATCTGTTGATCATCCTCCCTAGGTCTATTTGGAGGTTTGTTCCTTCTAAAATTCTGATTCTAGTTCTGGTTTCTGTTTTGAGGAGCAGTTTGGTTTTGACTAGCTTGTGCTCTCTCAAGGATGCTCATTTTCTTAATCATCTCCTCCATCATTCTCTCCATATTTGAGTTGGAAGTAGAGGGTGTATTTATTTTCTAAAGGACACTCTCTTCTCATTTTTCATTCTTGCTCTTTTCTCCATCAAGTTGACTTCCACAGAAAGAGCACATTTTTGCATCTCTTCAAGAGTTGCAGGATCTCTCTCTCTCAGCTGATAGGCCATCTCAGGGTCGAACCCTTCAGGAAAATTGTTTAAATTTGAGCCTTGTGGAGGTTTTAGATCTGGGGAAAGTGCATTATATACACTGTTAAATCTGGTACAACAAGCTTGTACACTTTCTCTCGTGTTTCTATGGAGGTTCTTGTAATCCGAAAGGACTTGAAGAGGATTCTTCTTCACTTCCCATTTGTTTAAGAAAGTCTGATGGAAGGCTTGGAGATCACTGATACTATGGGGGGTTAAGCCTTTAAACCATTTTATTACTTCTCCCCCAAAGCTTTGAAAAAATAATCTAAGCTTGACAGAATCATCATCAATTTCATTTCTGTCGAAATAGTCATTCATCTTATCCACATGTTGTGATGTAGTAGTAGCATTACTAGCATCATATAATGGAATTTTGGACTGATATTCCTGCGGAAGATTGACTAATGGTACAGGAAGGACTAAGGGAGCATACCATGCTGCCATGATATGTGGTGGGGGTGGATTAACAAAAGGAAAAGTGGGCTGAAGTGGAGTGGTTTGGACAGTGAATGGAGGATGAAGGGATGTGGATGGAACAACAGTAGATTGCTGAGCTGATCTTGGATGAGAGACACCTAAATTGTGAAGGAAATATAAATCAGGAGGTGTTGTTTCTCTACTACCAGGATGTTCACTTTTTTCAGGGGATGAAAGTGAAGACTCGGGATCTAGCTGAATTATATCATCAAATGACCTAGTTCTAAATGGATTTACTAAGTCAACTTGTGATTGTTGTAGAGCTGAAAGATTTTCAGGAACTGAATTAGCTCTCAAGGGTGATATGAAAACAGTTGATAATTTAATCCTAGGAGACTTCCTAAGGATGCTTTCTGGCTTATCAACTATCTCAGGTGGATCAGGGTCAGGATAGGCTCTAGTGTGAATCTTTCTAGGAGCCACTATGCTGTGTTTTTTTTAGACAGAAATAAACAAGAAAAGTTCAACCAGGTATGACAGTCTTTAAAAGGTCAACTAATCTGTTTACACAAATTTTAATCCTACAGTCCTCTAACTGAGTTTGAATGATATTACAATAATAAGGGTTCTTCCCAGTGGAGTCTTAAGGTTTGTTCAGGATTTTGGAGTCGCCAAGTGGAAGTTTTTAGCTCCGAAGGAGGTAAAATGTTTTATGGTCCACCACCATGTTTATTGGATACCAATCTGAAATATTTTTGGATTTTCTGAGTTATTTTTTAGTGGTGTGGTTTCTAAGAATTTCCTAACTCTGTTTCAAAACTTAGCTACGGTTATGAGACAAAGACAGTCTACTCTTATGGCTAAGCTGGCTGATTTTTCAAGGTTTAGACAACTCTTATGAGAATCCTAGGTTTTTCCTAGTTTGTCACTGATTCAAACAAGCTTCATCATGATTACCATTTCTTGGTAGTGCTTGAAAAGGTTGCTTCTTACTCACTAAAAAATGTTTGTCGGCCAGAGATGTTATGCCTAACAATTCAACTAGATAACAGAACAAATTTCATTTGAAAGAAAGGAAATTATGATGTCTTATGATTATTTGAAATGAAAATCACTCATACTCCCCAGTGGAGTCACCAGAAATGTTAGGAATCTGTGATTAGCAAGATTGGCAAAGTCCAATCACAGAAACAACATTATTTCAACCACTTTGGGATTCTAGGATCTAGCCCTCCTGAATCCGGAGAGGGATCTCTCCAATAAGTGTAAAGATGGATTTATCTTTAAGGTTTTGGGTAAGGATATTAGGCTAGTTATGAAGGCCGAGGGTTTGCTTTGTTTTTGGATGGTTGAGCATGATTATTGTTTGAGGTGGAAAGTTCTAAGTGAAAAGAGTTTCAAAGGTGTGAAGTTGCAAGAAATCAAAACAAGATTTGGCTAGAAAGATAGATAATTGCAGGTTTAGGTCCATTGGGCTATGGAGTCATAATAGGGTTTAATTGAAACAACAAGGGGAAAGAGTGGTCCATGGGGAAAGTCATCTATGTCTAAGGATCTCTTTGAAGTTGGATTTATGGAATGAAATGATACAAAAAGAAGGGGACTTAAACAAATGAAGAACAAAGAGTAGCCTAAGATCAGGCGAGTACTTCTAAACTAGCCTTCTTTTGACATACACTTAATAAAGACATAAAAGTAATCTAAGATCAGGTCGGTACTTCTAAACTAGCCTGCTTTTGATGCACTTTCAATAGAAAAAATTTTAAAACAAGGGAAACTTGAAGGCAACTGTTGGAGAAGAAACTAGCGAGCCGGGCTCACCACAAATCCTCTCCTAGCTCTGCTCTACTTGTTAACTTTCAAGACAAACAAAAAGATAACAAATAATGGCCTAAGATCTGGTAAGTACTTTCAAACTAGCCAGCTTTTAACACATTCCAAGGGAAACTTTCAGACAGTCTTTTGGGATAAAACTAAGACCAGGGCACACCATATCTTCCTTAGTTCATCTCTACTTAACATATACCGAAAATAAAATTTAAGATTAACAACTAGCTCAGATAGTAGGATGAGGGAACGCCAGCATTCCTATGCTTGAACTGAATTAAATCATTCCTAAATAACACAAATTGGAGGAAAAAATTTAGATAAAGATTTTTAGTCAGAGAATAGTATTGATATATAGTAGGTCCTAACTCTATGCATGTTGTTCTTTATAAGAGATTATGAACACAGTGAAAACAGAAACAAAATAACAATTTACAATAAGAAATAACATCACCATCGACATAGACAAGGATCCCATAAATCAGCTTGTATTGATGCTCCAAACCAGTTACAGCTTTAAGTCCAATTCTCTAGCTTAACAATCATCTACACTTCCTAGACTAAATTATCTATCACAAGCATAGTTTCAAGAGCCAGTGAACACTATTTACAAGTAGGAGTCTCAAGCTCAAGTATATTTCAAAGTTTAGCAACCAACCCTTTTCTCATCTTCTCCTGTAGTATTTATAGAAGAAAGAGGAGGTGAGATCTGATGAAAGATCTCCCAAGATAATTAATACAATCTTAATGGCTTCTTGGCCCTTGAGGGGCTCGATGAAGAAGTTTACAGATGTTTCTGACTGTATTAATTTTTTTCATTTAAGATTAAGCCCAGTGGGAGCTCTTATTGACTTTTGAGGCTCTCTGTTATGTTAAAGTAACTCTGCTGATATTTTGTCATTAAGTTTATTTGCATAATTAACTCTCTGGTTACGCTGAGGCAAATATTTGATCTGGATCAATAACTTTGGCCTCTGTTTGAATGCCTTGAGGCACAGGTGGCACTATGGTAGCTGGGAGGAATCAATTTGCCTCAAATGCAGCGGTGGAGGCCTTTCTGTCTGATCAAAACTTATGATTTTCTTTAAACTGTGTTTCAATTGGGAGGATTAGGCTTTTGATAATAAATCTTAGCCATAATCCTCATAATTTTGTCTTCAATCTTCCATTCTAGTGCGTTCTGTCTTCGACATTGATACTCTTTGATTGTGATTCATTTATTGTGTTTTGTTGGTGTGCAGTGCTGTGCAGGGATCGTGAGGCGTCAATGCCTTTGAAGTATTGACTAGGCGTGGAAATTTAACCCATGGATGGCTTCCTTTTAATGAATCCAAGGCGTGGGAATCAGCACTCCCAACCTTCGGCCTTTCTTCGGTATAATGGAAAAAACCATTTTAATCACCCTTTAACAAATAACATACCCCGGACTTCAAACTCCCAATAAAACCAAGCTGAAAAAACCATTTCGGGTCACAAAAGTATCCCGCTGACGTCAAGGTGTTTGTGACCCGAAATTTTTATGAAATCTGCCATTATAAGTTCCCCGGGTCCGTTTTGGGGACTGCTTGCATCAGCCCAAGTGCGACCTGAAATTTTTATGAGATCCGCCATATAAAGCTTATCGGGTCCGGATTTCACGACCATGCAAGCAACCAAACAAGACTCGCTCCAATCAGTTGTTGCCGCGTGGGTGTTGACTAGGCATTGGGGACCACCAGTTCTGTGGGACTGCTGACTGCTGTCGTGGCTGTGGGGACCAGCGCGATTGATTGTGGGCCATGGGTCACGCCATACCTTAATTTATCCCCCGAGCTCCTTTTGAGTGCGATCATCGTTCGATGAGCCAGCCTCAGATCAGACGGCGGACATCAATATCGCGTTGAGCCCACAGTCAACATTTAACGCACTATGAGGGAGCGATGAGGTGGTATTTTCCCTTCGACGTGGCGGATTTTTACAGGATCACTTGCCATTGAGTTTTTTCCTTGTCGTACCAAAAGCGGTGTGATCAAAACTGCTTCCGGCCTTTGAACAATAAGTGACCGTAGGTTAAACTGGGGTTAGCACCCTGCTTCTTATTCACTTCGGTCCATTAAACTCCAGGTTCAAACCTCGGAGCTGTGGCTCCATCAACTCATTCCTGAGTTATTTCTTGCGTTATTTGGTTTTACTGGGAGTAGGGGAAAATGGATGATTTTTCAGCAGTCCTTCCTCATGAAATCAGGCAGAATTTCCAAGTGTAAAATGGGCACAGCAGGGAAGATTTTGGACAGAGGTATGAGGCCTTCAAGAGTCTTCGAGAGATAACACTTTTTGCAATAAAATTTGTTCCTTGAAGGCTCCAAAAAATGATTTAGCCACCTTTTGTTATAACAAATTTCATAGGTGGCTAACAATTTCTTCATATCCCAATGAACAAGGGGACATTTCTAGTGTTCTCACAGAACCTCCTCCAAGTAATGAGGCCATTTCCTTTGATTGGAATAAATTAACAAAACCTCATCTCTCTTCTTACATGCCCTTCCAAATAAAGGTGAAGGCTTATGATAAAACCATCTATCACAGTTTTATAGATAAGGGAGCTTATGTTAGCATTCTATCCTCGAATTTTCGGAAAGAAATAATTTCCCCTTAGCTTGTGTATGTTGCTCTAAATTTATTGGCTTTTAATAGAAAAACTAGTAAACCTTTGGGGATCCTTCCTCACCTTCCTAAGACTTTGGAAGGAGAATTTGTCTGTATTGACATCATGGTAGTCTTAGGCCCCTTGGATTACAATTTACTCCTTTGGAGAGAATATTTTTCTTCTATGAATGTTTTCATGTCCACACTCTTTTAAGTGATGTGTTTCCCACATGATTGAAGAATTGTGACTATAGATCACCTTTCTTTTGTTGGTCCTGAATTAACGACCATTCATCCAACTTCCCTAAATGTTCCAAGTATACAAGTGGTATCTTCCCTGCCATAGGTTAATTATGTGGAAACCTATCCCATGCCCATACCTACCGATGAAGATGGGCCTTTTGTTATTTGATCAACCTCTTTTGACATATGGTGAATCATTTATTGGGGGAATAAGAGCTTGATCATTCCATTAGATCCTTTTATCCATTCTAGAGCATTGTTATCCCATATTATCAGAACCTTTTAAAATCCATGGCCTCTTAGAGGCCATGATCTAATCTACAAAGCATAGTTCCTTTTCTTATGTCAAGCTCGTTAAAAAATGAAATAGGTTACTCAGAGCAGAGTTATTTTAATGTGTCACACTCGTTACAAAATGAAAAAAATCCTCTCTCTTTGATTTTCCTCTTTGACTATGAACTTGATTTTGATATCAAATATGTCAGCTTCATTTCATCTTCCCATAATCCTCTTCCTTCCTTCTTGGTGAACATATTTCTATTAGTAACCAGTGTTCTATTTGGGGTTCACGAGAAGATTTTTTAGATGAAACGAAGCTGGGGGGGCATGCCTTTCCTCTACCTTTATGTTGGGGGAAATATACCACTTTCAAGCATATTTATCCTCTATTTCAAGCTTGTGAAAAAATAAAACCAAAAAATCTCAAGCATAGTTTTTCTTTGTTTCAAGATTGTGTAAAAATGAAACCATTCTCAAGAACATTTTTTTCTTTGTTTCAGGCTTCAATAAAAAATGAAACCTATTCTCATGACTGCCATTTTTAATCATCATTTTTCTTCCAGATGAGCCTTAGTTTTCTCATACCATCATCCACCATATGTTTGGTTGATTTTTCACTTTCACTTGATGTTTTACCCTTTTCTGAGGAACCACTACGGTGAGTGGTCTTATTAGCCAACCTCTTGACCTCTACATGTTTTGATTAGTTTCATCTTGACTGGAACTATTTGCTAACTTTTATACCACTCGTTCCTCCAGGTGGAGTGCTCTTTAAGCTTTTCTCAAACTCTCAAAACATGAAAATATTTTTGAGCACTTTTGTTTTTGAACTCGTTAAAGTAAATGAAAATACGTATACCCAAAATAATTTTAACCCTTTTCTAGAATGGATATATTATTTATGAAAAAGTAATACTTTAGTTAAACATAACTAAAAGGTTCTCCTGGGTACCTTTTTATGCCTTTCCAGGCCCAAGAGACTAAATTTATGTAAAGGAACATCTTGGAGTTTTCTTTTTCGCCTCTTTTTAAAAATATATAAACATGAAAAAGAAGTTGAGTTATGCCTTCACTATACTCGTAAAAATATTAAACAACGATGGACTTGTGAAACATGATGACATTTAACCACTCCTTCTCAGGGTTCATTAAAAATACTGAGAAGGATTCATCTGAAGGATGACATTATGGATCAAGCATATGTTATCCTCCTCAATATTGTCAAAAATAAGGAGGTACTAGCCATAAATGGTTGGGAAATTGGGAAAACATAGCATGATACCTATTAATGGTAGTGATTCTCTCTTGAACATGACACTCTTTCACTTCATTTTCATTACTGATTTATGTTTGGGAATCTGCTTGCCTCTTTGTTGATTATAACTTCATTATGGGTCTTTGATTCAATGTTGCCAACTCCATGTCAGTGTCATCAATATTTTGAATACAAATTCCACCCTCAGTTAACATCTACTACAACACATTAATCCTTACTTCATGTCTACCATTCTTGAACTGGCTTTGTATCATTACATTTTGTCTCAAATCTTGATCGTTTCGTTTAATTGATGGGAGATACACCAAGGCCCTCTCGTGATGGGTCACTTACTGTAGAAATCAGTGCATTATCAAGGAAGTTGACTTAGAAACTCCCTTCAATGCCTTGGAACTTGCATACCTCAATGGAAAGTTTCCTCACTTTCAACGACATGTTTTCATCATTGGCCTTCAACCAAAAGATTCTATGTGGTGTTTGAGTTCACCTAATTTATTCACGTCACATAGAATGTATTGTAGTGCCTTGAGAGACATTATCATTATCAATGTTTCCTCTCGCATCTATTACTGGATTAAATCATTGGTCGATAATTAGATGGTGTCTACCATGTTTGACTCCAACTCATTTATTCAAATGGTTAGACTCATACTAGTTGAAAATTGTAACTAGGTTCAGTCTTCAGTGTTTGGGACTACTTTAGGGTTGATATCCTCTCACACGTGTGAAGGACAGGATTTTTATTGCTGCAGAAAAGGCCAAAGTATTTTTTGTTGTGATAGAAGTGAATCAAGAAGTATATGATTCATTTCATCAAGACGAGTTGGAGGAAAATACCGTCAAGTCCAAGCGAATGCAATTAAGGGGCTAGGTCACTACATGTGTTGCAACTAGGGTTTCCAAGGAGACTGAAATAAGGTGCAGGTCTAAAGAAGAAGTAAGCCAAAGTTGAAGAGTAGAAGAGAAGGAGGAAGGAGTAGAAGATTGAATATTGTTGACTAAGGAAACTTTGTATCTTGGTCTTGGAGTGGAAAATATGTCAAGGGTCTTGTTCTTGGTCTTGGTATTCGTCAATTGAAGTCTCTATAAGAAGAATAATTTGTTCAGGTTTTCCTCTCAAGTGGGAGAGATTTTTTGGCCCTGGATGATAGCCTATATTTTGTGTGTCTTGTATTTTTATGGTTTATGCATTGGTATTTTTTTGATGAAGAATAACACTATAATAATATAAGTAAAATAATATCCCAACCTAAGAAGTAAAAACCATTCACAAACAGTGATCAATATAATAGAAATCACTTAATCTCGATGACATATATTTCTCGACATGGTATCAGAGCTAAGGTGAAAAATTCAATGCAGGGCATCTTATTAAGGGACACTCAAGGGTCAAATCTTGAGGAAGGCATCAAAGCAAAGATCATTTTGAATTCAAGATCTGCAAAGGAAGCATCATAACCCTAGATCAAAGAAAGTATACACCAACAATAAGTCTTTGAATCCTGAAGTTAAGAGACCTAAAATACCCTACATATACTAAATTTGAAGAGATCTACAAATCAAGGTAGCTTGAATTTTATTCATCCAAGAAAATCACTTCAAGATTAAGATCAAAATCATCATCTTGAAGAAAGTAAAAACCCTAGCTCAATCAAAGAACCATTCTTGGGATCCACTCTCAATCATTTTGAAGTTGAATTATCTTGAAAACTATTCATCCAAAGGAAGCTAGATCAAAAAGGCATTGTCGTTATCAAAATGGAAGTATCCTTTTATCAAAGCAAGGATTTCATTCGGAAGAAGATCATCCAAAAGGAATCAATACATCTCCATAAATCATCATCATCAAAGAGATCAAGTTGAAGATTTCATCTTCACTTGAAAATTAATTATCTTTTCTTCTATAATCTAATCTAGTAAAATCACTTTGTTTTGAAAGGAAATATATATGTTGGTTGGGTCATCGAACTTCCTTGCATGGAAAAGGAGGATAGACATAGTCCTCAAAGAAAATGAAGTCATTGATCATGTCAATGGAAAGGTCTCCAAAACATATGAAGGACAAGTGTTATATGAATACATGGAAAGGGATCTAAGGGCTCAATATATTCTTCTAGAGTCTGTCAAAGATCCCCTCATTCCCTACATAACAGGGTTGGAGACATCAGAAGAGATGTATGATAAGTTGGAAGAAATATTGTCTGAATGTGTGATAAGGAAATCAACATCCAAGAACCAAGAGATCTAACTAGGATATATCCAAGAATGATATGTAGACTTTGATGAAATCGTAAAATTAAAGAGACCCTTGAATATATATATATATAGATATAGTTGGGAGATGTGTTGATATGTATGCAGGAGTTTGATACAGACAAGAAGATGTCATAATGAAAGACCATCAAAAGGGTAATTTTGATTTAAGTGTTCATTTCCTATTTTTTAACAAATATCTGGATGGGCTTATGTAGGGCTTCCAATAAAATACCTATGGATATCTTCAACCACTGATGCCTGTGTAGTAGGATGAATTATCCTTAATGAAACATGGCATGAAGAAGGTAGCATGGCATGAAGGAATGCTAGATATGAACTGATGGATCACTTTCCGATGATGAAATGACTGAATCATGGATAAAAGTGATGGATGGTTTATTCCCTGTGAATAAGTCCCAAACATGAAGACTCCTGAATAATGAAAATAAGTTCATGACATCGTGAGGAGGACTTATTAAAGCATTTTCTTGTCCCATTAGCTCCACCTTAGGATCTGATGTAGGTCCCTAATTAAGAGAGAGCCTGGTAATAAGTTTCTTACTTGAAGGAAGATTCGAAGCAAAATTCCTAAGCCAAGAGGGAGCTTAGGTACATTCCTTCCATAGGAATGAGTGCATTCCTTTATTGTAATAAATATATTATCCCTAATTAAGAGGGAGAGATAAACACATCATTCTTGTCTTCTCTTGGGAAGATATAATGGAGGGTTGGGTAAAAATCTAGCATCCGGTACTCTTTAAGGATGAGTTAGGGCATCCATGATAAGGGTAGTCATAGAGGATCGATATTCTTTTAGGGTTGGGAATCCAAGATAAGAATAGTCTTGGTGGAACACATCCTGAGAACGTGGGTGGAGTATGTTCCAAGAGAGACAATGATGAGGGTGTCTATACATCATGGGTCTCGCCATCATTGCACTTATATCTCATCTAGATATAAATATGTTAGTCAAGGCCTTTCTATGTGACAATGTTGGTTGACATGATGCTAAAAAAATGGGTTTCCAATCCAACTTTTCTTATGAGAAATTATTTAGATAGAGAATGATCAAGTATCATTATGAATACCTTCCTAATTAAGAGGGAGTGTTGAAAATTGTAACTAGGTTCGGTCTTCAACATGACATGTGTAATTGTGATTTTATGTAATTGATGAAAAGAAGAAAATAAAACTACTTTTGTAATGCTTGAATCATGGGTTTCATGATCAAGGAATTTTATTTTAGTTAAGGTTCCCATTGTGAACCTATATGTTTTTTCATCTAGTCATAAAATTCAAAGAGAGTCAATGTCATGTATGAAGGAGCCTTCTTGGGAATGTTACTTTTATGTATGCATCATTAAATGTATATAAGAAGGCCCTCCAAGACAAAGGAAAGATACCTCCTACAATTCAGCTAGAATATGGAATAAATGATCTCCTTAAAAAGTCATGTCATCTCACCCCCACTCAAGTCGGTCTAATTGACTGGGAAAAAACTATGAATAACCATCTCAAACTCATTTTAAAAAGCATGATTTCTGTGGAGAAATTTGGTCTGAAATTAATAAATGTGAAGATCACTTAGGAAGACCCTTATCATCAAAAAATATATAAATAAGAAGATTGAAGCCTTTAAGGACTGTTTGGGAATTTTTTAGGGTTGATCTCCTCTCACACGTGCAAAGGAGAGGATTGTTATTGCTACAAAAAAGGCTGAAGTATATTTTTCTACGATAGAAACCTAATCAAGAAGTATATGAGTTAGCTCATGAATTTTAGTTGGATGAAAAGACCATTCAATCCAATCAAAGGATATTAAGGGGCTAGGTCACTACATGTGCTGCAACTAGGGTTTTCAAGGAGGTTGAAATAAGGTGGAGGTCTGAAGAAAAATGAAGCTAAAGTTGAAGAGTAGCTGAGAAGGAGGAAGGAGTAGAAGGTTCACTACTGTTGATTAAGGAAACTTTGTTTCTTTTTATTGCAGTGTAAAATAGGTCTAGGGTCTTGGTAGTTGGTGTTAGGTCCCTGTAATTTAGTAGAGTGGCAAGACTAAATGCTGTAGAGACTACATCAAAAACCACTTTTGGATTCTAGGATCTAGCCCTCCTGAATCCAGAGAGGGATCTCTCTATAAGTGCAAAGATTGATTTATCTTTTAAGGCTTTAGTATGATATTAGGCTAGTTATTAGGAACAGGGGTTTTTTGTTTGTTTGGTTGGTAGGGTATGATCTTCAATTGGATGGAATATCACAAAATGAAAGAGTTCAAAAGGTGAAGATGCAATTGTATTGAGAAGTGCTCAGCAGATAGGATTAGTGTGAGGCAGCTTTAATCCATTGGGCAATGGAGTCACAAAAGGTTTTAATTGTACAACAATTTCAAGACTGGTCCAAGGGGAAAGTCATCTATATCAAAAGATCCTTTAGATTAAATTATGGAGTGGCCATTAAAAGTGTTACAAAAGTGGAAAAAGCCAATAATTTCAACAAGGATATATCAACTTTCCATACAAGAAAAGCCTCTTTAAGCAACTGTTTGAAACCAACCAAAGGACAGGGCTAACCATAGAATTCTTTGGACAAGCTTGTATTAAAGCTAACTTATCAGAAAACAATCCAGTAATCTTACTAGACTACTTTCAGAAAGGATGAAAATAGATAAGGAAACAAAGTGCAGCTTAAGATCAGGTCAGATATCATTAAAATCTAGACTTGCTTTCAACATAATCTTAGGGAAACTTTCAAAACAACCTTTGGAGAAAGAACTAGAAGAGAGGGCAAACCATAAACTTTCCTAGTCCAACTCTACTTAGCATGTAATGAAAATATCATTCAAGAACTTCCTTTCAAGTTTAGCACTTCAAGACATGGACTAACCAACATTCCTTGACAATGTTTACACTTAAGTCATTCTTAAATAGACAATTTGGAGGAAAACATAAAGATAAAGCTTATCAGTGAGAGTAGGGTACTTTTAACAGTAAATCCTAACTCTATATTTGTTGTTCTTTATCAGAGAAAAGTGAACAAAATGGCATACATGAAAGGAAAACAATAATAGTAAGAAGTACTTCACCAATGATATAGACCAGGATCCCAAGAATAAGCTTGTATATTGATTGTCAATCCAGTTACATACTTCAAGTCCAATGTTTCATCACAACAACAACTTCTCTTCTCAGCATAAATTCTTCAATAACTTAACAGAGTTTCAGAGCTTCAGAGTTTATTTACATTCAAAAATGATTCGATACAACAACTATTACATCAGAAATCCAACAACCAACCTTTTACAATGTGCTCCTCAAGGAGATTTTATAAGAAAATGAGGAGGTGGGAGAGTTCCTAGGGTTGAGTATCATTAATTCTATACTTAATGCAATTCCTAGCCTTGAATACCATGCAAGGCATAAGGCAAGAATTCATTTAATTCTAACTTTGTTTATTTAACTCTGTTTCTTCTTTTTAGGCTTAGTGGATGAAAAATTTGACTTTAAGGCTCTTTTTATCCTTTGAAATAACTTCACTGACAGTTTAAAATTTGTTCTTTTGTTGGTAATAACTGTTTAAGTGTCTTTAGGAAAATATCTTTGGACTGGGCAATAACTATGCCTTCATTTGATTTATTGAGGCTGAAGGTGGCACTTTGGTAGCTGGGGGATTCAATTAGCCCCTTTGATGTGGAAGTGGAGGCCTTTTACTGATATTTCTCTCTATTTTTCCTTAAAACACTTTAATCTGTCTTTACTCTGTGTTTAGGCTTATTTAGCCTTTGATTTTCATCTTCAGGTCTTTGTTCTTTAACACTGTCTTTATCTATGGATTAGGCCTTTGATTCCTGAGTTTGTGCCTTAATCCCTTTAAACTCTGATTTAAAATCTTTAATTCTTCACTTATGCACTAATCTTCACCTTTAACATTGATACTCTTTAATTAATTGATGTTTTACTATGTTTTTGTGGTTTTGCAAGCGCGCAGAAGGTTTACACAGGTGGAGGGGTTTGTTTTAATGAAAGACCCCTTGGATCCCTTCCTGTACTGAAGGTTAGGAATCGTCATTCCTGACCTTCGTGCTATTTTTAAAAATCTGGGAAAACCCATATATAACCTACAAAAAATAAACAAAATTATGAAAATCCTACGAAAAATAGGTTTAAACTACTTTGGAGGTTTTTGGGCGCGAGGGCGAATCGGAGCCGTTGGATTAAAACAACCAACGGTGGAGATATTTTGATGAAGTCGCTTGGGAGATTAGATGGAGGACAAATGAATGGCGAAGAAATTAAATCAGGACCGTACGATCTCGGAGATCGACAGCTGGGATTTAAAGCTGAAAAACCAATGCTGTGGAGAAAAGTGGTAAGGCGGTAAACCAGCAGCAATTTTCGCAAAATATTTTGGGAGGCAGGCAGTATTGCTAAAAACAATGCGATACAATACATTTTTTTATGCGTGTCCCTCCCAATACCACCCATTTCGCAAAAAAATTGGGTGTTAAACCTCTGGTGCAAATATTTTGCGATATTGAGCATCAGCCGTCGGATGAAGGGCGGCAGATCTGACGGTGCGGATCGTGCACGATGGGGTGAGAGATGCACGGATGAGGGATGGTGGGACTCAAGGTGATGTCAACACCTTTGTCATGTAGTGGGGGGGTTTATCGGGTTATCAAGGTTCATCGGGTTAATTCCAAGCCGTCGGATCTGCAGATCAGACGGTCGAGATCAAAAGATGAAGCGAGAATTTTTTTAAAGGAAGAAAGGAAGGGAAAGGGAATGGGCGGAAGGATGGGTCCCTGACCGTTGATCTGATGGAAGGATCGAAGATCAACGTCTATCATTGAGCGTGAAAATTCAATGGTCCTGCGGACAATTAGAGTGCGGAGTGTACAACAATCGTCCGATCTCCGGTATGAACGGTCAAGATTAAAAGAGGAGCAAGTTATGAAAGTGAAAGGCAGGTGAATGGGCGAAGGAAAAGAGAGTCGATGGCCATTGATCTGTGTAGATCAAAAGTCCATATTCATCTTAAAATTGAACTGTCGGGGTGGAAAAAATGAAGGAAAGAGGGGTTTGGAAGAAGGGTTTTAGGCCTTTAGCGCCCGATTGCAGGGCTTTAGGTCGTATGAAACGAAGGGGCTAAAGGAAATAAGCCCTTGGGGGCTTAATAACTTTATAGTGCGGAAAAGTGTTTTTTAGGCCAAAATGAGGAATTTTAAGGCAAAAATATGGGATTTGGTAGAGGGAAAAAATGGGTTTTTAAAACCAAATAAAGGAAGATATAAGATTTAAAAAGGGTCTATGGAGGGAATAAGGGTAAAAAGTGGAATTGTTTGTGAGTGAAAAGAGAAGTGAAATGATGGGAAAATGGGGCCTCTTAAGCAGTTTTCTCTTGGTAAAACAGTAGGTACTTTAGGATAAAGAGGGAAACAGCAGTGAAGATTAACTCCAAGGTTAGTTATCTTCATAAGACTTTAAGAACTAACAATTTGGACATGAATTGTTTCCTAAAGGCTAAAAGGGATTTAGCCACCATTTGATATGGAAAATTTTTATAGGTGGCTAACATTGGCTCCACAAGGGGATGCCATCTTCTTGAAGATGTCAGGAACTGCAGATAATTTCTCTGGAAGCTGACCAGTGCCTTATCCATTGGGCTACAACTTTCTTTTATTTTGCTGATCTTTATTTGATTTGATAATTTATGCAGCAATCTGAACAATGGAATTCTATCAAAACAACATCTCTACCTACCCATTCCTAATGATCCTAACATTTCTTCTTCTTCAGAGTGCATTTGGACTAGCAAAATCTCTTCATCAACATTTTATTCTTTTTAAAACATGAAACTAATATATCTCTACTCTTATTTCTCCATGAACTCAGTTTAAACAGTTGAGTTCATAAGTTTCTCTACCTAACTACTATCTGTTAGGATTAGACTGTCTAACAGATCTTTATTGTCTAAATTCTAAAATAGAAAATTTAAAAGTAGCTAAGCCATGATTAAGCAGTCTGACTTGCTGTTGGTCTATGGAATAAAAACAAGTTGCACATAGACTGTTATTTGCAGAAAAGTAAAACAAAATTGTGAAGGCTTAAGATCTGAAAATAAAAAACATCTTTCATTATTCTTCAGCTCTGGTTTTGATTTTGTTTGATTTGTCTTCTTTTTTGGTTCAAGTTTTGATCATATTAGAACCAGTTCTTTTCTATTCCAAAGGTTCAAGATTTGAGCATGTTTGAACCTTCTTTCTTCTATCCTAATCTACCTTACTGATAAGCCAAGATTGTGTTGTTTGGTTGATCTAATTCACTAACCTATCAGTAGTAAATTGAAAAACTTATTAGTCATGATTAGGCTGTATGACTAACTAGAAGTGTGTTTTTTAGGAGTGGCATTTGAGCTTGCACACTTTTAGATTTTGTTCCTCTCTTTTTTCTGGTATGGGGCTGTACCTTTCTTGTTTTTATAATCTTCCCTCTTTTCTTTTCTATTGTTTTTGTGTTTTTCTTTTTCCTTCAAAGAAAAAATCAATCAACTAAATAAATGCTCAAAGGGTGAGCTTTATTGACATTCCTATATAACCTAATCTAACTTGAAAATATCTGCTGCTTTATATGGTACAATAATTCCAATGTATCCAGTTGAGTAGTGATAAAAAGGAATGGAGAAACTGGCTACTAGTCAGAGATAACCACAATACATATTGAATATTAATCTTTAAAATCAAGGCTATCACAGAAGGTGACAACATTTTATGTATTTGACTCTTGCAAAGGATCCATGCTTGAAAATTTGAGCCAATTGGGACCTCCACACACTCTTCCATAGGATCAACAAATAAAATATGAGAATTCTCTTCTTTTTGGCCCTCCATGATTGGTAGATTGTTTGCCTCTCAAATATCAACTTTGAGGACTACACCTTCAGCATGTCCCTTGGAATCATCATCATCCTTTACCTGCAAATCAACAAGTAGTGAAATTTCTTTTTTCCCTAAATCTATGCTTGCTTTTGATGTAAATTCAAGTTCTTTGGATGATAGATTGATATCAGCAAAGGGATAAGGTTTCTCTTGAAAAGATGGTATATCCTCAGTAGGATAGTCTTCTATTTATTTTTCTTCCCCAAAGACTTTCTAGTACTTTTTATGGTTTGGGACAGCTGGTCTGAATTTTTCTTGAATTGTATATTGTTTTTTTTCCCAAGGTTTCAGACAGGTACTAGAAACAAGGACTAATCCATTGGAAAAATTGTTTTGGTCTCTAGGAACAAGGGTAAGTTGGAATTCTTTAAAAGATTTTAATAAATCCATGGCATCATCCTTATAGGCTCTAAGTCAGGAATGTTTAACCATGTATTCTTCATTTACTTGCCTAATTGCCAATTCTGCATTCCCATGAACTGTTATCCTCTGGGCTCCTAATTTCTTCAATAAGTGCAGCCCTAAAAGAAGTGCCTCATACTCCACTATGTTACTTGTGTATTGAAAATTCAATTTATATGAATGGCTTTCAGAATTATTGTTTTCTATATTGTAAAGCCATATTCCTGCACTTGCACTGGTTTTAGTACATGGCCCATCAAAGCTCCTACTCCATAGAGGACTAGTTTCAGATTTATCATTAATTTCCTTACTCTCCTCTTTGTATTGAGTGCCATTGAGTTTTTCTATGGGATAGGCACTGGGTTGATGATTATCTCGTTCCAATGAAGGTTTTAAGGCTAGCTTCTTGTTTAGTATTTGATCAATTTCTTCTTCTGTCAAAGGAGAGATCTCTCTTTTAGCATAAACAGAAGTACAACAAACTTATTTCTCTTGTGTTAACTGGTTTTGAGGCTGGATGTCATCTTGATCCCCTTCTATTGAATCAGTGCTTGTGCTTGAAGGGAAACCTTGAGGATTTTCTACTATTTCCTGATCTTCTTCTGTTTTAAACAACTCCTCATGATTGTTATGATGTTCAATTTGAATACAAGGTTCATGAGTTGTTTCTTCTACATTATCAGGATGCCATTCTTTTTGTGTAATCTGAAATGGGTTATAATCTGGAGGGGGGTTTCTTATATGTGCTAGTTCTCCTTCCACATCAAATTATGCATTTTCTAAGTGGTTACTAGTTTCCTCAAAGCACTGCTCACTATAAGTATTTGAAATTCGGTCATGAAGTTCTCTTAATAGCATAGTACAAGAAATAGGTAGGCAATCATGAGTTTCTTGACCACCTCCCTCATCATCTACTATAAATTCTTGATCATTATACATGTATTTCTCATTTTCTAGGTCTTGTAGGGGTTGAGTTTGTTCTTGATCTGAAAAAAGCATGGGCTGCTATAGATCATCAATATTTAAATTAGCCTCATACCTTTCTATTATCTTTCCAAGCATGTACATCATTTTTTCCATCTTGATTAGTAGTTTTTCTTCATTGTTTTCTCTATAATATTTCTCATCACACATGTCTTGTTCATCATACATGTCTTGTTCATCATGCATGTCTTGTAGTGGTTGAGCTTGTGTTTGCTCAGGGAAAGGCATAGGTTGCTCAGGATTACCAATATTTAAATTAGCCTCATACCTTTCTATTCTCTTTCCAAGCATGTACATCATTTTTTCCATCATGAGCATTAGTTTGGCTTCTAGGTCTATGTCTAAATCCATGTTTGTAAATCAGAAAAGAGGTCAATGTATCTTGTCAAACAGTTCAGAGTCTTCTATCAGTGGAGTCATTTGGTATTTTAAGAGTTGTGGAGTCACCAGGTGGATGATTTAAATTTTTCTATCCACCAACAGTATGATTTGGTTTGCTCAATGCATTCCCAAAGGGATTTACAAAGACTGGAGGGATATTAGGCCTAATGGAGGCCAGTGGAGTCACCAGGTGGAAATTTTTGGCTCTTTTGGAGGTAAAATGTTTTATGGTCCACCACCATATACTAATCTAAATTTTTTTGGGTTTTCCGAGTTTTTTTAGTCCTATAGTTTAAGAGAGTGTCCTAAATCTGTTTCACCACTTAGCTATGGTGATGAGACAAACAGAGTTTACTCTTAAGGCCTAGCTAGTTGATTCCTTCAAGGTTTGATAAGGCTTTATGAGAATCCTAAGGGTTACTTAGTTTGTCACTGATTCAAATAATTCCTATTATGATCACCATTATGCTTGATAGTGCTTGAAGAAAGCTACTTATACTACACTGAATACTGAGTGTTTTGTTTTAAGGATTTTACTCAGAAATCCCCAGTATGGTCGCCAGAAATGTTAGCTCCCTGTAATTTAGTAGGGTGGCAAGACTAAATGCTGTAGAGACTACATCAAAAACCACTTTGGGATTCTAGGATCTAGCCCTCCTGAATCCAGAGAGGGATATCTCTATAAGTGCAAAGATTGATTTATCTTTTAAGGCTTTAGTATGATATTAGGCTAGTTATTAGGAACAAGGGTTTTTTGTTTGTTTGGTTGGTTGGGTATGATCTTTAATTGGATGGAATATCACAAAATGAAAGAGTTCAAAAGGTGAAGGTGCAAGTGTATTGAAAAGTGTTCAGCAGATAGGATTAGTGTGAGGCAGCTATAATCCATTAATGGGCAATGGATTCACAAAAGGTTTTAATTGTACAAAAATTTCAAGAGTGGTCCAAGGGGCAAGTCATCTATATCAAAAGATCCTTGAGATTAAATGATGGAGTGGACATTAAAAGTGTTGAGAAAGTGGAAAAATCCAATAACTTCAACAAGGATTTATCAACTTTCCATACAAGAAAAGCCTTTTTAAGAAACTGTTTGAAACCAACCAAAGGACAAGGCTAACCATAGACTTCCTTGGACAAGCTTGTATTAAAGCTAACTTATCAGACAACAATCCAGTAATCTCACTAGACTACTTTCATAAAGGATGAAAATAGATAAGGAAACAAAGTGCAGCTTAAGATCAGGTCAGATATCATTAAAATCTAGAATTGCTTTCAACATACTCTTAGGGAAACTTTCAAAACAACCTTTGGAGAAAGAACTAGAAGACAGGGAAAACCATAAACTTTCCTAGTCCAAATCTACTTAGCATGTAATGAAAATATCATTCAAGAGCTACCTTTCAATTTTAGCACTTCAAGACATGGACTAACCAACATTCCTTGACAATGTTTACACTTAACTTAAGTCATTATTAAATACACAATTTGGAGGAAAACATAAAGATAAATATTATCAGTGAGGGTAGGGTACTTTTAACAGTAAATCCTAACTCTATATTTGCTATTCTTTATTAGAGAAAAGTGAACAAAATGGCATACATGAAAGGAAAACAATAACAGTAAGAAGTACTTCACCAATGATATAGACCAGGATCCAAAGAATCATCTTGTATATTGATTGTCAATCCAGTTACATACTTCAAGTCCAATGTTTCATCACAACAACAACTTCTCTTCTCAGCATAACTTATTCAATAACTTAACAGAGCTTCAGAGGTTCAGAGATTTTTTACATTAAAAAATGATTCGATATAAGAACTATTACATCAGAAATCCAACAACCAACCTTTTACAATGTGCTACTCAAGGAGATTTTATAAGAAAATGAGGAGGTGGGAGAGTTCCTAGGGTTTAGTATCATTAATTCTATACTTAATGCAATTCCTAGCCTTGAATTCCATGCAAGGCATAAGGCAGGAATTCATTTAATTCTAACTCTATTTATTTAACTCTGTTTCTGCTTTTTAGGCTTAGTGGATGAAAAATTTGACTTTAAGGCTCTTTTTATCCTTTGAAATAACTTCACTGATAGTTTAAAATTTGTTCTTTTGTTGGTAATAACTGTTCAGGTGTCTTTAGGCAAATATCTTCGGACAGGGCAATAACTATGCCTTCATTTGATTTATTGAGGCTGCAGGTGGCACTTTGGTAGCTGGGGGATTCAATTAGCCCCTTTGATGTGGCAGTGGAGGCCTTTTACTGATATTTCTCTCTATTTTTCCTTAAAACACTTTAATCTGTCTTTACTCTGTGTTTAGGCTTATTTAGACTTTGATCTTCATCTTTAGGTCTTTGTTCTTTAACATTGTCTTTATCTGTGGATTAGGCCTTTGATTCCTGAGTTTGTGCCTTAATCCCTTTAAACTATGATTTAAAATATTTAATTCTTCACTTATGCACTAATCTTCACCTTTTACACTGATACTCTTTAATTAATTGATGTTTTACTGTGTTTTTGTGGTTTTGCAGGCGCGCAGAATGTTTACACGGGTGGAGGAGTTTGTTTTAATGAAAGACCCCTTGGATCCCTTCCTATATTGAAGGTTAGGAATCGTCATTCCTGACCTTCATGCTATTTTTAAAAATCTGGGAAAACCCATATATAACCTACAAAAAACAAACAAAATTATGAAAATCCTGCGAAAAATAAGTTTAAACTGCTTTGGAGGTTTTTGGGTGCGAGGGCGAATCAGAGCCGTTGGATTAAAACAACCAATGCTGGAGATATTTTGATGAAGTTTCTTGGGAGATTAGATGGAGGGAAAATGAATGGGGGCAAGATTAAATTGGGATCGTATGATCTCAGAGATCGACGGCTGGGATTTAAAGCCGAAAAAGCAATGCTGTGGAGAAAAGTGGTAAGGCGAAAAATCGGCAACGGTTTTCGCAAAATATTTTGGGAGGCAGGCAATATTGCCCAAAACAATGCAATACGATACATTTTTTGACACGTTTCCCTCCCAATACTGCCCATTTCGCAAAAAATTTGGGCGTTAAACCTCTGGCGCAAAGATTTTGCGACATTGAGCGTCAGCCGTCAGATGAAGGGCGACAGATACAACGGTGTGGATCATGCGCGATGGGGTGATAGATGCACGGATGAGGGATGGTGGGACCCAAGGTGACGTCAGCACCTTTGCCACGTAGCGGGGGGGTTCATCGGGTTAATTCTGAGCCGTCGGATCTACAGATCAGACAGTCAAGATCAAAAGATGAAGCGGGAATGTTTTTAAAGGAAGAAAGGAAGGGAAAGGGAATGGGCGGAAGGATGGGTCCCTGACCATTGATCTGATGGAAGGATCGCAGATCAAAAGCTGTCATTGAGCGCGAAAACTGAATGGTCCTACGGGAAATTAGAGTGCGGGGTGTACAAAAATCGTCCGATCTCCAATATGAACGGTCAAGATTTAAAGAGGAGAGGGTTATGAAAGTGAAAGGTAGGTGAATGGGCGAAGGAAAAGAGAGCCGATGGCCATTGATCTGTGTAGATCAACGGTCCATATTTATCTTAAAATTGAACTGTCAGGGTGGAAAAGATGAAGGAAAGAGGGGTTCGGAAGAAGGGTTTTAGGCCTTTAGTGCCCAATTCTGGGGCTTTAGGTCGTATGAAACGGAGGGGCTAAATGAAATAAGCCCTTGGGGCTTAAGAACTTTATAGTGCGGAAAAGTGTTTTTTAGACCAAAATGAGGAATTTTAAGGCAAAAATAAGGGTTTCGGTAGAGGGAAAAAAAGGGTTTTTTAAACCAAATAAAGGAAGATACAAGGTTTAAAAAGGGTCTATGGAGGGAATAAGGGTAAAAAGTGGAATTGTTTGTGAGTGAAAAGAGAAGTGAAATGATGGGAAAGCAGTTTTCTCTTGGTAAAACAACAGGTACTTTAGGATAAAGAGGGAAACAACAGTGAAGATTAACTCAAAGGTTAGTTATCTTCACAAGACTTTAAGAACTAACAATTTGGACATGAATTGTTTCTTAAAGTCTAAAAGGGATTTAGCGACCATTTGATATGGCAAATTTTTATAGGTGGCTAACAGTTGATTAATGAAGAATATTCTGTGTCTCTTGTCTCTTTATGGTTTATGCATTGGTAGTTGGTTAATGAAGAATAACACTATAATAACATAAGTAAAATAAGATCCTAATATAAGAATTAAAAACCATTTAAAAGCAGCATCAATAGAAGATAAATCACTTAGTCTCAATGCCCTAGATTTCTCAACATGTTAGGTCCCCATAATACTAGTGTAGCCCTTATTATTATTAGTGTAGCCTCATTATTGTTATTTTTGTTCCCATATAGTCCTCATATTGTTATTATTGTTCCCCATAGGTGTCGCCTCATTATTGTTATTTTTGTGCCCATGTGGTCCCCATATAGTTATATTGTGACCCCTTAGACTCCTATATATAGAATGTAGGTTTTGTCATTTTTATCATCCAAGAATTGTTCATTTATGTAATGTAAAGGAGGTTTCCCCCTTGAAGAGATTGATTTCCAATCATGATCTATATTTTCTTATATTTTGTGATTTCATATCCCCAAGATTCGTGCTTCCATTGAAGTATCCCTCTGGGTCTTCTTTCCAATGCCATAGGTTAGACCTAATTGGGATTCTTCGAGATAAATTTATGCCTGGTCTCTCACAATGACCTGATTATGGATTGGTTCATTAGAGCGAACTTGTACGGCGTGCCACATGTCACTTTTTTTGACCTTTGGATCTGAAATCAATACATAAGAAATTATAGTCTGTTCACTTTCACCCAATTTTTACAGAATTCCGATCTGATTCCTAAAACAAAATTTATGACAATTTTACCTAGGTTACATTTTTGAGATGAAATTCTGGAGCATGCAAAAACCCTAAATTCCACAGATCATATCTCCGAAAATATAGGGAAATAAGATCTCAATTTTTTACATGAATTTCATCAAGATTTCAGCTCTACGTGGTACAAATTTCAGCTTATTAAGCCTCGTAGAAACATATTTATAGAGAGAATTCCAGGATGGCCTGTTTGAATAAGCGAAACCCTAGAATCCCAAGTTCTGATACCAAATGTTATGCAACAAACTCACAAAATAGAAGAAAATATAGATCAATGACTTAGAAATCAGCTTCTTCGAGGTGGAAAACTCCTTTACATTACATAACTGAAAAATTATTGGATGATTAAAATGACAAAAACCTACTTTATATATATATAGGAGTCTAAGGGGTCCCAATACAATCAGAGCCTATATAACAATAATAATGTAAGGGCACAACAATAACTTTATCTTGAAGAATCCAAATTAGGTATGACCTATGGTATTGGAAAGAAGACTCATAGGACCAATACAATACTAAAGCTCAAATCTTGGGGATATGAAATCATAGAGATACATCAGTTTCAATATCAAGCTCCTCAAAAGCAAGAAAAAGGTATATATCTTTTTTTTTTAATTGCATAAATTTTGTTTCAAAAATCAGTTTGGAGTGATTCCAAGGGAATATTGAAGCACATATATCAGTATTTCATTTTAAATTCCTCCCAAAAATAATTCCACACCCATTAATCCCTCAAAAATATCTACTATGATGCACAAAGAGAAGAAGTGTAACATGATATATCAAAATTACAAGACCAAGTGCAACAAATTTTGCTCTCACAAAGAGTAACAAAAAATGAAATGGAAGGTAGGATGGATGGTTTGAAGAAATCCATGAATGGATTGAAGAATGGGGTGAAATATAAGATCGATGGTATAGAATAAAATTTGAAAGGTAACATGGAATACATGAAAAATGGTCTAAAAGAAGACATGGAAGACATGAAGAATGGTCTAAAAGCAGACATGGAATGTTTGAAGGAAGGTTTGAAAATTTTGCTACGAGAAATGATTCCTAATGGTGAAAATGTAGTAGATGAAACTCATGATGATAAAAAAATACATTTTAATCATGATTTCATAGACTCAAATGTTGGATTTAAGAACCACCATATTCGAAAGATAGATATTTGGAAGTTTGATGGCAAGGATTCGATAACATGGATACTACATATTGAGCAATATTTTGATATTCATAATGTGAAAAACACACAAAAGGTACGCATTGAAACTTTATATTTAGAATCAAATAAATTTTATGGTATCGATGGCATTTGTGCCGTAAACCACTTGTCACTTGGTCAAGATTAGTATTAGAATGAAGAAACAATGTTACCAATGAAATAGGTAACCTCATTGTTACCTACTTTTTGAAGTATCAATAAAAACACCTGATTTTGAAAAAGTGGCGATGCAGAATCAAGAAAAAAAAATTTGAGCATGTTTTTGGCACTTTAAGTTTTTTTTTTTTTTTTTTATTAATTTTTTTTTTTTTTTTTTATGTGATGTTTTTTATGTCGATTTTGAATAGT